>CM040240.1:92623606-93123606 GCA_022545495.1 Chrysanthemum lavandulifolium | reverse complement strand
TGAAGGAACAACCGCAAGAGATGATAGAAAGTGGATTTATTCGCCCCAAGTTTCTCCATGGGTGCACCTGCCTTGTTTGTGAAGAAGAAGGATGGAAGCATGCGCTATGTATCGACTACCGTGAACTCAATCAGATTACCATTCGTAACCGCTATCCTCTGCCGCGTATTGATGATTTGTTTGATCAACTACAAGGAGCTAAGTTCTTTCAAGATTGACCGAGGTCCGTTACCACCGCCACGCGAGGGAGCAAGATGTTCCTAAGACCGCGTTTGCATCGGATATGGTCATTACGAATTCCTCGTTATGCCTTTTGGTTTGACCAATGCGCTCTTGTGTTTATGGACCCGATGAATCGTGTTTTCCATGAGTTTCTCGACAAGTTTGTTATTGTTTTCATCGACGACATTCTAGTTTACTCCAAGTCTCAAGAAGAGCATGAAGAACATCTCCGGATAGTTTTGGAGATTTTGAGGAAGAAGAAGTTGTACGCCAAATTTTCAAGCGCGAATTTTGGTTAAGACAAGTCGCTGCTCCTTGGTCATATTGTATCGGTGATGGTATCACCATGGACCCGCTCTAAAGTTGAGGCTATCACCAAATGGCCAAGACCTACGACGATGATCGAGGTCGAGTTTTCTTGGACTTGTTTGGTTACTACAGACGCTTTTGTTGAAGGTTTCTCGCTTAGCTCTCACCCCAACCCAACCGATGAGGAAAGGTGAAAAGTTTGTATGGACGGATGAACGAGAAAAGAGTTTTGAAGAGTTGAAGCGGAGATTGGTGTCACTCCTATTTTGACTCTTCCAACTGGTTCGGAGGATTTCAAATCTACAAGGATGCATCTAAGAAAGGATTAGGGTCGTTTTGATGCAACATGGAAAGGTAATAGCTTATGCTTCGAGGCGCTAAAACCTTATGAGGAGAATTACCCAACTCATGATCTTGAGTTAGGCTGCGGTGGTGTTTGCGTTGAAGATTTGGAGACATTACTTGTATGGAGAGGCGTGATATATTCATCGATCATAAGAGTCTCAAGTATATTTTCACCGTAAAGAACTTAACATGAGACAAAGAAGATGGTTAGAACTTCTTAAGGATTACGACACCAATATTCAAGACCATCCGTAAGGCTAACGAGTTGTCGACGACTTAGCCGGAATCGCATTCTTACAGTAGCAAGATTGAGCCTAGGATTTTGCGACTTAGAGAGTTTGAATGTTGAGCTATGTGTGAGGTTTTGATGGATACCGGCTAGTATGAAGGTGGAGTCGAACCTTATAATCGCAAATTAAAGAAGCTCGAGAAGATGACTATGTGCCGCGTGGCGCAAAATGTTGAAGAAGGTAGCGATTTGAGTTTAAGGTTGATAATGACGGTATTGCATGGTATGGAGATAGGCTTTGTGTTCCCAATGATCGTACTTTGTGAGAAAGTTATGATCAAGCTCATAGTTCTCCTTTCACTATCCATCCCGGTTCTACCAAGAAGTATAGGATTTGAAACAAGATTTTGGTGGAATGGAATGAAGCAAGATGTGGCGACGTTTGTGTCAAGTGTATGATTTGTCACAGTCAAGATTGAACATCAAAGGGCTAGTGGATTGTTACAACCATTGGATATTCCAACATGGAAGTGGGATAAGATATCTATGGATTTTGTGATCGGACTACCTCTTACTCGGAAGAAGCATGATGCGATTTGGGTAGTTTTGATCGACTAACCAAATCGCTCATTTCTTGCCAATCGTGAAGGGTTATGGTATTGGTAAATTGGCGGAGATTTTCAAAGAAAGAGATCGTTAGACTTCATGGTACTCCGTATCTATTGTGTCCGGCTGAGATCCGCTTTTACTTCGCTTCGGAAAGGTTTGCGAAAAGCTTGGGGTACTGACTTAACTTTAGTACGGCATTTCATCCTCAAACAGATGGTCACGAGAGAGGACTATATGCACCTTAGAGGATATGCTAAGGGCTTGTGCTTTAGAATGGACCGGCGCTTGGGATGAATATTTATGTTTAGTAGAGTTTGCATATAACAACAGCTGGCATGCTAGCATTAAGGCACCGCTTGAACTTCTTTATGGAAGAAAATGTAGAGCACCTATTTGCCGGGATGAAGTAGGCGAGCGTTTGATTGAAGGTCCGAAATGATCAAGATCACTAATGAGAAAGTAGTCATTGCTAGAGAAAAGTTGAAGGAAGCTAGGTCTCGTCGGAAAGTTATGCCGACAAGCATCGTCGTGATTTAGAATTTCGGGTTGAGATCGTGTATTTTGAAAGTTTCGCCGCTTAGAGGTGTGAAACGTTTTGGAATCAAGGCAAGCTCACCCTCGATTTATTGGACCTTTGAGATTCTAGAACGATAGGAGAAGTTTCGATCGCTTAGCACTTCCGCCTCGCTTATCGCATGTTCATGACGTTTTCCATGTATCACCCTAAGGGATACAACTATCATCCGTTACACGCTGCTTCTTATCCGCTTGATCAAATTCAATAAGATATGTCTTTATCTGAAGAACCGGAAGCTATTCTATAAAGACAAGAAAGAGTCATGAGGAATAAAGTCATTCCATTCATTAAGATTCTTTGGAAAATCATCCCGAACGTGAGGCTACTTGGGAAACCGAGGAGTCGATGCGAGCTAGTTATCCTCATTTCTTTGAATAGTTTGGTATGTTCTCATTTCGCTTTCGCTTCGTTGTTTTCATTTCAATTTTCGAGGACGAAAATTTTTCTTGTAGGGGAAGAATTGTAAAACCGAAATCTAAAATCGATTAAATACTAAAATACCCTTGGAATCGAAATCTATAAAATACGTAAAATATATTTATAAAATTTATATATTTTAAAACTTAAATTGCGAATAAATAAAACTTAACGAATATATTACGAATCGATTTTGGTACGACGAAGATTGGACGTTTCAGAAATAATTTGGGTCGTGTTTGTTTTGTTCGATGGACTATAGGTCAAGCCCATATGGTGTGCGTGTGTTTGGTGTGTTCGGTTGGGCCAAACCGAACCCAATCCTCCTAAGCCTAAATCAAATACAACTACTATATATACAACACATAATCACAAAAGTGAAACCCTAGTTTTTGTTGTTGCCTCTTTTTCTTTTTCTTTCTTGCTCGGCCGAATATCAAACACCCTTGGTGTCGAGATTTTTGCTCAACCAAGTTAAGGTATAACCTATTTTCGTCTTCCTTTGATGTACCTTGCATTAATATATTGTAATATGTTTTGTTTTAGTCGAGTTTGATGTTTTGTTTTGTGACCGAGCCGAATGGAATCAAAACAAGGAAACCCTAATGATTTAAACCTTAAAAGTATTAAAGAGTTATGTACGTAATATGTAATATTGAATCGGGTCATGGTTGTGTCGAGTTATATTAAAACCGAACCATATGAATAAGGACCGAACCATGCATAACATTCGAATAAGGTATAAAACATGATAACTTGAATGAGTTAAGTAGGTAGATGAGTTAAGACTTGCGTAATAACTTATTAATTGAAACCCTAAGTTGAACCGAACCACATATGAGTTTTAAAAGTATATTAAGTAAGTAAAGGTCATGAGAACGTAAACCCTAGTTTGATATGTTAATCGAATAAGGTATGCCAAACCCTAATGGTTTGTAAATTGTGTCTCATATGTGTGCGTTATTATAAGTCAAGTGAACTTGTAAATGTGTAAACGTGTAATTAATACGAGTAATAAGTAACTTGTATGTCACATAAAATCATAAACGTGTATGGTGAAACAAAAAGGAAAGATTATTTTTGGGACGTGTTAGGTTAAGTAACGAGTCATTAAAAGACGTAACATGTAAGTAAATGCATATTAATGAGATATTAAAGATGGGAAAACCCTAAAATATTAAAAGATCATTTCGACGATTATGGAATCATTAATAATATATACGACCATTAATGTGTATAGGTTCTGTGAAGAAGGAGTAATTCTTTGCTTCCCTGTGTCTTCTTTTCGATCATTTGCTTTGGAATAAGGTACAGATATTCTGACCTTTTCAGTAAAGGTTTCTTATAACGTTTACTTTTCGTTAACTTTTGTATTAGGATTTCCTAAGCCTTTGCTATGAACCTTATTGTGTCTATTTGAGCTATTGCTTATCTGAACTTTGATTTTTGAATCATAAGACATTGATTTTGAACTATATGATATAAAGACTTTGATTTTGAAACATGACTAAACATTTGATAAAATATGATCTATGTCACTTATGACATTCTTATTTGACCTAAGATAGTTTGACACCCGAGCCAATTATTAACTAGTCATGGGGTTCCATGTCCGTGTCAAGAATGCACTTCGACATGACTCTAGGCGCATAAAGTGAAGTTCGCCACGTCCCTTATCTCGTTATTGTTATGAGCTCATGTTATATTATATTATCAATGTATGTTTGTGGGCGATGGGTGCATCCTAGATCATTATATGTTATATATTATATGTTATATGCTATATGTTATTTGATGATTGATGTTGCGTGCATGCACGCCCTTCATAACTCCGTAGGTCTCCCTACAAATGTTGCCTTATGTGATATGAATATGTTTATGATATGGCATATGTGTTTGGGCTCGAGGTAGTTAGCTATAAAACTTATTCTTATATCCCGAATTATCTTTTGAAATGATTATGATCTCACTATCTTTCTTTCACTTTATTTCGTATTCGTTGCTTCGTATTCGCTTTGCTTGTATATCTGCTCACCGGGCTTTTGAAGCTCACCGCATTTCTTTTCTTCCGCGGTGTATCTAAGCATTGAGCTGGGTATTGCTTTGGGATGAGTCTTGAGTGGACTTACCTTAGAGATTTTAGCTTTGATCTTATGATGCCATTTAGACTTTATATTTTAGACATTTCATTTGAGTTTATTTTTCCACTGGGACCTATGTATTGAAGTCTTTTGACTTGGATTATTTCAATATTTATGTTGAGATTTCTTTTGGATATTTATGTTTGCTTTGATATGACACCATTACTTGTGATTCCTTTACCCTTGTCGGGTCGGGGCGTTACACTTTTGCTATGTTATTATATGACCAATTGAATCATTCGTTTTCCATGCTATTATGTGATTAATTTATTCATCCGTTTACCATGTTATACATTTGTTCAGTTAGTTCTGTTGGCTATGGTTCTCATTCAGTATTTATATCTGCTATTTGTGACTACCATGCTTGTACTTTTGTTTGGTATTTTCCATTGCCTATGATATTGGTTCGGCATAGTAATTGATGATTACCTGACTTGTTGACCTGCCTTGCTTACACTCATGTTCATGTTACCGTTTGATGATGCGATTTGGTTCAACTTATGTTATCTGTTTATTTGACTTGTTTAGTTTGCCATGCTATATTCTTGTTCAGTTACTTCATTTAATTATGATATTCGTTCAGTATTCCTACCTGATACAAAATCATAAATAGCATACTAGGAGAAAATCGTTAGGAAAATCTCCAAATCCGCGTCTCTAAGCTCCAATGTTCATATTTTACCTGAAAGTGAAATATAAAGGAATACAAGCATAAATCCATATAAATGATGTAAAATAAGAGTATAATCGGGGGAAATTGACACTAAAAATTTAGGACTATTTGATGTTATCAAAGTTTGAATTCTTTTTCTTCAAATACTGGAAGTGGAGGACGTCGAGCACTGCTTAGACTTGAAACGGTGGAAATGCCTTACTCTTGGATTGAGCGATTCACCTTCCATTTGAAGTGGCATAACAAATGTGTTGAGTTTCTTTGTATATGTTATGTATACATAAATGTGTGTTGAGGTTTCATTTTTTTTTATATGTTTGAAGAACTTGGAATGAATAAAAAGTGTGATTACTTTCTTTGCTTTTAATAATGTGTATATTTTCAGGTTGTATTTCCTATTTAGTTTTTATGCTATTCTTGGATTTGTAGGTATTTTTTTTTTGTTCATGATCATGTGTTAATTTTTGTTATGTCCATAAGTTTTAGACACGGATTATTAGTATTCATTGTATTTACAAAAAAGAAAAAAAAAATAATAAAAATAAAAAAAATCTTAGAACACGTAGAGTGATATTGAGTCGCAGCAAAACTGATCTTTATTATGCAATTCATCGTACACAAATAATTTGTCGCACCGTGTGAAAAATACTATCGCATACAAACACTCCGTACATGTAAAGTTATCGTATACTGACACTTTGCGGCAACATGCGGTGGAAAACTTTGTTATTATCGGTCAACTTTACTTTAATGTAGAGGAGTACATGTATTTGGTGCAAGTTATCTCTGACAAGAACATTAAAAATAAAGCAAATGCACTAGTTATCTTTGACAAGCATTATTTTTGCACAAGGACGTTTACTTCATTTTTTGCACAAATTAAAATTTGGTATTACACTGTTCAACACAAGATGTTCCAAGTTCACATATTTATTAGAAAACTTGACATAAAACGTGAACATATAATCTGTAATTTGTGAGATGAAATGTATATGTTCAAACTTCAAAGAGGTGAATAGGTGAAAAGCATATTTTTGTTTTTAATTTGCAAACATCAATATTGTGTTCGGTAATATGCTAACATATATAGTTAAAGATTTACAATGTCTTCCACCACCGTAACATCATCACCACCACCATATCCGTATACCGTCAACATTGGCAACTTCATCTCCGTAAAGCTATCAGGCCACGAAAACTACTATGTTCGTTAAGTTTATATTTCATTAAATTAAGAACCGAAGTGCACCAGACAGCCCTATGTGTTTTCCAAATTTCCAGTACATAAAATATTTATATTTCATCAAATTTAGTTTATAGGAAATGATGTACCAAAGTCAATGTCTTATAGTCTTAAACAATAGCAGTTAAACAAGAATGCGTAAACATGGTTGTTACACCTTCGTGAACAACCAAATGGTATTGATGTATTATTGCCTGTTTATAATATAAAGACTTGTGGTCAACATTACTTTAATATCCATGCTGCCCCTCCAGAAAAGGAAAAAGGTTTTACAGTTAAAATCCCGTGAATTAGTCAACCAAAAGATTAAAAACTACAATAGTTACCAAAAAAAACTTATACTTTAAATCAGATTACATGTATTTGGTGCAAGTTATCTGACAAGAACATTTATTCGTGAACAACCAAATGTTATAGATGTATTATTGATTGTCTATATAATATAAAGACTAAAAATATATTATGGTCAACTTTACCTTAATATTAGATTATGCAAGTTATCTGACAAGAACATTTAAAACAATGCAAACATTTTATGCAACGACCGTTTACTACATTATTTTGCGCAAAATTTGGTATTACAGTATTCATATTCAATACATCATGTTCAATGTTCACACCTTTATTAAATGGAAAATGCTTTGTATCCCTAATACAAGAACCTAAATTTATATTTAAAGATTTGATTGATGTATTTTAAAAAGTGATTGGTGAAAAATGATTGAGAGAAAATAAGTGTTATATATTTGTCATGTAATGAATGGATTAATTAGGTCTAACTTTAAGTTTTCTTGTTAGGCATAAATATGAATGCTCTTATTAAATAACTTGACATGTGAACATGTATTTTGTAATTTGTGACGAAAATGTATACATCATGTTCATGGCTCACATCTTAATTAAATAACTTGACATGTGAACATGTATTTTGTAATTTGTGACAAAAATGTATAAGCCTAAAGAAGTGATTTGCACTTTTTAATTTGCACAGGTTAATAGACAAGCGGTTAGAGCATTTTGTAAATAAATTCCATATAACGTATGTTTGGTAATAATATTATAAAGTTTACATGATCTTGAGCTCTTGAAATAAGCTTCGTTATCACGTAAGCCATTAAAATCTTGTATAAGTTATAAGTTCCTATTAGCTCAAGTTAATTGAAATGAGCTTTCAAAAATGTGTAAAGCATATAAATAGTCAAACTACTTAAATAAGTTTGAAAATATAATGAATGAACATGTAAAAGATTGAAGTATATGGGAATTTGATGTTTTTTTACATCATTCTTTAAACAAAGCTTTAGCTCTAACAAGATCGCCAAACATGTTACTGATTTTAGCGTCATCAAGAATTTTTTGTAATTAAAATTATCCGAAACCAAAGTGACTTCATGTTAAGTGTTGGAAAATTTAGTGCACTTGTAGGATTAGTTCACACCTTGTAATGGGTTAGGAGGTACTGAGTGTACACCCATAAGGTTCATGAACACCCGACTCTTGTAGTGGTTTGTATTGGTAGTGCTAGTGGAAAGTACCGCTGGAGGAAATCTTGCTTGTGAAAGTATCGCTTGTGAAAGTATCGCTTGTGGTTTCCACCGATAGGCGATGTTTCCACCGATAAGCGATGTTTCCAAAGAAGCTTATATTTCCATCGAAACTTGTGGATTCCATCAAGCGGTGTATCCACCGATAGCACTATTAAAGTCTCGATGAAAGTACCGCTTGTAACGGTTTTGACCTATTCAAGTGGCGCTTAACCGCTTAATGACCACGTTTAATGGTCATGTAACCACTAACTATTATAATGGGGATAATTATGAGGCTATTAATGGGCCGATTAATACTCATAATTCCATTTGATTAGCTTAGAGTAAACTCCTATAAATAGGAGATCCGATTATGCATGAAGGACACACGAAAACACTAAGCACTTATAAGCGCAAGGGTTATAGAATTGTGCCTAATTCTCTAACAAAGATTTGGTCTTATCCCAAGTAGATATTCGTGATACCCGTGCATTAGGGTCGAATAGTTTACTTTGGAAAGTGATCACACGATTCCAAGTGATATCCAGTAACCACCAAGTGGTATTGCTACTGTCATTGATTGTCTTAACCCTGCTACTGGGCTCACGACTCCAACATTACGTTCTAATACAAGTTAGGAGGTGCGGAGCGCATGGTTGTATAAACGAATTAACTTGATTTCAGATACGATGAATGTCAAAGTTTGTGACAAAGATTCATCACTAGGACGTTGCAACCATTCAATAGAGATGTGATTGTTGTAAATAGTAACATAAAAATTGTCGCTAATAACTGTCTTTTAAATCATATCGGAAGTTGGTTACTTTGAACTAAAAAGTGTGACCATTCTTGAAAGGGTGTGATTTTTCACCAAAATTCACTTTCTTTATTATAAACACATGGTTTTGGTCTTTAATTCAAAACAACTACATATTAAAAAAAATCATGTTATGCTCTTTTTCTTTGGCTTAGATATTGAGTGTTCATTCTTATTTTATCCCTATACATATTACTCCGTAATTAATAGGGTAGAAATATTGTGTTAGAAAAGTGAACTTTGCACGATTGAAAAATATATCCAGACACCCGACACTTTTTGATTATCATGACTCTAATACCAACAAGACACATCTATAAAAATATAAAGGGAGAGTTTATTAAGACCCTCCCTATAAATACAAAGAAAGAGGGTTTTGTCCTTTTGTTGTATTTTTGTTTTTTTTTTGTTTTTTGTTTTTTTAGTTTTATTTGTTATGTGTTTTTTGTGTTATATTTTTTGTAGTGTTTATTTGTTATGTTTTTTGTATTCGTCTAATATGTTTCTATTTAAGTAAACAACAACAACAACAATAACGCGTTAAACCTTAAAACATTAAACAACTATAATAACAACTGTTATTATTCAATTAAACAACAAAAACAACAACATTAACACATTATTTAAAAACAACAACACCTGCTACACGTGAAGATTATTTATGTCATCTATAAGCTCATGAAGTATTGCACCCGACTGACATGCGTGATCCACGGGATTCCTTGCCACTTCCAGTGATGCCTCCAGCATTTTTATTCTTTTACTCAACATCGTGTTTTGAGACAATAACATCTTGTTTCTTGTTTCTAGCATGCCAATCTTATTATCTTTAGCTTCGCAGTTTGAGCACTGCATTGAAGAAGAGGCTTGACTAAAGTACTTTTGTTCAAAAGCATTCTTCCACATAAAGTATTCACACCCATAATCCTTTGTTCCTAGCTGTAACATGTTAAGAAAATTATAAGAAATGTATTCTTAATGTTAGGAATTGGAAATTCCATTGTGAAGAGTCGGTCACCCCAAATATTATCTAGCATAAGTTAGCTCGTAGACTTGTAGTTATTTACGTTGTTTTGTAGTTTATTAGTTAGTTTGTAGCGTAGATTAGTTTAGTGTAACACCGTGGAGGAAGGACGGGTCTTTACCCATCGATGCTCGATCCACAATCCGTCAGAGGACGTATTAGTTTGTAATTATAAATACCCTTCCTCTACAAGGAAGGGTGTCGCTTGAAATCTAACCTTTCATTTTTTAAACAACTCTCTTCAAGAACCTCCTCTCAACTCTCTTCATCTCTCTAATGGCTTTCTTATATCATCACAATCCTAGGCCACCCGAATCATCAAACAACATAATATTCACGATCCTACAATTGGCATCAGAGCTTAGGTTTTGTTGTTTGTGTTGATTCGAATGGTTTTTAATGCGGCTTGGTTGGTTTTTGTTATGCGGTTTATGTGGTTTTTGTTGCATGTGGTTTGATTCGAATGGTGCTTGGAAACTTGTTTTGATGCGTGGTTGATGCGGTTGTGATTGTGTTTTAAGCCTATGTCGAATGTGGTGTTACTGGTTTTATGGGTGTTATCAGTTTGAGCATGTTAACAGTTTCATTTGAATCCTTAACACTTAAAATGGTCTAATTGGTTGAGCATGTTATAAATTGTTATTTGTCTTTACTGGTTCTTAACCGTATCAAAGCAGTGTTATGTTTTATGGTGATCACTATTTTCAGGATTTCAAATCTGCTGGTCACATGTGAAGTTTTGAATGCGTTTTTGGTCAAGTTTCATCATAGCGAGTTGCCTAATTTATCTATGTGAGGTGACAGTTTTGACTGCGATTATGTCCAGATTCAATGTGTAAGAAGCGAGTTGTCAATGTTATTGGTCAAATGCGAGTTAATATTCATGTTTCATCAATGCGACATGTCATATCATGTCCAGATTCGGTTAACCAGGAAGCGAGTTGGGTACTAGCATAAAGGATGCGGGTTGACTATTTAGTCAACTGTGAGTTGCTTACTAATGTCAGTATGCGAGTTGTGTAATATAAACATGATGCGAGTTGTGTTATTCATGAGTTTTGACTCATGGATGCGGTTTGATAGCTAATTGACCTTGAATTTATCCAAAATACATGACTTCAACATATCCTGAACCTATTCTAAACTCGACATACATCATTCAAGACCAAAAACATACATCAAGATTCACAAGTATCATTATCTTAATCCATCTTCAAGACTCGTGCAACAAGACTCGAATGAAAGATAAAACCATACATCAAGAATCAACTCATCATTTAAACCTACATCAAACTCACACCATAAAAATCTTAGTTGTGGTTCAACAAGTTTTAATCTTTAAAATATTATTTTGAACCTATAACATCATTGATCTATGTTGTAAAGACACCTTTTGAAGACCATGCTTCTTGCTTAATATCCGAATATAAATCGAAGATAGATCAAAACACAAAAGTTTCAAACTACATCTAAGATTCGGTCATCAAAGGGATTCAAGCACAAAGATAATGAAACGGTTGTGGATCTCAGAAATTAATTTCGTGTATATCATATGATGTCAAGACCTTCAAAAGGATCCATATCACGAAACATTATTCATCATAGATCTATGATTGTTACAATATTTGAATAATTTGAAGAAAGAACAAAACCATAAGGGGTCTCATCCTCTCTTCATGATTCGGTCATAAGGAAAAAGTATATCAAACAAATTAAAACCTACCCGAAATCTTTTGTGATATATTGAAGCCGTCTCAACACCCCATACCATCCCTGTGGCTATGTGGCTATGTCGTATCATGTGTCTCATGGCCATCCCTGTGGCGTTGGTTGCAAGCTCATGCCATCCCTGTGGCTTTCTCTAAGTCTGATTGTCCTCAGAACCGGGTGTGATTATACCAAAAAGAGGCGGACTGCTTTTGTGTTAGAGAGATTATTTAGGGTTTGATCAAAATTAGAGAGGTGAGAAGTGATTAGGAGGGGCAGATATATTATGTGTTTGGAAGGGAGTAGGGTTTTGAGATAATGATCTTTTATAACCTGATTTTTAGGGTTGTGTTCATCTTACAACCGGTTTAGATTATGGGCTTGGAATAATGATATGGATCGGGTGAGTTTATTAAGCTGGGCCTCGTTAATTTGGAATGGATCTCGTGGGTAGAATCAAATTGATCATGGGCCAACTGTCTATCTAAATAACTTGGGCTTTGTTGCATCCATGGAATAAGCTGGATAATGTTTAAAATGAGCCTAAATTATTTGGTTATGAACCTGATCATGGACAGTTATTGTATCCGAATATTGGAATTGTTTCATGGACTTGGAAGTTGACTTGGTATTTGGTATAAATGGGCGTGTGATTATATCTGGTAAGAGATTTGAGTGATTTTATTATTGGAGGTGAGTAATTTGTTTTGGATCAGATTTAATGATCTTAATGGACCGGTTGATATTGTTATGGGTTGATTTGTTTGTATATTGAAATTGGGTCGAGTGGAGTGACCATGACTGTGACAGGAAAAGGGCTTGAATTGATATCCAATGTGCGGCTTAATTTATGATTAATACCCGGATATCGAACATCTGATAAGGAGAGTTGATATATGATGAGATTTGATGATATGATCTAATGGATCATGATATTCGACTATGAGATTTGGCGTGATGATGAGAATTGTTGAGTTAGGTGTCTTAATACTTTGGTGTATACTTTTTCACGAAGAATATTATATCATGGCTTGAAGTGCTTATTGGAAAATGTTGACTACGGGGTTGTTTGGACGGTATTTCTTATTTGGATTTGAAGTGAGGGTTTTCCGGGCGCTTTATTATTTCGCCTTCTTTCTTTCTACCCTTTCGCGAAGATGACTTGTTTGGGCATTCAAAGAGTGTGATAAAGACTTGGCTATTTAGTTACATTTGTGATTCTTTCTCGCTTAACCCACAATGTAATTATCACTTCGGTGTCTCACGCAGATGAGGATATGTCAAGAGGTTTTGTACATTAGGTACACCGTTTATTTTTCACAAGGATTAGTACAAGTTTAAGTAACAAATCTGGGGAATTTTACTTCATGATCAAGTTTGGTATATCGGGTTTACTTCACCAA
This sequence comes from Chrysanthemum lavandulifolium, assembly GCA_022545495.1. Lineage (NCBI taxonomy): Eukaryota > Viridiplantae > Streptophyta > Magnoliopsida > Asterales > Asteraceae > Chrysanthemum > Chrysanthemum lavandulifolium. Next base: position 93,110,364 of record CM040240.1, on the reverse strand, counting down.
GTGGTCACAAGAATTTCCAATGTACGAATGTTAAGCGAATATGTGGATGATGTGTTTACCAAAGTGTTTATTGGATGGTTGATGATATTTTTGATATTGAAGTAAGAACCGTTGATGAACCTCTGATGTTCCTTAAAATGATATTCACGAAACCAAATTTGTCATAACACATTCAAGTTTACATTGTGTACGGTTTTGTCTTGATTTTGTAAAATCCCGCGAAAGAATCTATTTCTCGGTTTAAATCATAGACTTATAAATTCCCGTGACAATGGAAACATCCTGGTAATAGTAAAGTGCATTTCCGGATCTATCTTACGGTTTATTCTTGGTTTTGTAAAATCCCGCGAAAGAAACTATTTTTCGGTTTAAACCATAGAATTGTAAAATCTCGTAATGATGGAACCATCCTGGAGAAAGGAAAGTGTATTTCGGGATCTTATCTGATGCTGGTGCTACGATTTCTGCTTCAAAGAAGGGATAAAAGGGTGTACTTCATGAATTGGGTGTTTGTTTGGATTGTCCTCATGGCAGTTTGGTTATTGCATGGTTTTATGGGGTAATGTGCTTTTAACCCTGGTCGGGAAGAAACCATTATCATAGTTCACTTAAAACGTCAAAGGAGGCTAGATTTGAGCTTTTAACCAGAAGATGTGACAACGGGGTTAATTCACTATTATTTATTTGAGGTTGAAGTGAAATATCACGGAGAGTGTACTTAGTATCCAAGGTATCGGGATGGTTGGATGAAGATTCTTCAAGATCCTTGTTCGAGCTTATTATCAAAAACGAAGACTTGGAAATCTAGTTATTGTTGGGTGACTTTTTCCTTTTCTTTTACCACGTGGGGGGATTGGGCTCTTACCACCACAAAATAACTATCACTTTAAGGAGTTACGTTGTAGTGCTCAGTGTCACATTCAATTGTGGATTTTCAAGAGGTGATGTACGTCTTATACTTGATGGTTGGTTGGTTGAAGAGTATAGAGTACTTAGAGAGTACTTAGAGATTCTAATGGAAATCGGCACCGCTCTTTGTTACATTTGTGCAAGTTTAAGTCACGAGTTCGGGTTAGTTTACTTCAGGGTCAAATTCATCATATTGGGTTTTCTCTATCAGCTGTCACGACAAAGAGCCTACTGAATGATAATGGGTTGATTATAACTTTGCCAATAGTAGATGAAAAGAGAGAGATAATGACATTTGAACACAATAGTTCAAGCCTCGTTCTCTAAAGAAAAGAAAAGTGTACGTCTCAGTGCGCTTTATCTTCGAAAGAATAGAAATCTTCTTATGACGTTTGAACACAACAGTTCAAGCCTCGTACCTCAAAGAAAAGAAAAGTATACGCTTCAGTGCACTTTATCTTCTAAAGAAGAGAAATCTTCTCTATTATGACCATTCTCATCAACATGCTTCATACTTTTTCCACTCGCTTTCACTAATCAAGTAAACTGGACTACTGTTGATTGTTCTCTTATTCCACTTGCTCGATTATAATGGCGATGGCAACATCGTTTGCTACCTTTGAGGGGGAGAAGTGTGAATAAACTACATTTGTTGAAGATATTCACTTGTTTAATCAAGAATGGCAACTCCGTATGCAATTCTTGAGGGGGATAAGAAGTGTAAATTTACTGCATGGTTGATTGATATCTGAGAATAAATGGTCAAACGGCTTCAAACTCATGTAAGAACCGAACTTATTCTTATCGGGTCATCTTCACATGGAGTTTCTTTTAAGAGCCGTTGGTTGACATCTTTACACGGGCTGATTTGATTAATGAAAAAGTGCTTCTAGTTGCTAGGCTGATTTCTTCGATGAACATCTTTATGTTCTTGTTTGATTGGGAGGGATCTTAGTTAAGGAAATTTTCTACAGTTAAGTTAATTGGAACGCATTTGGTGAGATGAAGATGCTAACTTTCTAATCCCCAATTGGACAATCTTGAAGAAGGTCGAGTCTACAGTCGGTTCTACATTTTCTGCGGCATGTTAGAAGACTAAAGACGAATTGCATTTGATAATCCAAAGACTTCTTCTTGTTCAAGGCATTTATCTAAAAGATTGTCGGTTTAGGGGAGAGCGCTAATTGGGGGAGAGTAAAATCAGATTCAATCCCAATTAGACTTGCTCATATTCGCCCAGTCGATTCTCACAAGAGTTCAAGTGTTCTTCTCAATGATTTCTAGTATATGGGCTTATTATGTGTTGTCGATTCTCAAGCATCAAAACCAAAGCAGGGGAAGGAGACACGATCTAAACGCGAGTAAACTTGATGAACTTAATTCTTCTAAGTCATTGAAGATATCCCGGAAGACAAATGTCATGACCGCAGAGAAACTCAAGGTTTTACTCATCAAGGCTTTTAGTGTTATTATTCCAACTACGTGGGGAAGTAATGTAAGAGAAAGTTTCAAGATAAAAGAGGTATTAGTGTGTGATGATTTCGATGTTATCGCAATCATCGTGGAGAGAGAATTGTGTACATTAGGGCGCCACCGTTTCACTTGAGTGCTTAATCGCTGATTCGAGATATAATCACTTATTCCGAGTTGACATCCACAGAGATTGTCATCCGCAGATAATCGATGATTCGCCCGCTTCTTCAATGTTATCGGTTATTCTCTCTTTAGGCATTCGGGTACCGGGTTCTTGAGCTTCATACACTTTCTTTGGGGAGAAAAGTATACATCGGGGTTATTCTTTGGCTATCGGACTTAATCTGCTACTTAGATGGTATAAGTTTCTCTGTCTTCGGGTATATGTGTATTCGGGTTCGTGAGCTCTAGTCTAAGAGACTGACTGCATCATTTCATCTACTTGGGGGAAAGTGTTCTCTTGACAAATTTTTGGTATGGATTGCTTCAGACTTCAGTGGTTATGAAATTTGAGAAGATTATTTATGAGTGGGATGATATGTTGCTGTTCTTGTTGATGATATAACCTCGGACAGAGAATCGACGATCTTTCTTAAAAGGAGCAAAGAAACTCGATGATAATGGTGTGCTTCTTTGTGCATCCGGTTATGGCAAGCTTGAAAAGAGCTTGAATCGCTCACTAAAGGATTTTCGGTTTGGGGAAGTTGCCAAAGTCTCTTTTCTCAAAGGCTCATGTTCTCTTCATTCTCGAACCCGGAAGCTTTGGTGGTGGAAGTTTAAGAGATGACGAATTCTATCTTCTACAATGGGGCTGCTCGATATCCTTATCTCGGTACTCGTATCATCATCTTCTTAAACTATATCATCTACTCTATTTGTGTATGTTTATCAAAAAGCAAAATACAAAAATATAAAACCAACAAAAACAAAATAGAAAAATATAAAATCAACAAAAACCCATAAAAATCAAAAAATTTGAAAATACCAAAAATATTGTTTTTCAAGACATGTCTTCTGGTATCGATAACATCTACGGTCTTAGAAATGTCATTCAATAATGGCACGGGACCATAGATGAAGTTCGGCGGGAGGTGTAAATATTCTTTTCCAAAACATGTCTAAAAAAAATGGCTTACGATTATTTCAGATCGTAACTGTGCTAAACTATGGCTTATTACTATTTGATCAGAACCGTGCTTAAAACATGGTTTGCTATTATTTCGAGATAGCAACCGCTCTTAAAAGAAGGAAAGTGTTGCGCTAAACCAATTTTCAAAATTTCGCACTTATCCTAAAACAAATTGAGGAAAGTATGTCAAGGATCTGCTGTTCATACACAAATGTTTTTCCGTCTAAAATTCTTCGTAAAATATTTGTTGTTTTCAAAAGTGGTGGTAAATGAGTTGCTTGAAAATCAATCGATTCGTAGTTTTCGTAAAAATTGAAGACTCAATCAATGACTTCAGCGCGTTTAAACTTTTCTAAAAATATGTCATTGATTGAGGGGGAGAATGTTTTCAAATGTATATCATCTAACGAGCTTATCTAATTATCCTATATACTTAAATGTAAAACATGTTAACCTACGTTGAAGGACTAGGTACCTAGGATATGATTGTTAGGATTAGATGATTAGAGGTTGATAAACACATTATTCCCATGATTTACATGATCTGATTGATATGTTGAATTGACTTTTACTAGTCGATTGTTGTTTGGGTGTTGTCGACCACCATATATCTGTTTGTGTCCACTAACGTATGCAGGTATATTGGTATATTCCCGATCCGGATCCCACATAGAAGATGATTGGATGCCGAAAGGAAAGGGTAACTATATCTTGGGTTGACAAATGAAGAAACGGAGCTTAATTTGACCTCTATGGAAAGTTGGCATGGAAAAAATGTAACGTAAGAGGTCTCACTGCATCAACAGATGGTTTTCTTCATCATCAAATAAAGAAACGGAGCTTAATTTGACCTCTATGAAGAGTTGGCATGATAAAATGCAACGTAAGAGGTCTCACTACATCAGCAGATGGTTTTCTTCCAAGCCTTACCGCAAAAACAGAAGCAGCTCAACCACTTAACATATCTTTGTGCAGGAAAAAGTAGTGGATGATACCATTTTTCTTAAAACAATTTTGAAAATGTTGTTTTGAAAATGGAAAAATATTGTTTTGAAAATAAATTGGACTTAATTTTGAAAATCACTGGACTTCATTTTATCAAAACTTAAGTCACTCAATCAACGACTACGGTCATGGACTGAGGGGGAGAGTGATTTCAAATAAAATATTTTCAAACAATATTTCATCAATCAAGTCAGTTTGTACAAAATAAGTGGTAATCTAAAGATTTAATGTTATGTCATGGTATGATTTTCTTTAAAACCCAAAGATCTTTCGAAATCAAATTTTTTTCTGTTCTTGTTTGATTGTGAAATTGTTTTATTTTACTTAAAGATCTCTTAAAAACTATCATACCTGACACTAACAATCTTTAATGTCTATAATTGGTCCTCATAAGTCAATTTCAAAACTTAAATCAAGCCACGTCTTTCCCCAAAATTTTCCAAATGATTTAAATCAATCGGGATCCAAAATCTCAATTGGTTTGAAATTTTTGATCGGGGGAGAGATCGTGATTTAAATCTCAAATCGGTTTTAAAAGGGTGATTGTTTCAAAAGCACTCCTTCTTTCATGTGCCAAACAATTTCAAATACATAATGCACATGATTGTGGAGGAGCATTTAACCAAAAACCATATGAGTATTTAAACCAGGCACATATTCTCCCATGTTTTCTAAACCTTATTAAATCACTTGGGATCCAAAATCTCAAAGGGTTTGATATTTTTGATCGGGGGAGAATTTGTGATTTAATAATGAAATTTGATAAATGATGATCGATTTGATTCAAAAGGGCAGGCTGCTCTCCCATATGTGCAAAACGCTTTCTGTGGAAAACTAGAAGGGGGGTTGAATAGTTTTGCCGATTTTAAGTTGATTTCAAAAACTTTAGATTCGATATTATGTGAAATCGTATGGATGTTGAGAACGTATAGATCTAATGATAATGCAAGCAAATAAATAAAGATAAGGGATAGAAATGACACAACCGATTTATAGTGGTTCGGCTACAAGGACACCTTCCTTGCCCTACTCCACTCCCCGAGTCACCTACCGAGAGTTCAAGCATTATGTCAACAAACTCCTTCACTTGGCGGAGAAGCCTTCACAACGTTGCTTACACTTTTTCCGTACAAAGCTAGATACCGAGTCCGTAGCACGGTGGACCAAACCAACACAACAAATATGTGAAATATCAAATACAAGATCTTTGCTACGTAAATCTTATGGAGTGACAAATCAATCAAGGACCCCTTGCTTGGATGACTTGTAGAATGCTCGTGATCTCGCCTTAGAAAGGACCTATATGAGGATCACAAATAGAAAGAAAGAAGAACAACTCTCTAGATCAAGTGATCTATATGTTAGAAGAAAATGAGAGTGTATATGAGATTTAGTAAGAAGAGGGTGAGTTAGAATGAAGAAATGGCTCTCTATTTATAGGCAAATTTCCTCATCGTTCCCACGGATCCCACGGATCCCTTCCACTGGGATCCGCTAGCACAAAGCTAGGGATCCGTGGAACGCCCTCTTTGCCCATGGGTTTTTGTTATGGGTCATGGGTTGGTCCATGGTTATATCTAGATTCAATGTATCTAAGTATACATTGTATCAAGTCTCTTTGGGTATGGGTTAAGATCCATGGGTTGTGATTTTTACCCATCCTAATTAACTATTACAACAAATGCTTTAGTTACTACATTTTGTATTTAAAAGATTATATGTAAATGCTTTACAAAATAACATGTATCCTTATAATTATATTTAAGACAACATTATATATGTTATCAACAAAACACAAAGAGATCGCAAAATATTAATAAACGCTTTTACGGTTTATTTGTATTAACAATCTCCCTTTTGTTGATGACAAAATATAATGTTATGATGAGTAAAACTTAAGAATAGATGTAAGTTTTGAAAGCCCTAAGTTTTACTTTTCTCCCCTTTTGTCGAAACAAAAGTTAACCCTGGAGGAAAAGTAGTCAACGACTTACTCCCCTCGACGGTAGCTCCCCTAGTTTGGGGCGCCAAGAGAAGAAAAAAAAATCCTACAAAAGAAAGTTAGTAACATGCTTAAATGATCTTATGGTTGTCGAGAATCAAGATAGGGAGCCAAGGTATGTAAACAAGGCCTTGTAATAAAACGACAAATTGTAGTGGTAGTTAAGCCACTTACAAGCATGTAAAATAAGAACAAGACTTGTTCTTGAAAATGATGAAAAAAATTTAATACTAAAAGTGAAAAGTAGTAGTAGAGATTCCTTCCATGCTTGCATAAGGTTATGGATGGAGGTTTTGATGAGTAATGGTATTGATGGGATCAAGGATGAGGTTGAGTATCAAACGATTTCTTCCCTAACTTCTATTGCAATTTCCTAGTGGATTGGCAATGTTCACAATGTAAATGATGTGGGTAATGAGTGCGAAGTTTTCCGGTTGTTTTGATTTGAGTTATGCGGAAGTTGTGGTGGAAAATAGGAAAATATGGATCAAAATCCGAATGTTTAAATGGTGGTGGAAAAGAACCTAGATGTTCTTGTAATGTGATGGGAGCTAGAGGTGGTGATGTTTCAAGATCTTGAAAAATAGTATTTGGTGATGTGGGGGGTGTTGAAAAGACTATTTCTTTTTCTTTAGGTTGGGTAGATCTTGTTGGAGTCCTAAGGAGTTCCAAAAGAGTTATTTTAGGTGGTGATGAAGTTGGTGTACTTGTTGGTGATGAGGGTGGTGCTATAATGGAAGCATCTTGTGGTGAGTTATTTGTTGAGGATGAATCATTTGAGGTTGGTTTTGCTAAACAACAAGATCGGATACTAATCCGCGTGGATATCCTAGCATTTGATTGTGGTATTTTGGATGGTGGAAGTACAAAGGTTTGGATATCATGATTGTTTGTACTAGATGATTCTCCTAAAGGGTTTTGGATGACATGATGAAGTGTGTTTGTGAGAAGGAGATGGAGTATGCAAGCATTTTGGGAGTTATATATATAGAAAAACAACACATTGTAATGAATGTTGACCCAAAATGTGGATTAAAATCTAATGATTAGATATGAATTCAAGGCATGTGATCATGAGAACACAAGCATTAAAGAGCATACTCCCAAAAATAAAACAAATGTGGATTTTTCATCCAAAATGACAAAATAGAAGTTGAAAATAGCTTATTTACACGGATCCCACGGATCCTTCCTCGAGGGATCCGTCCCAAGATGAAGGCCGGGATCCGTGGGTCCGTGATTCAGCAAAGACAAAATTTTTCTTTTGAAACATTTTTGCCTATTGTGTGCCTATATGCAAACTATTTGGAGTTGCGGTTTTCTCGACCTCTAAAAAGAAAAGGAAAATAACTAGAGAAAAATAAATCCTAATTGAGATAACCCAAAACACACATTTGGTACATAAGTACGTAATATTGTGTTATCAATGCTCCTAATTCATTTTTGCTTAAATGAATGTACCCGAAACACATATTAGTTATATGTTCCTTTAGCATTCAAAAGTCATGAGATGCAATGAAAACGGGTTTTACTTTGTATTAATAATGAAAAGCGATTTGTCCTAGACGCGAGAAATTGCTTTTGTGAAATTGATACGGAAAGGTATCATTCTTTTAGAAAACATTTTGAAAGGAGATTTTCTTTAAAAATGTATGTAGTTATGTGAAAAAATTATAAATGGAATACTTATCTTGGGTTTTGAAAATTCCGTATTGTTTGTGAGTTGTGCGTGAAATAGGAATCCTAGACTCGTAAAGAAGAAGGCTAGTGTTTACATACCTTGTAGAGTCAATTTAAGTTATGACGTTTGTTCCATTAGACCAAGACCAAGACGAAGTAGGTTGAATTGTTCCCGCTCAACGGTTTGGTGAGGACGCCGGCTATGTTGTCTTCGGATGCAACCTTCTCAATAGAGATGTTCCCTTTGAACATTGTCTCTTAGGAAGTGATGACGAATCTCTATATGCTTTGTGCGAGAATGTAATACCGGATTCTTGCTTAAGTCGATTGCACCTTTGTTGTCACATAGAATGGCTATGTCGCTTAGATGGATGTCGTAGTCTACTAACGCTTGTTTCATCCATAGTGCTTGTTGGCATGCTTTGCCGGAGAGACGCACTCGGCTTCGTTGTTGATATTGCAAGTGCCGCTTGTTTCTTAGAAAACCAAGATGTTAAACAACATCCCATAAAAGTACATACCCCACTTGTACTTTTTCTATCAACGTAATCACCGCATGGTCGAATCGATATACAATTGTTTCTACTCCCGTGCCCTTAGGATACCATAATCCTAATTGTGTTGTACCCTTAATATATCTAAATATTCTTTTACGGCTTCTAGGTGTGATATTTTAGGTCTTCTTGAAACCTAGCACATAAGCAAACACTAAACATGATATCCGCCTACTTGCCGTGAGGTAGAGAAGGCTACCTATCATGCCACGATATTTAGTATTATCAACGGATTCTCCGTCCTCGTCTTTTGTGAGTTTGGTGTCGGATGACATTGGAGTCCTAATTGGTTTTGACTCTTCTAGACCAAATTTCTTTAACATCTCCTTGATGTATTTAGATTGATTAAAGAAGATACCATCTTCTACTTGTTTTATTTGTAGACCAAGAAAGAAACTAAGTTCTCCCATCATACTCATCTCGAACTCGTCATGCATGATTTTAGAGAAATCATCACACATGTCTTGACAAGTGGATCCGAATATAATATCATCTACATATATTTGTACTATGATTATATGTGACTCTCTTTTCTTAGTAAAAGTGTGTTGTCAACTAACCCCATGGTGTAGTTGTGTTTAACTAGAAATGACTTGAGTCTATCATACCAAGCTTTTGGAGCTTGTTTAAGACCGTAAAGGGCTTTCTTTAATTTATACACATGTTTGGGTTTTCAAAATCAATGAAGCCCGGAGGTTGAGCTACATATACTTCTTCATTTATGACACCATTTAGAAAAGCACTTTTGACATCCATTTGATAAAGCTTTAGATCATTAGCACAAGCATACGCAAGAAGTATTCTTATAGACTCTAATCTAGCCACGGGGCATAGGTCTCATCAAAGTCTATTCCTCTTGTTGGTTATACCCTTGAGCAACGAGTCTAGCCTTGTTCCTAGACACTACTCCGCTTGCATCTAATTTGTTTTATAAACCCATTTGGTTCCTATTATGGTTTGATTACTAGTGGAGGGACAAGTGTCCAAACATCATTAGAAACAAATTGATTTAGTTCTTCTTGCATAGCCATTACCCAACTTTCATCTTTTATGGCTTCTTGTGTATTCTTAGGTTCTAAGGTTGAAACGAAACAAAACAAGCTACTTTGGTTTTGAACTTGAGACCTTAATGTTCGCTCGCTTAGCTTTCCTATGACTTTATCTACGGGTGATCTTTGGACTCTTTAATGTTTACTATTTTATCACTTAGAGGTTCTTCTTCTTCACTTATCTTTTCTTTATTACTATGGCTTCACTTTCTATAACCTCGCCATCGACAAGAGGTGGAGAGGGTTTGGGTGGACTTTCATCAAATTTTATATTTAATGACTCTTCTACCTTCATTGATTCTTTGTTTAATATGACGTAAGCCTTGCTATTTGGCGAATAACCTAAAAGATACCTTCGTTGATTTAGGATCAAATTTTGTAAGGTAATCTTTAGTGTTAAGAATAAAACATTTACTACCAAAGACTCTAAGGTGATTTAACGAGGCTTTTTGCCTCGAAATAACTCATATGGAGTTTTTCCTAAAATTGGTCTAATCAAGACTCGATTGAGTATATACGCTGAAGTATCAACGGCATTACACCAAAACTTTTGAGGTATGGATTGTTCATTAAGCATGGTTCGACTTATTTCTTGTAGAGTTCTATTCTTTCTTTCTACTACCCCATTCGATTGTGGAGTGCGTGGAGCCGAGAAGTTGTGAGTAATACCATTAGCGCCACAAAAGCTCCGAATTGCACTTCATTATCGAATTCCTACCATGATCCGTCCTAATAGACACTATGGGTTTTCCTAGTTGTCTTTGGATCTTTTGCTTAATATTTCAAAATAGTTAAAGGTTTCGCTTTGTTCTTTAAAAATTTTGTCCAAGTATACCTAGAGTAGTCATCTACTATTACCAAAGTATAGTAGTTGCCTCCATAACTTTGGATAGCGGATGGACCAAATAAATCCATATGTAGTAATTCTAGACACTTAGTTGTGGACACCATGTTTTTAGCTTTATGACTCGAATGAGCTTGTTTTCCTATATTACAAGCATCACAAAATGATGTTCATATTTTAACTTAGGTAGATCTCTTACTAGATCTTTGGATGATAGCGATTGAAGAAGTCGCATGTTGGCGTGACCCAATCTTCGATGCCATAAGGTCAAGTATCATCCATAGAGGTAAGACATAGTTTGTCTTTAGGTTCATTACCGATTTTAATGACATAGACTCCATGTTTCCTAATTCCTCTTCCTATGGTTATGCCATTTTAAGTATCTTACTACGGTTTGGTAAAAGTACATTGCACTTTTTATCACATATTTGTCCTATACTTAAGAGATTAAAGTTTAGGTTTTCTACGTGACACACATCGTTAATGGTTAGAGATTTGTTAGAAACCGTACTTTTACCGATGATTCTACTTTTGCTATTTCCAAACACCACATTACCTCCATTTACGGATTCATATGTGGAGAATAGATCCCTATTGCCGGTCATGTGCCTCGTGCACCCGCTATCCTTGACCCATTCATCGGGTTCTAGGTCGACCTTTAAGCACACCTCGTCATTTGCCATGAGACAAATTTCTTCGTCCTCCTCGTCGCTCATTCCCCACGTTCCGCCACGAATGCCTTTTGATCATCCCGTTTGGGACACTTACTAATAAAGTGGTTTGGGTCCCCACATTTAAAGCAAGTACGATCATCCTTTGGCTTCGTCCTCTTTGCTATTCCGAAAGCCTTTCTTATCGTCATACGGTTGTTTGACGATCTACCATTTCTTCTAAAGAACTTTTAAAGTCCCTTACCGCCATAGCGTATTCTTCGTCGTCACTACTCAAGATGAGTTCTCCTCATCGTCGAAGCCTTTTTGGCTTTAAGGGCAAGAGATTTGTGTTTCTCTTCACCTTTGAGGCTTCGGAATCTTTAGCAAGGACAAGCTCAGACTTTTAGGTTGCCTATGAGTTCATCGAGGTGAGGATTGTCAAATCTTTTGACTCTTCGATTGCCGTCACCTTGGATCTCCACTTCGATGGAAGTGCCTTAGATATCTCCTAACATGGTTACGGCTAGAAAAGGATTCATCAAGTGCTTGTAAAGATGTAATAATAGTATTAAAGTTAGCAAATGAATGATCTATAGTTTCCTCATCCGATATTGAAAATTGTTCATATTGTTGAACAAATAAATCAATTTTATTATTTTTAACTTGTTGGTTGCCTTGATGAGTTACAACTAAAGAATTCCAAATTTCTTTAGAGGTTTTAAGCATAGAAATTCTTTCGAATTCCTTTTTCGGTAAAGCATTATATAAAACCATTTTTGCTTCACTATTTTTAGAAAGCTTTTCTTCATTTCATCATTTAGTTTATCATGAGGTATGTGAACTAAATTTCCTTTATCATCATTTGAGGTAGCCTCAAAATCACCTTCAACAATAATGTACCAAAGATCAATATCTTTAGACTTCACATATGTTTCAATCTATTTTTCCAATATATAAAACCATTAGTTTCAAGTAGTGGTGGTCGTTGCATAGATTGCCCTTCCTTATAATTTTCGTAACCCATAGTGATCGAAAAGTTTTAAAATACAATTTTATTTTAAAACTTTTATAAACTTAGCTCTTGATGCCAATTGTGGAAAACTAGAAGGGGGTTGAATAGTTTTGCCGATTTTAAGTTGATTTCAAAACTTTAGATTCGATATTATGTGAAATCGTATGGATGTTGAGAACGATAGATCTAATGATAATGCAAGCAAATAAATAAAGATAAGGGATAGAAATGACACAACCGATTTATAGTGGTTCGCCACAAGGACACCTTCCTTGCCCTACTCCACTCCCCGAGTCACCTACTCGAGAGTTCAAGCACTATATCAACAAACTCCTTCACTGGCGGAGAAGCCTTCACAACGTTGCTTACACTTTTCCCAGACAAAGCTAGATACCGAGTCCGTAGCACGTGGACCAAACCAACACAACTATTACACAACAAATATGTGAAATATCAAATACAAGATCTTCGCTATGTAAATCTTATGGAGTGACAAATCAATCAAGGACCCTTGCTTGGATGACTTGTAGAATGCTCGTGATCTCGCCTTAGAGAAGGACCTATATGAGGATCACAAATAGAAAGAAGGAAGAACAACTCTCTAGATCAAGTGATCTATATGTTAGAAGAGAATGAGAGTGTATATGAGATTTAGTAAGAAGAGGGTGAGTTAGAATGAAGAAATGGCTCTCTATTTATAGGCAAACTTCTCACTCGTTCCACGGATCCCACGGATCCTTCCACTTGGGATCCGCTAGCACAAAGCTAGGGATCCGTGGAACGCCCTCTTGCCCATGGGTTTTTGGTTATGGGTCATGGGTTGGTCCATGGGTTACATCTAGATTCAATGTATCTAAGTATACATTGTATCAAGTCTCTTTGGGTATGGGTTAAGATCCATGGGTTGTGATTTTACCCATCCTAATTAACTATTACAACAAATGCTTTAGTTACTACATTTTGTATTTAAAAGATTATATGTAAATGCTTTACAAAATAACATGTATCCTTATAATTATACTTAAGACAACATTATATATGTTATCAAAAACACAAAGAGATCGCAAAATATTAATAAACGCTTTTACGGTTTATTTGTATTAACACTTCGAATCTCAAGCACATATTGAGGGGAGCATTTCAAAAGAAAATAAACTTTCAAGGTACAAAGATTTCTATGTTTCAACATAAAGTACCTTGATTGATTTTGTAAATGGTTTCTTAATGGATTTTGTGATCGTGGATGTACTTCAAAAAGAACTCTTTCCTCTATGTGATAAAATTATTTCAAATATCCTATGCACATATTGAGGGGGAGAATTTACCAAAGAAATTCAAATAGCTTTTTCTATGGAAATTGTGATCAAGAAATTATTTCTAAGAACTCTTATCTCCATGTGCTAAACAATTTCAAAATAATATGCACATGTTGAGGGGGAGCATTTCTAAATGATCAAAACAATTAAGGTACAAAATGCTTTGATATTATATCACAAGTACCTTGATTGATTTTCCAAATGATTTTTCAAGTGGTTTCAAGAAGGAAAGAACAATACCAAAAGACCGACCAATTTACTTTATGCATGGTGTTATAAGGATGGTTAGGTTAGGTATTCGTTCACGATCCCGCCAGAGCCGGAGAGATCTACCAGGGACAATCCACTAGTTAGTGTAGAAGTCCTTAGGTATGATGAAAAAAGGAGAAAAGTGAGATATGGGAAGAGTGCCGATCGAGTCAAAGCTAGTAATCGAATAAACCCAACGAGGTTCTAGTTATGAAGTCTCGTAAGCATCAAGGGGTTGAAGAATGAAAAGAAATGAAATGAGAAAAGGGTGAAAAGAAATAGCCTCCAATAATTCAACCTTAGGGCGTAAACCGGTTCAATACATATGCTATTGGTGTTTACTAAGGTAACACGGTATTGAAGACAAGACGTCATGGACCCAAAGGACGATTGCACTAAACTTCCCAAGCTACTCAAGTTCCTCTTAAAAGGGCTTGTTTCATTCTCACGGGAACCGACATTATCTATCGACTTTCTTAGAGATTGTTGATATTGAAGAAGGAGACCTCTCCCTAGTCTCCGACATAGGAACCAAATGTGCACAATTGAGTCTAGAGCCAAGAGATCATCCACAATATCTCATTAGGACACAAATTAATGAAGACTTGTTGTTTCACACAATGTGGAAAGTAAGTATATATTAAGAGTCCCACGATTATCCTTGTGGTATTGCCGTAACATCCGAGTGATATGAAAATATTCATGATGAAGATGGAAATCCTTCTAGAGCCAAAATCAAACAAGCTCTTGGTGGGTGACATGTGATATCTTTTCAAAGATCAAGCTTGTGACAACCGGATAGAAACAATGGGAGATTCAATCTTGAATCAACCTTGGTCCAGAAATGAATTGATTTAATACTTTTGGAAAACCGTTAGATGTGCAAATCTTCTTTCTCTAGCACATCGAATGTGTATTCATATTTCAAATTCAAAAGTATCTCGATTGAAAAAATACTTTTGGAAAACCGTTCGATGTGTATATTTCTTCTTTTCTTTAGCACATCGAATGTGTACTCATTTCAAATACAAAAGTATTTATGATTGAAAATTGATCTTTCTCATAAAATCTTCGTTGTATTGCAAAACTCTTTCTTCTAAGCAATACGCGATTGTTTTCAAATCAATTTTTCATCAATCGCTGAATCTCAATTACCGTTCACTCACTCCGTGTTGTCTTCTTTGAGACGCCCGGTTTGAGAACGGCTAGAACAAATTGCGAAACCCCGTCAAGGAGATTCTTCGAATTCTACTTGATCACAAGCAAGATTTTTACCGATCAACGGGAACCGTGGGTCGTGTACTATATTCAACGAAGTGATCAAAGACACTTTCGTGTGTTTATTGCTAACTATTGTTTGCGGTACATTTGACGCTTCTAGTGATCGAATTGAGAAGTCAATCCAAAGCCGCATGCTCACAAAGATCCACACTTAATTGAAGAAATCATGACTTGTGCATAACTACGTAACCCGCTCGATATTCTTATACTATGTTTCCACTACGCCGCAAATATCATGAACCATGAAAGCTTCCGCTACTCGATGGAAAGATGTCATGATCCTAAAAGTGTGAGCATGTCGGTCCAAAAGTCACAACATCACATGAAGGCAACACAATAAAGGGTGATCCAGATTTATCGTGGTCGATGATCTCAAGAAAGCTCAAGATCATCAAAGATGTGGATCGCCAAAGGCCTCCACCGAAAGTACAAAGTAATCGGACTTTGAAGAATCACTGCTAAAGCACAAAGATGCGGATGTTGAAGAATTAAAGTCTACGAGCTCAAGACTGAAGATTAAATAGAATGCTAGGATTCAAAATGTAAAACATGGGTGACCTCCCTTAGGGGGAGATTGTTAGGAATTGGAAATTCCATTGTGAAGAGTCGGTCACCCCAAATATTATCTAGCATAAGTTGGCTCGTAGACTTGTAGTTATTTACGTTGTTTTGTAGTTTATTAGTTAGTTTGTAGCGTAGATTAGTTTAGTGTAACACCGTGGAGGAAGGACGGGTCTTCACCCACTGTATGCACCGATCCACATCCGTCAGAGGACGTATTATTTTGTAACTATAAATACCCTTCCATCCTTGGGAAGGGTGTTGCTTTTGAAATCTAACCTTTCATTTTTGTTAAACAACTCTCTTCAAGAACCTCCTCTCAACTCTCTTCATCTCTAATGGCTTTCTTATATCATCACAATCCTAGACCACCCGAATCATCAAACAACATAATATTCACGATCCTACACTTAACAAAAAAATTATTTATATATTTACATAAATAAGCAAACGTATGATTATTTACATTTGAAAAAGGACATGCATAATATTGTTGGCCCAAACTAGCGCGCTTATAGGATGTCCTTTCTATAATGAATCCTCTTTGACAATTACACAAGAAAGGATTTTTTTCGTTCCATCTGGCCAAAGAATTTGTATAACTATTTACAACATAAATCAGTAATGTTATTATTAATTTAAATAACTTTTTAATCATTTACTATGTTTTATCGGTGTCAGAATACAAATAGTTATTTACAACATCAATCAGTAATCATTTACTATTTTTGTCGGTATAATTATTTACAACATAAATCAATAATCATTTGCTGCATTTGTCTTCTTCTATTCTCAATAATTTCAGTATACACGCGTTGTCGATCGGAATATAGAGTTGCCCATGCGGATGCCTCGCCATATCTGTTAATCCCCCATTGTGACTATCCGGGAGTGGTGAATTTCCGTCTAGCATAACATAAATGAAGTGAGCACCGTCCCCGTCCCCCACACAGGCAATCACAAGGGGGCCACTTTCGTGTGATAAGTCTGGACCGAAAAAGCAAAAACATGTAAAACTTTGTCGCGGGATATAGATATAACTAGCGGTTAATTAGTGAAGCAATAGCCAACCCGTGCTTGGAATACTCATCCAATAGTCCTACGGTGCAAATCCAAGATGTAAACATTCTACCGAGTCCCTAATATGGTTAAAGCCATCATTCAACCACATACCGTGTAATATTCCCCGTGATCGTCTAACTCTTGCATTAAAGAGCTCAAATATCGGACCACCTATCTTCGTGTTGACCAATATTGATGGCAACACACCAAAACCCACAATTTCCATCACCTTCCACATTATAAATACTTATGATGTATCGATGGAAAAGCTCGAATATGCTCCATCAAATATTCACTAATATCATCTCGAACGATAACCTATGTCTTCTACTTTGTTCAACTCTAGGACCCATGTATGAACTATGTCGGCTTCACAAGAAGGATCATCTTCAGCGTAGAAGTATTGATACTAGGCCATGGAGCGACTAGGGTTCTCCAAAAATATCAACTCTCTTTATTAGAATGGCCATTTCGCATTCATTAAAAGTGACTCATATAAATTATTGATATTAATGGGAAAAAAACTTGATAGTCATAAATTTAATATACTTACTATGAATTCAAAAGTAAAGCGTTCATGAAAGCATGATAGCCCATAAATTGACCAAGAATCGATGATCACATTCTTCTCGCAAATAGTGGTATATTACATATATGCATTTTCTCGCTTATGCTTTTATTAAAAGTTTCTTTTATCGCAGCTTTCTTGCGCAATGAAAATCTTATCGATCGAACTCAACAACGTGTCTAAGTTGGACCGTGTGGTGCCCAGTATAATTACAACAACGCGTGTTGACTTTCAACTCGCATGTTGTTGACTCGTCGTAGTTGCGATATTGATTGGTAATGAATGCGAGAAACATGTCTGAATAACCTTGCACCTATTTATTCATATACGAAGAAATATCTGAAAAAACAATGAACTAATAAAAATTCATTCGGGTCTTATTTATTAAATAATAAAAACAATGAATTAATAAGTAAGTACACGTGTGTTCGACCAATAACTATTGTAGGTGATCATAATAATGCTTGAATATGTCGCGTGTTGAAGCTTTAACCATCCGATCCCATGTTCCTTTAATGGACTCATACTCCTTTAGTGTACTGCATCTATTTCTGCAATACTGAAGCACATTTTGTGAAAATATGCCATCGACAAAGTAATTTGTTAACGTTCGAGAATTCTTCTCTGCATGCCCGAACCAACGCTAAATCTCTGTCAGTGACGATAACACGCGGATAATATTCTTCGTCTATCACCTCCTTCACACATTGCAATACCCATTAAAAATTAGGCCATTTTTTTTCTAAAAAGCAAAAACACGCGGATAATAAAAACAATGAATTAATAAGTAAGTACACGTGTGTTCGACCAATAACTATTGTAGGTGATCATAATAATGCTTGAATATGTCGCGTGTTGAAGCTTTAACCATCCGATCCCATGTTCCTTTAATGGACTCATACTCCTTTAGTGTATCGCATCTATTTCGCACATCAAGCACATTTTGTGAAAATATGCCATCGACAAAGTAATTTGTTAACGTTCGAGAATTCTTCTCTGCATGCCCGAACCAACGCTAAATCTCTGTCAGTGACGATAACACGCGGATAATATTCTTCGTCTATCACCTCCTTCACACATTGCAATACCCATTACAACAACGCGTGTTGACTTTCAACTCTGCATGTTGTTGACTCGCCGTAGTTGCGATATTGATTGGTAATGAATGCGAGAAACATGTCTGAATAACCTTGCACCTATTTATTCATATACGAAGAAATATCTGAAAAAACAATGAACTAATAAAAATTCATTCGGGTCTTATTTATTAAATAATAAAAACAATGAATTAATAAGTAAGTACACGTGTGTTCGACCAATAACTATTGTAGGTGATCATAATAATGCTTGAATATGTCGCGTGTTGAAGCTTTAACCATCCGATCCCATGTTCCTTTAATGGACTCATACTCCTTTAGTGTACTGCATCTATTTCTGCAATACTGAAGCACATTTTGTGAAAATATGCCATCGACAAAGTAATTTGTTAACGTTCGAGAATTCTTCTCTGCATGCCCGAACCAACGCTAAATCTCTGTCAGTGACGATAACACGCGGATAATATTCTTCGTCTATCACCTCCTCCACTCCCCGAGTCACCTACTCGAGAGTTCAAGCACTATATCAACAAACTCCTTCACTTGGCGGAGAAGCCTTCACAACGTTGTTTACACTTTTTCCCAGACAAAGCTAGATACCGAGTCCGTAGCACGGTGGACCAAACCAACACAACTATTACACAACAAATATGTGAAATATCAAATACAAGATCTTTGCTACTGTAAATCTTATGGAGTGACAAATCAATCAAGGACCCCTTGCTTGGATGACTTGTAGAATGCTCGTGATCTCGCCTTAGAAGGACCTATATGAGGATCACAATAGAAAGAAGGAAGAACAACTCTCTAGATCAAGTGATCTATATGTTAGAAGAGAATGAGAGTGTATATGAGATTTAGTAAGAAGAAGGGTGAGTTAGAATGAAGAAATGGCTCTCTATTTATAGGCAAATTTCTCACCGTTCTCACGGATCCCACGGATCCTTCCACTGGGATCCGGCTAGCACAAAGCTAGGGATCCGTGGAACGCCTCTCTTGCCCATGGGTTTTTGGTTATGGGTCATGGGTTGGTCCATGGTTATATCTAGATTCAATGTATCTAAGTATACATTGTATCAAGTCTCTTTGGGTATGGGTTAAGATCCATGGGTTGTGATTTTTACCCATCCTAATTAACTATTACAACAAATGCTTTAGTTACTACATTTTTGTATTTAAAAGATTATATGTAAATGCTTTACAAAAATAACATGTATCCTTATAATTATACTTAAGACAACATTATATATGTTATCAAAAAAACACAAAGAGATCGCAAAATATTAATAAACGTTTTTACGGTTTATTTGTATTAACACTTTCGAATCTCGAAGCACATATTGAGGGGGAGCATTTCAAAAAGAAAATAAACTTTCAAGGTACAAAGATTTCTATGTTTCAACATAAAGTACCTTGATTGATTTTGTAAATGGTTTCTTAATGGATTTTGTGATCGTGGATGTACTTCAAAAAGAACTCTTTCCTCTATGTGATAAAATTATTTCAAATATCCTATGCACATATTGAGGGGGAGAATTTACCAAAGAAATTCAAATGGCTTTTTCTATGGAAATTGTGATCAAGAAATTATTTCTAAGAACTCTTACCTCCATGTGCTAAACAATTTCAAAATAATATGCACATGTTGAGGGGGAGCATTTCTAAATGATCAAAACAATTAAGGTACAAAATGCTTTGATATTATATCACAAGTACCTTGATTGATTTTCCAAATGATTTTTCAAGTGGTTTCAAGAAGGAAAGAACAATACCAAAAGACCGACCAATTTACTTTATGCATGGTGTTATAAGGATGGTTAGGTTAGGTATTCGTTCCCACGATCCCGCCAGAGCCGGAGAGATCTACCCAGGGACAATCCACTAGTTAGTGTAGAAGTCCTTAGGTATGATGAAAAAAAAGGAGAAAAGTGAGATATGGGAAGAGTGCCGATCGAGTCCGAGCTAGTCTTGAATAAACCCAACGAGGTTCTAGTTATGAAGTCTCGTAAGCATCAAGGGGTTGAAGAATGAAAAGAAATGAAATGAGAAAAGGGTGAAAAGAAATAGCCCTCCAATAATTCAACCTTAGGGCAGAAACCGGTTCAATACATATGCTATTGGTGTTTACTAAGGTAACACTGGTATTGAAGACAAGACGTCATGGACCCAGTGACGCATTGCACTAAACTTCCCAAGCTACTCAAGTTCCTCTTAAAAGGGCTTGTTTCATTCTCACGGGGAACCGACATTATCTATCGACTTTCTCTTAGAGATTGTTGATATTGAAGAAGGAGACCCTCTCCCTAGTCTCCGACATAGGAACCAAATGTGCACAATTGAGTCTAGAGCCAAGAGATCATCCACAATATCTCATTAGGACACTGTCAATGAAGACTTGTTGTTTCACACAATGTGGAAAGTAAGTATATATTAAGAGTCCTACGCATTATCCTTGTGGTACTGCCAGAACATCCGAGTGATATGAAAATATTCATGATGAAGATGGAAATCCTTCTAGAGCCAAAATCAAACAAGCTCTTGGTGGGTGACATGTGATATCTTTTCAAAAGATCAAGCTTGTGACAACTGGATAGAAACAATGGGGAGATTCAATCTTGAATCAACCTTGGTCCAGGAAATGAATTGACGAATACTTTTGGAAAAACCGTTAGATGTGCAAATCTTCTTTTCTCTAGCACATCGAATGTGTATTCATATTTCAAATTCAAAAAGTATCTCTGATTGAAAAAAAATACTTTTGGAAAAACCGTTCGATGTGTATATTTCTTCTTTTCTTTAGCACATCGAATGTGTACTCATTTCAAATACAAAAAGTATTTATGATTGAAAATTGATCTTTCTCATAAAATCTTCGTCGTATTGCAAAACTCTTTCTTCTAAGCAATACGCGATTGTTTTCAAATCAATTTTCATCAATCGCGAATCTCAATTACCGGTTCACTCACTCCGTGTTGTCTTCTTTGAGACGTTCGGTTTGAGAACGGCTAGCATTGCGAAACCCCTCAAGGAGATTCTTGAATTCTACTTGATCACAGCGAAGACTTTTATCGATCAACGGGAACCGTGGTCGTGTACTCAATTCAACGAAAGTGATCAAAGACACTTTCGTGTTTTATTGCTAATCGTTGTTTGCGGTACATTTAGACGGTTACGGTGATCGAATTGAGAAGTCAATCCAAAGCGCATGCTCACAAAGATCCACACTTAATTGAAGAAATCATGACTTGTGCATAACTACGTAACTCGGCTCGATATTCTTATACTATGTTTCCACCACGCCGCAAATATCATGAACCAAAGAAAGCTTCCGCTACTCTGATGGAAAGATGTCATGATCCTAAAAGTGTGAGCATGTCGGTCCAAAAGTCACAACATCACATGAAGGCAACACAATAAAGGGTGATCCAGAGATTTACTGTGGCTGATGATCTCGAAGAAAGCTCGAAGATCATCAAAGATGTGGATCAGTTCAAAGGCCTCCACTGAAAGTACAAAGTAATCGGACTTTGAAGAATCACTGCTAAAGCACAAAGATGCAGATGTTGAAGAATTAAAGTCTACGAGCTCAAGACTGAAGATTAAATAGAATGCTAGGATTCAAAATGTAAAACATGGGTGACCTCCTTAGGGAGATTGTTAGGAATTGAAATTCCATTGTGAAGAGTCGGTCACCCCAAATATTATCTAGCATAAGTTGGCTCGTAGACTTGTAGTTATTTACGTTGTTTTGTAGTTTATTAGTTAGTTTGTAGCGTAGATTAGTTTAGTGTAACACCGTGGAGGAAGGACGGGTCTTCACCCACTGTATGCCTGATCCACAGTCCGTCAGGAGGACGTATTATTTTGTAACTATAAATACCCTTCCCTCTAAGGGAAGGGTGTTGCTTTTTGAAATCTAACCTTTCATTTTTGTTAAACAACTCTCTTTCAAGAACCTCCTCTCAACTCTCTTCATCTCTCTAATGGCTTTCTTATATCATCACAATCCTAGACCACCCGAATCATCAAACAACATAATATTCACGATCCTACACTTAACAAAAAAATTATTTATATATTTACATAAATAAGCAAACGTATGATTATTTACATTTGAAAAAGGACATGCATAATATTGTTGGCCCAAACTAGCGCTTATAGGATGTCCTTTCTATAATGAATCCTCTTTGACAATTACACAAGAAAGGATTTTTTCGTCCATCCGCCAAAGAATTTGTATAACTATTTACAACATAAATCGAAGAATGTTATTATTAATTTAAATAACTTTTAATCATTTACTATGTTTTATCGGTGTCGAATACAAATAGTTATTTACAACATCAATCAAGAATCATTTACTATTTTTGCCGGTATAATTATTTACAACATAAATCAATAATCATTTGTCGATTTGTCTTCTTCTATTCTCAATAATTTCAAGATACACGCGTTGTCGATCGGAATATAGAGTTGCCCATGCGGATGCCTCGCCATATCTGTTAATCCCCCATTGTGACTATCCGGGAGTGGTGAATTTCCGTCTAGCATAACATAAATGAAGTGAGCACCGTCCCCGTCCCCCACACAGGCAATCACAAGGGGGCCACTTTCGTGTGATAAGTCTGGACCGGAAAAAAGCAAAAAACATGTAAAACTTTGTCGCGGGGATATAGATATAACTAGCCGGTTAATTAGTGAAGCAATAGCCAACCCCGTGCTTGGAATACTCATCCAATAGTCCTACGGTGCAAATCCAAGATGTAAACATTCTACCGAGTCCCTAATATGGTTAAAGCCATCATTCAACCACATACTGTGTAATATTCCCTGTGACTGTCTAACTCTTGCATTAAAAGAGCTCAAATATCGGACCACCTATCTTCGTGTTGACCAATATTGATGGCAACACACCAAAACCCACAATTTCCATCACCTTCCACATTATAAATACTTATGATGTATCGATGGAAAAGCTCTGGAATATGCTCCATCAAATATTCACTAATATCATCTCGAACGTATAACCTATGTCTTCTACTTTGTTCAACTCTAGGACCCATGTATGAACTATGTCAGTTTCACAAGAAGGATCATCTTCAGGCGTAGAAGTATTGATACTAGGCCATGGAACAGCTAGGGTTCTCCAAAAAATATCAACTCTCTTTATTAGAATGGCCATTTCTGCATTCATTAAAAGTGACTCATATAAATTATTGATATTAATGGGAAAAAAAACTTGATAGTCATAAATTTAATATACTTACTATGAATTCAAAAGTAAAGCAGTTCATGAAAGCATGATAGCCCATAAATTGACCGCAACTGATGATCACATTCTTCTGCAAATAGTGGTATATTACATATATGCATTTTCTCGTTTATGCTTTTATTAAAAGTTTCTTTTATCGCAGTTTCTTGCGCAATGAAAATCTTATCGATCGAACTCAACAACGTGTCTAAGTTGGACTGTGTGGTGCCCAAGTATAATTACAACAACGCGTGTTGACTTTCAACTCTGCATGTTGTTGACTCGCCGTAGTTGCGATATTGATTGGTAATGAATGCGAGAAACATGTCTGAATAACCTTGCACCTATTTATTCATATACGAAGAAATATCTGAAAAAACAATGAACTAATAAAAATTCATTCGGGTCTTATTTATTAAATAATAAAAACAATGAATTAATAAGTAAGTACACGTGTGTTCGACCAATAACTATTGTAGGTGATCATAATAATGCTTGAATATGTCGCGTGTTGAAGCTTTAACCATCCGATCCCATGTTCCTTTAATGGACTCATACTCCTTTAGTGTCTTGCATCTATTTACGCAATATTGAAGCACATTTTGTGAAAATATGCCATCGACAAAGTAATTTGTTAACGTTAGAAATTCTTCTCTGCATGCCCGAACCAACGCTAAATCTCATCGTCACGTGACGATAACATCGGATAATATTCTTCGCCTATCACCTCCTTCACATTGCAATACCCATTAAAAATTAGGCCATTTTTTTTCTAAAAAGCAAACGCCATTGAAAATGTTCTGTTTGTTGAAGTTACTCCGACAATTTCAAAAAATGGCAATTTAAACAACGTGGTATTGTATGTGGAGTCCATTAGCATGATTTCAGGGAATGTACACCATAAAGCATATGACATGGGTTGAACAAAGAATAGTTCCTCAAGCTCATTAGTGACCTCATTTACCCTCGGGTAATATGTATAACCTGAACGCATCAAATGTGACAGAAGGACTTCGATTGGAGTTCTATCACCTATTATGGCTCCACGGATCTTATTTTGTGCGTTATATATTGTTCTTATGCTAGACACGTTATCCGAATTACGCTCCTTTATTGACGAAAGTATATGACGTGGTTTTATGTGATACTTTATCAGTTGTTGCACCAAACTGAACTCATCATCATTTAATCGCATTACATATGGGAAACCATGCAACGGATCGGAAAAAGCATAATTATGCCTATCACACTTCACCCTCAACCTCCAAAAATTTTGTGTTTTAATATATTTTGCCACTAATTTGAATGGACAATCGGTTTTAGAGTCTTGGTTTGCCGTTGAAATTCATCTTCTAAACCTTCACGCTCACACTTCCTACATTTGAACACACATAATTGATTTCGCATAAATGCCCTTCTCCGATTTGCTTCTTCATTTAACAATAATAAAACCGATCCCTCGAGCTATATTTTGCACCCAATCGCTTAGTTGCTCGGGAGAAGTGAACTCCTAAAAATATGCAAAATAAAGTAACGTAACAAGTATTTCATAAACAAAAGTCATAATAAGTAAATAATATCCTCGTGAGAATTGAACGCCTGAAAATAAATAACAGCTTTTACAAAAAATTATCTGAATCAAACCATGACCACCCGTACTAAATATAACAACTAATGATTTTTTTATAAAAAAATTACAACTTTTATTTTTTTTTACAAAACTTTTATTTTTTTTACAAAAAAATTACTGCTTTTATTATTTAAAAAAAATGTACAACTTTTACTAGTTTTCTTAACAAATAATAACAACTATTTAAAAAAAATACAACTTTTTTTTTTAACAAACCGCTTATACAAACCAGGCATAGCCCATAGTTTTTTTTGTTATAACCCCCACCCCCACCCCACTCTCTCATTCTCACACTCACACCACTCATTTCCTCTCTCTTAATCACTCACTCACCATATCGTACCCTTTCTCTTCTCTCTCTCAAAAGTTATATCGTCTCTATCTCAAAATGGATCTTGATAGATCTGTGTAGATCTGTGGTGTGAGTGAGTGATTGGATGGTGGTTTCTGATTGTTATGTTATGTTATGTTATCTTTACGGTGACGGAGAGCGAGTGGGGGTGGGGTTATAATAAAAACCATTGGTTATGATCTGTGGTGTTTATAGATCTATTGTTGTTTGGTTTATGGTATAAGCGGTTTCAAAAAAAATGTGGTTGTTTAGATCTGTGGTTTTTTTAGAGAAAAAATGGTTTGGTTGAGGCCTGTGGTTAACCATAGATCTGTGGTTGTTTGTTTGTTGGTAGGTGTAGATATGTGGTAGTTTGAAAATCGTATGGTTTATGGTTTAGATATGTGAAAAAAGTCATATAGTATTTTTTAAAAAGCGGTTATAGTTTTGTAGATCTTTGAGAAAAAAAAAACCACGATCTGTGGTTAGGGAGGGTCTGAATAGTATGGGGAAAGGTTATTAAGACCCTCCCTATTCTTGATGGTTTCTGGTTATGGCTTAGATCTGCTATGGTTTCTGGTTATGATTTCTTGGTAAAAAAGCTTATTATGAAACTGGTTGGTTTTTTTGAAAGCTTATTAGATATGAAATCGTTGGTTTTTTTTAAAGCTTTTTGAAAACTAGTTGTTTTTGGAAATCACTGGTAAAACCATGGTTTCTTGGCTGTTTTTGGTTAGATCCGTGGTTTCTTGGTTAGAAATCGTTGGTAAAACCAATTGGTGGTTTCTTGGTAAGCAGTTGGTGGTTTCTTGCTTAAAAAATTTTATTGTTATATCTTTTTAGATCTAAAAAACTTGATGGTGATTTCTTGGTTAGAAAAGCAGTTGGTGTTCTTGGATGTTTTTTATGGTGGTTTCTTGGCTGTTCTCAGTGATTTGTGATTTGTTAGATCTTTTTTATCTATGAAAAAAACGTTGAAACTGCTTAAGTAGTTGTAATGGTTTCTTGAAACTGGTTATTATCAAATAAACAGTTGTGATGGTTTATTGAAACTGCTTATTATTAAATAAGCAGTTGTGATAGTTTCTTGAAACTGCTTATTATCAAATAATCAGTTGTGATAGTGTAAAACCTGAAAATCAAAAATCTGAGTAAAGACTAAAATACCCTTGGAACTAAAATTTATAAAATACGTAAAATATATTTATAACATTCAATGAAATTAAAAGTTAACTTGTGAATAATTAAACCTAACTAAAATATATTACGCGATTGATTTTGGTACGACGAAGATTTAATGTTTCGTAAATGATTTGGGTCGTGTTTCTTTTGTTTCGTGTGGACAAGGCCGAAAGCCATATGGTGTGCGTTTGGGTTGTGATTCGGTTGGGCCAAACCGAAACCCAATCCTTTCCTAGTTTAACTCAAATACTACTACTATATATACAATACATAAATCACAAAAGTGAAACCCTAGTTTGTGTTGCCTCTTTTTCTTTTCTTTTGCTCTTTGCTCGGCCGAACCATAACAACCATAGGAGTCGAGATTTTTGTTCAATCAAGTCAAGGTATAACTTGTTCTCGTCTTTGTTTGATGTACCTTGTGTTAATATATTGTTATATGTTTCGTTTGGTCGATTGCGTTTCTTTTCTTTTGTGCCGAACCGAATGGGAACCAAAAACAAGAAACCCTAATAACTAAACCTTACAAGTATTTAAGAGTGATGTAAGTAATATGTAATATTGAATCGGGTTATGTTTGTGTCGATTTAATAAGGACCAAACCTATGTAATTAGAACCGAGCCATGCTTGACTTTCGAATAAGGTATAAACTTGATAACTTGAATAAGTAAAGTAAGAAGATGAGTTAATACTTGTGAAAAACCTAATAGCCGAAAACCCTAATTTAAACCGAGTCACGTATAAGTTTTGAAGATGCATTAATTAAGTAAAGGTTATGTAAATGTAAACCCTAGTTTTGATATATTAATCGAATAAGGTATGCTAAACCCTAATGTTGTAAACGTGTAATTAATACGAGTAATAAGTAACTTGTATGTCACATAAAATCATAAACGTATATGGTGAAACATAAAAGGAAAGATTATTTTGTGACGTGTTAGGTTAAGTAACGAGTCATTTATTGACGTAACATATAAAGTAAATGCACATTAATATGATATTAAAAGAATGAGAAAACCCTAAAATATAAATGAGAGTTGATTAGGGTTTTGAAGCTAAATATACTAAATCGTTATTTTATGTGTGAGTTAAGACGTTTAAAACTATTTTCACATGTAACCCTAAACTTTAATAAATGACATAATGAACCTTAATCTACGATATTAATTATAAACATTTAAGTCTCATTTTATTATAAAACCTAAAATATTATAAGATCATTGTGACGATTATGGAATCATTAATGATATATCGAATCGTTAATGTATATAGGTTACGTGAAGAAGGAGTAATTCTTTGCTTTCCTGTTTCTACTTTTGATCATTTGCTTTGGAATAAGGTACGGATATTCGACCTTTTCGGTAAGGTTTCGTATAATGTTTTCTTTTCGCTTTCATATTAGGATTTCCTAAGCCTTTGCTATGAACCCTAATGTGTCTATTTGAAATTTGCTTATCCGAACTTTGATTTTGAATCATAAAACATTTGATTTTGAACTATATGATATGAAACTTTTGATTTTGAAAACGTTTGATAAAATATGATCTATGTCGATTATGACATTCTTATTTGACCTAAGATAGTTTGACACCGAGCCAATTATTAACTAGTCATGGGGTTCCATGTCCGTGTCGATAATGCACTTCGACATGACTCTAGGGCGAGAAGTGAAGTTCGCCACGTCCCTTATCTCGTTATTGTTATGAGCTCAATTTGTATTATATTATCAAAGTATGTCGTAGGGCGTATGGGTGCATCCTAGATCCGTTATATGCTATATATTATATGTTTATGTTATATGTTGTCTGATGATTGATGTTGCGTGCATGCACGTCCTTCATAACTCTGGTAGGTCTCCCCTACAAATTGTTGCCTTATGTGATTATGATATGTTCTGATATGGCATATGTGTTTGGGCTCGAGGTAGTTAGCTATAAAACTTATTCTTATATCCTGAATTATCTTTTGAAATGATTATGATTTTCACTATCTTTCTTTCACTTTATTTCGTATTCGTTCTCGTTTCGTATTCGTTTTGTTTGTATATCATTCACTTTGGGCTTTTGAGCTCACCGCATTTCTTTTCTTCCGCGGTGTATCTAAGCATTGGAGCTGGTATTGCTTTGGGATGAGTCTTTGTGGACTTACCTTAGAGATTTTTGCTTTGATCTTATGATGCCATTTAGACTTTATATTTTAGACATTTCATTTGAAGTTTATTTTCATTTGGGACCTATGTATTGAAGTCGTTTTGACTTGGATTATTTCAATATTTATGTTGAGATTTCTTTTGGATTATATGTTTGCTTTGATATGACACCATTACTTGTGATTCCTTTACCCTTGTCGGGTCGGGGCGTTACAGATGGTTTCCTGAAACTGCTTATTATCAAATAAGCAATTGTTTTCTAAACTTAGTTTTTTAAAATGGTTTCTTAAAAAAACCGAGATATGGCGATAATGATAAAAAAAATAAATAAATAAATAAAAGCCTTGTGTTGATTGGAATGACATAACCGAATGGATAGTAAAGTGAGTTTTTTTTTTTCACTTTGCAACCTTTAAATTTGTAGCCAAGATGATAAAACGATAATAATCTTATACCACAATTCTGCAAATAGTGGTATATTACATATATGCATTTTCTCATTTCTGCTTTTATTAAAAGTTTCTTTTATCGCAGCTTTCTTGCGCAATGATAATCTTATCGATCGAACTCAACAACGTGTCTAAGTTGGACCGTGGTGCCCAGTATAATTTCAACAACGCGTGTTGACTTTCAACTCTGCATGTTGTTGACTCATCAGTAGTTGCGATATTGATTGGTAATGAATGCGAAACATGTCGAATAACCTTGCACCTAGTTATTCATATCGAAGAAATATCCGAAAAACAATGAACTAATAAAATTCATTCGGTCTTATTTATTAAATAATAAAAACAATGAATTAATAAGTAAGTACACGTGTGTTCGACCAATAACTATTGTAGGTGATCATAATAATGTTTGAATATGTCGCGTGTTGAAGCTTTAACCATCTGATCCCATGTTCCTTTAATGGAATCATACTCCTTTAGTGTACTGCATCTATTTTTGCAATACTGAAGCACATTTTGTGAAAATATGCCATCGACAAAGTAATTTGTTAACGTTCGAGAATTCTTCTCTGCATGCCCCAACCAACGCTAAATCTCTGTCAGTGACGATAACACGCGGATAATATTCTTCGTCTATCACCTCCTTCACACATTGCAATACCCATTAAAAATTAGGCCATTTTTTTCTAAAAAGCAAAACGCCATTGAAAATGTTCTGTTTGTTGAAGTTACTCCGACAATTTCAAAAAATGGCAATTTAAACAACGTGGTATTGTATGTGGAGTCCATTAGCATGATTTCAGGGAATGTACACCATAAAGCATCTGACATGGGTTGAACAAAGAATAGTTCCTCAAGCTCATTAGTGACCTCATTTACCCTCGGGTAATATGTATAACCTGAACGCATCTGCAAATAGTGAAAATGAGTTCCAAAGCATAATTGGAAACTTTATACCACAATTCTGCAAATAATGGTATATTACATATATGCATTTTCTCGTTTCTGCTTTTATTAAAAGTTTCTTTTATCGCAGTTTCTTGCGCAATGATAATCTTATCGATCGAACTCAACAACGTGTCTAAGTTGGACTGTGTGGTGCCCAAGTATAATTTCAACAACGCGTGTTGACTTTCAACTCTGCATGTTGTTGACTCGCCGTAGTTGCGATATTGATTGGTAATGAATGCGAGAAACATGTCTGAATAACCTTGCACCTAGTTATTCATATACGAAGAAATATCTGAAAAAACAATGAACTAATAAAAATTCATTCGGGTCTTATTTATTAAATAATAAAAACAATGAATTAATAAGTAAGTACACGTGTGTTCGACCAATAACTATTGTAGGTGATCATAATAATGCTTGAATATGTCGCGTGTTGAAGCTTTAACCATCCGATCCCATGTTCCTTTAATGGACTCATACTCCTTTAGTGTACTGCATCTATTTCTGCAATACTAAAGCACATTTTGTGAAAATATGCCATCGACAAAGTAATTTGTTAACGTTCGAGAATTCTTCTCTGCATGCCCTAACCAACGCTAAATCTCTGTCAATGACGATAACACATGGATAATATTCTTCGTCTATCACCTCCTTCACACATTGCAATACCCATTAAAAATTAGGCCATTTTTTTTCTAAAAAGCAAAACTCCATTGAAAATGTTCTGTTTGTTGAAGTTACTCCGACAATTTCAAAAAATGGCAATTTAAACAACGTGGTATTGTATGTGGAGTCCATTAGCATGATTTCAGGGAATGTACACCATAAAGCATATGACATGGGTTGAACAAAGAATAGTTCCTCAAGCTCATTAGTGACCTCATTTACCCTGTAATATGTATAACCGAACGCATCAAATGTGATGAAGGACTTGATTGGAGTTCTATCACCTATTATGGCTCCACGGATCTTATTTTGTGCGTTATATATTGTTCTTATGCTAGACACGTTATCCAATTACGCTCCTTTATTGACGAAAGTATATGACGTGGTTTTATGTGATACTCTATCAGTTGTTGCACCAAACTGAACTCATCATCATTTAATCGCATTACATATGGGAAACCATGCAACGGATCGGAAAAAGCATAATTATGCCTATCACACTTCACCCTCAACCTCCAAAAATTTTGTGTTTTAATATATTTTGCCACTAATTTGAATGGACAATCGGTTTTAGAGGTACTGGTTTGCCGTTGAAATTCATCTTCTAAACCTTCACGTTCACACTTCCTACATTTTGAACACACATAATTGATTTCGTACAAATGCCCCTTCTCTGATTTGCTTCTTCATTTAACAATAATAAAACCGATCCCTCGAGCTATATTTTGCACCCAATCAGTTAGTTGCTCGGGAGAAGTGAACTCCTAAAAATATGCAAAATAAAGTAACGTAACAAGTATTTCATAAACAAAAGTCATAATAAGTAAATAATATCCTCGTGAGAATTGAACGCCTGAAAATAAATAACAGCTTTTACAAAACATTATCTGAATCAAACCATGACCACCCGTACTAAATATAACAACTAATGATTTTTTTATAAAAAAATTACAACTTTTATTTTTTTTTACAAAACTTTTCTTTTTTTTACAAAAAAATTACTGCTTTTATTATTTAAAAAAAATTTACAACTTTTACTAGTTTTCTTAACAAATAATAACAACTATTTAAAAAAAAATACAACTTTTTTTTTAACAAACCGCTTATACAAACCAGGCATAGCCCATAGTTTTTTGTTATAACCCCACCCCACCCCACTCTCTCATTCTCACACTCACACCACTCATTTCTCTCTCTTAATCACTCACTCACCATATCGCACTTTTCTTCTCTCTCTCAAAAGTTATATCGCTCTATCTCAAAATGGATCTTGATAGATCCGCAGATCTGTGGTGTGAGTGAGTGATTGGATGGTGGTTTCGATTGTTATGTTATGTTATGTTATCTTTACGAGTGACAGAGAGCGAGTGGGGTGGGGGTGAAATATAATAAAAAAACCATTGGTTATGATCGTGGTGTTTATAGATCTATTGTTGTTTGGTTTATGGTATAAGCGGTTTAAAAAATGTGGTTGTTTAGATCATGGTTTTTAAGAAAAAATGGTTTGGTTGAGGCTGTGGTTAACCATAGATCTGTGGTTGTTTGTTTGTTGGTAGGTGTAGATCGTGGTAGTTTGAAAATCGTATGGTTTATGGTTTAGATATGTGAAAAAGTCATATAGTAATTTTTAAAAAGCGGTTATAGTTTTGTAGATCTTTGAGAAAAAAAACCAGGTTTCTTAGTAGCGGTTGGTGGTTTCTTGGTTAAATTTTTTATTGTTATATCTTTTAGATCTAAAAGATTGATGGTGATTTCTTGGTTAGAAAAGCAATTGGTGTTCTTTGATGTTTTTATGGTGGTTTCTTGGTTGTTCTCAATGATTTGTGGTTTATTAGATCTTTGTTATCTATGAAAAAATGTTGGAAATGCTTAAGTAGTTGTAATGGTTTCTTAAAACGCTTATTATCAAATAATCAGTTGTGATGGTTTATTGAAACCGCTTATTATCAAATAAGCGGTTGTGATAGTTTTTGAAGCGCTTATTATCAAATAAGATGGTTTCTGAAACCGCTTATTATCAAATAAGCAATTGTTTTCTAAACTTAGTTTTTAAAATGGTTTCTTAAAAACCCAAGATATGGCGATAATGATGATAATAAAACTTGTGTTGATTGGAATGGCATAACCGAATGGATATTAAAGTGAGTTTTTTCCACTTTGCAACCTTTAAATTTGTAGCCAAGATGATAAAACGATAATAATCTGAGCCTATTAAAAATCTCGATATGTCTTTTTTTCGTTTTTTATAAACATAACATATTTTTGCATGTAATATTGAAAAAGTGTAAAATTTATTACCTCTTGTGCAAAAATGGTGAACTCGAGGTTTTCCGAAACCAAATTTATTACCTCTTGTTGCTTCTTTGTCGTATGTGACTAAGAGTTATTACCTCTTGGTGGTCATTGACTAAGACTTGCTTTTTGTGGTCCGTGACTAGGACTTGTTGTGAATGTGAATTGTGAATGTGAATTGTGAATGTGGTATGGTTTAAACGTGAAAGCCTACAAATTGAGAATCTTAATATTGTGAATGTGAGCTTGCAAATTGAGAATCTTACTATTGTGAATGTGAGCTTGATGCAAATGTTGAAAATGTGAGAAATTGTTTAATGCAAAAAACTTTTGAGATAAGGCGATGATGATAACCGAATGGACGGTAAAGTGAGATTTTATCACTTTGTAATTTTCAAATCTAAGCGTATTAAAATCTCAATATTTTCGATTACATTTTCTTTTCAACATAACACAAAAATAAAACGTGAAGGGACAAAACATATACCTCCGTATAATAATTGTCACTTTGATTTTTCTAGTACAGAGATAAATATTTTTATTTGTGTAATATAATACTTGATAAAAATATATAAATAAATTGGTTTTAAATGCATTTTCATTTGGTATAATTTTCATCAAGATTATATAATAAAATAAGAATTTATTATAAAACGGAATAAAAGAAGAATTATAAAACGCAAACCAAGATTTTATGAGACTTAAATTATAAAAGAAGATCCCTATAATCTTAAAACAATAACAAACCATATGTTTAGTAGGAAGGGTCTCTATAACATGATATAAGTTATCTAGATCTCATTTTCAGAAACCCCTCATTATTTTATATGATATGCATCCCAGTCAGATATTTTGACTAAAAGCCCTGTTATCACATATCAATATGGGTGGTCTTAATAAGATAACCCGCTCAAGTTATTTTGTAAGACTTATAGCGCTATAACCATAAATGGTCTAATGCAAAGTCGTCAGTAAATGTGATTTTTGTCACTTGCCACTTCTTATTTTAACCCTTACAGTCTGGATCCCTTATTTATATAAGTTTGGTAGGGAGGATTTTGGGTAGGGAAAGTCTTTATTTGCTTATTTTTTATTTTTTATTTCTTATTTCTTTTTCATTTACGCCCTAAATATGGCAGTTTATAAATTTTGAGAATGTTATTGATATTATCACATGTTATTGTTGTGGGTGTTTTGGAACATAACCCGCTCAAGTGCTATTGATGTTATGGTGTTATTGTTCCACCTGTTCTTATAAGACCTTGACTTCGGTAAGAAAATATAAATATTTTATGTTTCATTTAGTAGTAGGTATATAAACAT
The DNA here is from genome assembly GCA_022545495.1 of Chrysanthemum lavandulifolium. NCBI lineage: Eukaryota > Viridiplantae > Streptophyta > Magnoliopsida > Asterales > Asteraceae > Chrysanthemum > Chrysanthemum lavandulifolium. Next base: position 93,075,695 of record CM040240.1, on the reverse strand, counting down.
GAAAAGAAGGTAGACGTAGACACATATGACATATCTACCCAATTACAATTTACAATGTCTTCCACCACCATAACATCACCATCACCATCTCCACCACCACCATATCCGTCCACCGTGAACATCGCCAACTTCATCTCCGTAAAGCTCACCGGCCACGAAAACTACCATATCTGGAAAACACAGTTCCTTTGTCTCATCGAAGCTCACGACATGCTCAGTTTCATCAACGAAGACACAGCCGAAGATCAAGATTCTCACGCATGGCGAAGAACCGACGTGATTTTACGCGGCTGGATGCTATGTTCGTTATCTGAAGATGTACTTGGTAGCATCATAACACTGAAAACAGCTAAAGATGTATGGGACAGTTTAGAAGATTTGTACAGTTGTCCTTTAATATTGGAATCAGCGTCTGTGATGAAGGAAGAAATGAAGATTAAGGGTGGGTTGATGAGAAGTCCACCGATACGAGGTGTGTCGCAACAGATTGATTTAAAAGGTGACTCGGTTACACCGGGTGTTGATGGAAGGATGAGGAAGTTAAGTGGGTTCGCGGAGAGCTTTTCTTGGGAGTCGGATGATTGCCGACATGGTAAAACTGCTAAAACTTGTCTTATTTAATTACATAGGCCCCCACCTAGTTTTTTGGAGGTGTTGATTTAACCAGTGTTTCTTTTCATTTAATGAATATTAAATGGCTTAAATCTTGGTTCACAAAATCTATCTCTCTAACTAAGCGGTTAATTACTTAAATTTAGTAATATCTTCAAATCACTTAATTTAGGAAGCAACTCATAGAGCATTTACACTGCATAAATGGTGCGTTTGGTAGGAGGAATCCCAATGAGGAATCATAGTGAGATATGATTATAAAAGAGCCGTTTGTTTTTCAAAAAAAAAAAGTATGTTGAGGTATAGAATCATGGTTGCCACTAGAAAAGTATGGTGATGTATGAGTGAGGTATGAGATTAGGTGGAATGATATTATTGGTGGGTGGTGAGGTATGGATGACATGAATGCCACCACCCTTACACTTAGGGGTGTCATAAATCCCGACCCGGACCCGAACCCGAATAAGAATACTCTGGTCGGGTTAGTCGGGTTCAAAATCGAACTCAGTCAATCGGTCAACCCGATTAACCCGAATCTGAAATAGGGTCGGGTATCGGGTTCAAATATTTTATTATTAGTTCGGTCAACCCGACTAACCCGAGTTAGATTTTTTTTTTTTTTTTTAATATTCATATATACTTTGCTTAATCTTTATTCAATTGAAAAGCCTAAGTTAAATCATCAAACTTTGCCTACTGTTGTAGTTTTGTGACCAAAAAGTCTAATATCTACAAATGTTATTTTGTGTTTTTGTTATTTGAATGATACAATTGTAGGTTGCAACTAATGTCTATTAATGGTAGTCATGTTCTTTTATTTTCCTATTATTATATCTTATTAGTATTTTCAATTTTGCATAAGTTGCAACTTGCAAAGCTAGCAAGTCTGCAATGAGACTACTGCAGTCTCCAACAAAAATGCTACATATAATTTATCATTTGATAGCTTGTTACCATGCATGGTTGCATGCATTTGCATGGTTACAACTTACAATTTGCATTCCATTTGTGGTTCTTTAATTTTTATACATCCGCTAATTGCAAATTTACAACAAGCCTAATGGTAACAAACAAATGCAACAAACAAGTATCAACTTGTTTATCCATACACGATTATCATTCCCGAACCCGACAACAAATAGGGTCGGGTTCGGTAACCAAGGCACCACCGACTAAAGTTTAAAGAAATACATTTAATGACTAAAGTTTAAAGAAAAGACTTGAGGTTCATCAAATTTGTAAAAAATATTTTTAAAAAGCGTTTGATGCAATGTAAAAAACCCTTTCAAAAAGCTTTTTAAATAGTGAAAAGCTTTTAACAATTTGACAGATTGTGGATCTCTAAGGGTGTTAAAAAAACCCAGCTCGAATTAGAACCCGAACCTGATTAAACCTATTTAGGCGGGGTTACTCGGGTAAAAAAAATTATTCGGTTTTTTCAGGTCAACCTGAGTAACCCGACTACTAAATAGGGTCGGGTATGTGGTTGAAAATATTTGTCTAATTCGGGTTCGGTTTTACCCGTTTGACTCGAATAAGGGTTTTTTATTTTTTTAATATATGTTTTTTATAAATTATGTATCTACTGGTAAATTAGAACAAATAGCCATTTTTATGACCAATTTACTTATATTCGGATAGACCCAAGTGGACCTGCTCCGAGTAGACCCGAACCTGAGTACTAAATAAGGTACGGGTTGAAAATATTTGCTTAGCTCGGTTGGGTATCGGGTTGAAAATAAATAAAGGGTTTTTAATATATGGTTTTTTTTTTTTTTTTTTTTTTTTTAATTATGTATCTAAATTAGAACAAATAGGCTGGCAACTCCTTTTGATAACACTGTAAAAGAGGTTGAGTGTGCAGAACCAAAGAAAATTTTTGGTTTTATGTTCCATACAACTCTTTGTTGTTTTTGTTAAAATTGTTATAAAGGAAAAAGTTATATAAAAATTTCAGAAATTTTTGTTTGTTTGATCCAAGTGTATGACGAAAATGATACTTTTACATACATGATTATAATAGCATTTTCATAAAATGTTTGACAGAACCACCCGTGAATGTAAGTGCATACCTGCCACTATATAAAGCCGCTCTTAGAGGATACTGGGACGATGCACAATATATTATAGATCGAGATGAAGAAGCAATCACAGCCAATATCAATAAATACGGTTTCACTGCTCTCCACATTGCTGTTGGGACCGGAAAGCAAGGCATTACATTTGTTGAGAAATTGGTGGAAAGAATTTCACCAATATCATTACTAAAAATGCTTACTTCTTCAGAAAAATACACACCTCTTCATATTGCAGCTGTTGTTGGCAACACTGCAGCTGTGGAGATCTTGGTGAATAGAAACCCAATGTTGTTGGATGCTGAGGACGTTGACGGGCTATTGCCAATCCATAGAGCTCTTATTAATTCTCACAGAGAAACATTTTTATATTTGTTGGATGTCACGAAAGACAACCAGTTTCCTAGCGCTTTCACTGGTAATATGGGCGTTACGCTTCTGTCTAATGTTATTTTTGCAGGATATTTCGGTGAGTTACACTGCTACATGTTTTTGTTACAATTTCTTGTAGAGATGTAACATGTCTAAAGTGTTAAATTGTTTTCGGTATTTAATTTTTTGACAGATACAGCACTTGATTTATGCACGCGCTATCCTGAATTGGCTACAACGAAACCATCTGATAATGTTGATGCTCCTTTAATGGCTATAGCAAGAAAAGCTGATGCCTTTGAGAGTGGATGCCGCCTGAATTTGATCGATAGGTTGATCTATAAATGTAAGGTTCTATTTCATTTTCTTTTATAGTGTGATATAAAGAAAAATAACGTGGAACTTTCTCCCCTTTTGCTTATGAATGGATTGATTTCTTTTTATTAAAAAATGTGGAATGTTATTGAAGAAACAAAGTTTCTGCAATTATAGGACACACCACAATTTTATGCAAATTAATAATTTTGAACAAAAAGTTCATTGGGGTGACTCGAGTCAATCCAAACTGTTTTGAAATTACCCACTTTGACTCGTTACAATTATAAATAACTTACGACAGTTAATCAATATGCTAAATGGTTTAAATGAATTATCTTCTGTTTTGTTAACAAACTAAACATTATTCTACTATATTCACAAGAGATTTTTCAGTTCATCAAAATTGCCATCTACATCGAATTATTTATACCATTTTTCCTTCACCCCGTTTTTATGAATTTCAAATTTACGTCTTTTCACTTCAAGTTAGTGAGACCTTTAAAATAACGAATGTTATGGTCAAAATAAATAAATCTTGTACCTTTTGTTCCTTGTGACAGACGTTCCTTTGAAGTGGGAGAATCTAGACTCAAATAGGAAGCATGGGAAGATGAACTTCTACACTTCAGGTTTGCTACAGACTTTTCATCATTTAAATTTGCTCATTTTCACCATCTGTTTTGCGGCTCCGATTTTATCTCACATCATAGTTGATAACTTGTTATATAATACAGTAATATAGAATTTTCATTATATTGTAGATCTTCAAAAAACCAGTTTGGTTATCTGGAAATTTCTGGGTAAGATCGGTGAGTATCAATGATTTCTTCTTGTCCAATAGTGAACTTAAAACAAGTTTTTGAAAAAGCTAATGTTGGATCTTATTTGAATTTAGTGCCTCATATTATACATATTCAGAGGATGAAGGTCGTCAATCATCAAGCTGTTGCACTCGTGAAATTGCTATGCCAAGAAATCAGTGCTCTTAATCTCCAATCAAATAGTATCCATTATGCTAATCCCATTATTGAGGCAGCAAGCAATGGTGCTTATGAGGTTGTTCAGGAAATTGCTGATACATTTCCACAAGCAATTTGGTACAGTGATATAAGTGGTTATTTCCTGATCCAATTGGCCATAATTCATAGATGTGAAACAGTTTACAATTTGACATATCAAATGAGTGACCATAAACATTTTCACAAGACTCTTAAAGACCCTGACAATAATAATCTCTTGCACCTTGCGGGAAGGTTAGCACCTCCACACCAACTCAATCTTGTTTCTGGAGCAGCATTACAAATGCAGCGGGAACTGCAGTGGTTTAAGGTAACATTCTTTTTCCATAATATGACCATGGGAATTTAGCAGTACTTGGCCTAAATTGGCTAAACGGGTCGCTTCGGCTGATAGGTTATGGGTCAAAACGTGTAATTTTTTTGGTACTGATCATGTTGGGTTAAGCCATAAGACTTTTTGTCTGTAAACGTGTAGTTTTTTGTGATGTAAATAATTAGCTCCCCGAATATGATCACAGAAATATATTATTTCAATAATAGTATAAATTCTTTTGGTGCAGGAAGTAGAGGCTTTCGTGCATCCAAAGTACAGAACCGAAAAGAACACATCCGGGCAGACACCCGAGATGTTATTCAGAAAAGAACACAAAAAACTCGTGAAAGCTGGAGAAGAATGGATGAAAAAGACTGCCGATTCATACACAGTAACAGCAGGACTCATCACCACAATAGTATTTGCAGCAGCCATTACAGTACCAGGTGGTAACAGTGGCGATACAGGCCACCCTATCTATGCAAAAGAATTATCCTTCCTGATATTTGCTATAGCAGATGCAATCTCTCTCACATCCACAACATCATTATTACTGTTCCTATCAATCCTCACTGCCCGTTATGCTGAAGAAGATTTTCTCTTCACATTACCATCAAGACTAATAATGGGCCTCTCGACATTGTTTGTGTCCACATGCTCGATGATGATTGCTTTTGCTGCATCGTTGTATCTTCTGTTTGGCCAAGGGAAAGAGTGGATTCTGATCCCAATAGCTGCATTGTCATGTTTACCTATTACTTGTTTTGTGACATTGCAGTTTCCGCTTCTTGCTGAACTAATTTCGTGTACTTATGGTCGAGGACTTTTCGGCAAGCAAAGTAATCGGCCATTTTATTAAATCTTTCGTATCTTCATAACAAACTAGATATAAAGAACTTTGATTTTTGTTGTTAGTAACATTTCAAAAAGATCATGTATCTGAATCATGAATTTGTAACAGCATTAAGCAAGTCAATTATGTAACTTTTTATTTTGAATATTCACATCTTTTATTTGTGAACTATATTTATTATTGCCGATTCAAGAATGATTATAAAGTTATATAATCAAACGATTTAAAAGGCTGCAACAGCTTCAAATGTTTGTTATATTTACCAAAATGTTCTAAGTAATGAAATGTACATATATTTTATGTATTGCAACAGCATATGTATATGTAACTTTTTTTCCCCTCTATTTTCCTTTACTCTTTAACCAACATATATCTATATCTATATCTATCTATACTACTTTATAAAGGGTTTAGGACTTTCTAACTAAAGAAGTCTTAAACTTTTAAGACCAAAACATTTCCTTAATAGGAAATTAACAAGCTGTTAGTCATTTGTTTCCCCATAATGTGATTAAATATAATAAATTAAAACCTTCATAAACTTACTCATTCAATGTGCCTAAATATAAAAATGAAAACGTCTATCGTTTACTACAAGGTGATTAAATATGAAAACCCCAACGTCTAATTTAATATGAAAAATAAACGACTTAAACCTATGTCATATTGTTCCATAACATTAGCTTCCCTCCCAACTATTAGCTTCCTTGAAATTAGCTTCCTTAACATTAGCCAACCACAGTATCAATCTTGTCCCTTTCTTATAACACTATATAATGGCAACACACACCAAAACCTATTGGTACACAAACAAATAAACACGCACAAATTTAATCTGTTATAAGCTAAACATGGGCTATACCAACGTGATCCGACCACCAGCAATGTCGTGAACTTGCTACAGTCCCTATCTCTTTCACCCACCTCAACACCTAAGGTGACCATCGAAGTTGAGCGCGAAATAGCAATTGAGATGACCAATATGATGCCATATGTATCTGTATATGTAACACCTCGCCGTTGGGTTTCAAGGGTAACAATGCTTTTCCCTAACCATACAACATCAACATAAAAAAATTTCTGTTTTCTCAAATACTAATGATACTGTTACGTTTGACATTTCAGGTTGAAAGCATTTTGAAAAAAAAAAAAAAAAAAAAAAAAACCGCATGAGGCCAGAAAACTTGCTATACTGAGTCTGGAAATGGGATGTTCGTTGGAGCTGGGGATCACCTGATTGGCGGTGTTTGATGGAGCACTTTACCAGTGACATTTGGTGGAGTGGACGACTGATACGCGCAAGAGACAAAAGACCATTATCTTGTTAATTAGCTGTTGCATGTTAGACTAGAAGTACCATGCATTAACTTAGGAGTCACCATTAGAAGTTTGTTCCATGCATGTTTAGTTATCAGTAGCCATGTTCCTATGTTTTGTCTATTTCCTTAAGTTTAGCACATGCATTATGTAGTTGGTTTCCTATTTAAAGTGTACTAAAGTTACATGGAAAAGAATAAGTGAAGAAAAAAATGAATGAAATTAGTTTAAGAGTAATTCTTAGTTGTTAGTTTAGTTATTTATTATGAGAGTGATCATCTCAAATCGATCTCCTATCAACGATGGTTCGATAGCTTTCTCCGTACCGATTGTATGTGTTTATGTAGGTTACGTGTGTGGTTGCCTACCATGTGTGGTTGTGTGTGTTTTTTATGAAACATATATGTTTGTGTGCACATATGTCTAACATTAAAATGAGAAGGATACTTTTGTATTTTGTAAAGAGCATTGTTTGGACTAAATCCTGTTAATATAGAATAGAACTTTAAACAATTATTAATATTTATCTTTTTTTTTTTTCCTTCTATAATTTTAGATAAATAAACTTGACTTTACAAATTGGGTTCATAACTTGAAGAGAAATTATGGTGCTAGCGTAACGCAAATATACTTCATCTTTTTTACTTGCTTAATACAGTTGAATATTAATAAAGTTTATAAGTACACGAGTAAAAAGCATTTTGTAATTTATTTGTATGAACTGAAACAACATATTGTTTGTTATGTAGTGTGACATGAGGTCTATAGACGAAGATAGTGGGAACTGGGAAGAACAAAATGAGAAAACGCTTAGACGGTGATGTCTCATGCATAATCTGACATCGATATACAAATGGGCGTTTTTACTATTTAAAATGAAATTATAATGTTATATACTTTTAAGTTGTGCAACTCCATTTATCTTTTAAACATATCTGTGTAGAAATAAAAACAAAAAAACAATACAATAGGAAATATTGTGTTCAAGATAGCATATATAAAGTGATACCGATATTGTTGAAGGTTTAATGATCCTTGTTTGGATAAAATGAAAGTTGTTAACAATTGAACCCATATTCAATCGGTAAATCAATTATGCAAAATGCCATATCTCAATTTGTCATGATTTTTTTTTTATCTTTATATTTGCACATAATGCTTATTTTTTTGTCATACTTATTTTTTGCATAACATTTTGTCACAAATAAATAAGATTGCAAAGTACCACATGAACGCCATGAAGATCATTAAGACTACTTATAATGCATCTTGTACCTTCTCTCCTATTAATTTTTAAGATTTCCTAATGTAGAACTTTTAAGCAAATACAAGTAAAAAAACATAAGTTACAACTATTTGAAGCACAAATAAAACTAAAAAAACACTATTCAACATATACAATTAATATACTATTTAATTTACCCCTTCACCAAAATATACAATAATTTAACCACAATGTATAATCTAATCAACCTACTAAGCCAAGCACTTAAAAATAAAGCCATTAGGTCGCTCATAGTGGTCGGTCGACCGATTCGATCGCGCATTCGTCGACCGAGTCGCCGCCATTGCGATGAGGGTTGAACTAGGTCGGTCGGCTCCAAAATTGACGAAGGGTTCATCCCCGAACGATAACTCACTCGACTAAAAAACTAAAAAAGTGAACCGTTACATTATTGAAATAACATTTTTAACCAATGTTGTAAAAAGCGCGCTAGGCGGGCATACACCGCCTCGATTTTAGACAAATCGGCCAAACTATGCGGAAAAGTCAAAATGCGGTCAAACATCCGCCTAGGCGGAGCTAGGCGGGGCTAGGCGGCCTAGGCGGTCAACAAAGTCAACAAAAAGTCAAACATTTTTTTCTTCCTGAAACACATTTTTAACTAAAAATTATGGGTTTTCTTTTCAATATACCCGACTCATATTTAATTTATCATAAAATCTCAACATTGAAGAAAAACCAGGGATTGTAAACACAAAGTCATAGGTTTTTCATATGAAATTTGAAACTGATTCTCACTGATTTGAATAATATGGACAAGATGAGAATCAAGCATCAATTTAATATTCATGTTTGAAGCATTTGAAGTAATATGTTAACGTTTGAAGTTTTTAGTACTTGAATTTAAGGGTGTCAAAAGGGTTGACTCGACCCGACCCGAACCCGACCCAAACCCGATAAAGCCTTATAGGGTCGGGTTCATTCGGGTTCAACTCGGCTTATCGGGTTTATCGGGTCAACCCGACCAACCCGATAACCTTATAGGGTCGGGTTAGGGTTATATTTTTTATACTTATCGGGTTCGGGTTCAACCCGATAACCCGATAAATGTATAAGCCTTCCTTGTACTTTTTTCCATTTTAAGCCTAATAGCACTTTAAACCCTACCTGATATAAGTGTTAGCTCGATATGTACGTATGTTAATGATTTTTTATTCTAAGCCTAGTGCACTCTAATGCTCATGTACATATGTTAATTTTTTTTTTCCTAAACCTACTGCTCATGTAGATATGTTAATGTCAGATTTGTTTTCAAAGCGTACTGCACTCTAATGACTAATGAGTGAGCCTACATGATTACTACATTTAGATATACAAATATCAACTTTTTTTTAGATTCAACACCCTAACTGAAATTAACATTTTTCGTTGATATCACATATCACATATAAATTGTGTAGACTGTAAATGATATAAATTTTAACTGCACTACTTAATTACCTAAACTTGTATAAAAGTTTGTTTGTATCTAACGTGGGCTTATTTTAAGGAAAAAGAAAGATTAATTAGTTTTAAAGATAGTATATTAAAGTAATATTGTAATATCCAAAATTGTGTTTTGTGAATCAGAGGGATAGTCGACTCACCACAACCCGATAACAACCAGACAACCCAACCCGAATCAACCCGACCCGCTTAGACCGAAACTCGATAACCCGATAGCTTATAGGGTCGGGTTAGGGTCAAAACCCGAATCAACCCGACCCGATAAACCCGATAACCCGACAACCCGACCCGATAACACCCCTACTTGAATTGTTATGTTTATTTATCTATTTTGCAACTTCAAGGTATGTAAACTTTGAACTATTTAAAATTAGAAGCATTTTGTTATGTTATACATATTATTTATAATATTTTTATATATAAAATTCCAATCCGCCTCGAAGGTGGTCGACCGCCCGACTAGCGCCTAACGATTTTTGCAACATTGTTTTTAACTTTGTAAGATTTTTTTTTGTTTGTTAACTTTGTAAGATTTTTTTTTTGTTTGTTAGGCTACCCAATAGTCACTCCCCAACTCACAGTAATAACAAAGATCTACCTAGACTTGAAAACGAAAAAGAAACTAAACAAGATCTCCGTTATTATTATTTCTAAATTAATTGTTAAAAAAATTATGGTCGCATAACATCACATTACTGTAAAATTTAGTCATTAGACTGCATTCTGCGTCGCGCATGTCTCGCTAAGAATCATCTAAAATGTGTATGTATAAATTAAGCCTCCAGACAAATATAATACTCTCCACAAAGTAAAATACACGTCCTTTTAAAAATATGTAAGTTGTTATATGATAAACTAATAAAATTTCATTTACAAAGTAAAATACAAATATGTGTTCTTTTTATATATATATATACTTTTATATATATATATATATATATATATATATATATATATATATATATATATATATATATATATATATATATATATATATATATATATTAATCGAACTTATTTTTTTTTTTTATTTTTTTGCATTCAAAAAAAAATACGCGTTTTTTTTAACTAGTTGGATTTAAAAATGAATACTTATTTTAAAACAAATAGTTTAAGAAGCGGAATACAAATTGTGCGACCAACACAAAACAAGTTTGTCCCAAAACCGTCGCACAAGCCAAACTCAAGATTGAGCTAGAGACCAAAACATACATTTCAACCTAATGAACGTTCTGGATTAATAGAAAGGGTGAAGGATCAAAATACGTAACAAACTTTTTCAAATTAACCAAAATACGTAATATACTTATTTTATTGTCAACATATGTGACATATTTTTAAACGCTTATCAATGTATGTAATATTGTCATACTACCACTTATAAAAGTTACAGTTTTGATCTTTGTTGTATGTGTTGACTTCTACCATTAGTTCTTTGACATTTTTTCACTTATAAAAGTTATAGGAATGACCCTTTGACTTTTGCGTTGACTTTTACCGTTAGCCCCTTGACATTTTTTCACCTAATATATGTATATTTTTTTTGTAGCTTTCGTCTGGTATTTGACCCACTAATTTTGACCCATTTCTGTTGAGGGCGTTATTTGTATACGTTTATGTACGTTTTCATCTGTTATTATCAGGTTTTATCCGTTCTTGAAGTTTTTTTTTTGTCCGTTTTGAACATTTCCTTACGTTTTCATACTTTTGTTACGTTTTTCTATGTTTTTGTACGTTTTTGTACGTTTTGGTACATTTTTGTAAGTTTTCATTCGTTACTATCAGGTTTAATCCGTTCTTGTAATTTTTTTCCGTTTTCGTCCGTTCTGAACGTTTCCTTACGCTTTCATATGTTTTTATACTTTTTTACGTTATTCTAAGTTTTGTATGTTTTTATACGTTTTCGTCCGTTATTATCGTGTATTATCCGTATTGTAAGTTTTTTTTTTCGTCCGCTTTTATCGGTTTCTCATGTCTTGTATCTGCTTTTGTATTTTTTTTCTATTTTTACGTTATCATATGCTTTAATACTTTTGATACGTTTTTTTTCCTACATTTTTTAACGTATGAAGCATACGAAAATGTATAAAACGCTCAAAGACGTATAGAAAGTTCAAAACGCTAAAAGCGTATAAAACGCATCCAAAACATATAAAATAGATGAAAGTGTACAAAAACGTAAACAAAAGTATAAAAACGTAAACGTAAGGAAATGTTCAAAACAAATGGAAACGGAAAAAACTTACAAGAATGGATAAAACCTGATAATAACAGATGGAAGCGTACGAAACGTATAAAAAGGTACAAAAACGTATAAAAACATACAAAAACGCTGAAAAACGTAAAAAAAATATAAAAACGTTCAAAACTGACAAAAACGGAACGAAATTATATGAGCGGATAAAACCTGATAATAACGGATAAAAACGTATGAAAACGTAGAAAAACGTAAACAAAAGTATAAAACCATATGAAAACGTAAGGATACGTTCAAAACGAACAAAATGAACAAAACGGAAAACTTATAAGAATGATAAAACTTAATAATAATGGATGAAAGTGTATGAAACGTATAAAAATAACGCCCAAAACATAAAGGGGGTTAAAATAAATTGGTCAAATACTCGACGAAAGTTATATATATATATATATAATTTAAAAAGTAGAGTAAATTACACCGTTCGTCCTTGTGGTTTGCGTTGACCGTAGGGTTTCGTCCTTTGACCAAAAAAGTTGCAACGTCCGTCCTTAAGTGGGAAACGTTATGCACCTTTCGTCCCTCCATCCAACTGGGCCCACCAAATCCCACTAACGTCAGTTAACTCACTTAACCCACGAGGGTAAAATAGTAATTTAAGTCTTTTCTTCCACATCCCCCCACAAACCCATTTTTTTTCACTCTCTTCCATAAACACTTCTAGAAAGAGAAACAACAACAAAACACAAAACTCACTTTCATCCATTCATTGATTTTAGTGAGAGAAACAAAAAACAAAACACAAACACAAACACAAACATCAAAACACAAACACAAAAACATCATCAAAAAATGGCAACAACAATAAACTATCCAGATGACTTTAAATGTCCAATTTCATTAGAACTCATGTCCGAACCGTTGATCATATCCTCTCGGTCACACCTTTACCGTCGCTCAATCCAACGTTGGCTTGATGTCGGTCATCGATTTGTCCTATTACCAACTTACCTTTATCGATTCACCCATTTTAATCCCTAACCATGCCTTGAAATCCTCATCTCTTCTTTCAAGATTCTTCACCCTCAAAACCCATCTCAAATCACCAACTTAATCCCCAAGTCACTCGTTTGATTTTCTTGTTATAACCGAATGGTTATTGACTTGTGTCTTTTTGGGTTCATGTTTGTCTCGTCTGAAAACAACCAAGCAAAACCTAGACCAACCCTACTCACACAACTCTGATTGGAACCAATTTGACACAATTAAACTCTTGCACAACCTTCCTTATGCTTCCAATTGCAAAACCCATTTGGAAATTTTGATAACCCCTTTACTTCTTGAAACCCTAATTTTCGAATTAATTGGAAACTGATGAACACTCTTCTGAAAATTTACCCTTTTATAGGAATTAGAACGGGAGGATGATGGTTTTCCATTTGAGGAGACAACTTTGGATCTAATTTGATGAAAGAGGGGTGTGGGTGTTGCGTTCCAGAAAGAGAGGTAGACAGGTACAGGAGGCTAGAAAAGATAAAGATAATGATATGATTATTAGTGATGTTTTTGGTTAGATGAAAACTAAGATACATGTGATTTTGGTTGTTAAAGATAGGATCTTGGTCAAAGATAGGATCTTCTTAAAGATAAGATGATAAAATTATTAGTGATGTTTTTTGTAGATACTGGATCTTGGTTGTAAAAATGTAGAAGCAATAGAGAGAGAAAGAAAGAGATGATGAGAGAGAAAAAAAAATTAGGTGAATTATAATATAGTAGATAGAGTGAATTAGGTAAACAAGTGTAAACTACACCGTTCGTCCTTATGGTGTTGAAATGACGATTATACCCTCAGGTTAACAAGACTTAACGATCGTTAGTGGGCCCAGTTGGATGGAGGGACGAACGGTGCATAACGTTTCCCACTTAAGGACGAACGGTGCAACTTTTTTGGTCAAAGGACGAAACCATGCGGTCAACGCAAACCACAAGGACGAACGGTGTAATTTACTCTAAAAAGTATTAACGTCCGAGCCGCCGAGCCGACTAACAAAACCAAACCGGCTTTTGGCACATAGTTGAGGGATGATTTCTGTAAATCCAGTCAACTTTATAACGTGAAAAACCGGATAGTTTAACAGTAGCAGCTCCCAACTGAGATAACAACAACAATCACTATTACTATGTTCTTCTTCATCAGGTCCCCAAATATTCATTTCATTTCAAATAATTATTTATCACAAATTATACAATCAATATTATAATATTTTATTAATTTCCAAATTTATTTATTGGTTTTGCAGGTTGATTGAGTTAGTTTGATGCAAAGTTTATTGAGTTGTTATTATTATTTGATAATAATAATCTTTATTATACTCATGGGGTCAGTCTCTTTCTCTCTTGTTTTATTTTTTTATTGGATTTAACTGTGTTTAGTAAATTTTTGGGGTTTTTATGCTTGATTGATTGGTGGGTTAAATGGTACTTAGAATAGTAAGATCTGCTTTTTTTACTATTTACTAGACAAATACCTGCGCAAAGCGACGGTAGCGGCAAATAGTTATACTTGGTGTGACCTTGCGGGTTCAATTTGTAGTCCTTGCGAGAAAGAAATTTATGGTTAAAAACGAAAAATATAAAAGTTTGAGGATTAAACAATATTTAAACTATTAAATTAGTGGTAGATGTTGTTACCATTTTTAATTCGTGCTCTATATATAGTATAGATGTAAGTTAGTTATTTTAAGGTGTATTTTGGGGAATCAACTTTACTCATTTTTAATAGATTTGAAGTTTTCAAGAATAGGCAATTTTGTTTTATAAGTAGTAGAGATAATAAGCTTTTGTACTTGGGTTTTAGTCATTGTACATTTGAACCTCGTTAGGTAAACATTTTGGGATGGCGTTGGAGGGTATGGAAAGGACCACGTAATATCGGTTAGGTTGTGTAAGTAAGGGCCAAAAAATGCTCGACTTTCCCCGGGTAGCCAGGAAATAGCCACAGGAATACTGGTTAGGTTGTGTATTATATGCGTCATTTTGTATCCCATAAATTAAACATTATATATTTGTTAAGTTAATCTTTTTGTAGAGAAAATTTTGGAGTATCTTATATATAAGGTGGTTTTAGACCTACAAAATGACCCGAAAGACAAAACATTCGTTGAATGACTAAAAGTATAAACAAGGATTACAACGACAAAAACGAGATGAATCAAAAGCTGCATTGATATTTTATGCAAAATAAAAACGAAAAAAAATATATAAATTTTTTTTTTGTGATAACACATAACAACAAGAGTTGGGCATTTGCATAATGTTCCCAGTTATAGCAACATGAGCTAAAAAACAATGCTATTGTTGACTAAAGAAATTAAAAGCATATTGTATGATTGAACATACATAATTGTGGTATGCTACTGTAACCGGTTAAACAGATTAAGTATGCTGCTATTCTAAGCAACAACCTGACTTCATACGGTTGTTGTTTGTTTTTCTTAAAGTAGTAATCATTACCATTATAGGGTAGTTTATAAGAGGAGGTTGGTCTCTTATATTCTTTACCTGGTTAGTTAACCTAACAACCAAACACCTTTATTTAAGTAGTTGGCTTTAAGTATAACTTTTGATTAATTTTTGGAATCTTAAGGTTTGCTTCTTGTGTAAGCGAAAATAACAATTAAACAAACAAATTGTCGTTAAGTGTTGATTCATTTTTCCGACATGATTTGCTTGTTGCGGTGAGGAGGTTTTGTTTGTATATCGTATACGTAATTGCTTTGTTCAAAATCAGAAATTATGCAAGAAAGCATGTATGCGAGGTATTGTTTGTCCTTCGAATGCCTAGAGTCTTGGGAAAGACTTGTTTTTGTTTCGTTTCTGAAACATACTACGTTTTATGCGGTGGGTGATGCAAAATTTGAAAGATAAACTCTGGTCTCTTGTTCATGTAAGTTTATAAAGTTTGTTAAAACAGTCAATTGCTATTATTAGTATTTATCAGGTTGTAAGGTAAGATCGTTTAAGAATCATCCCTTTTAGGTGGCGTAAGAATGTAAGATTACTACTTAGACAATCACACAAGCCAAAATGTCTGATGTACGCCTTAGTTTGAATTCTTTTGGGTAGATATGGTATACATACGATTTGTAAATGTTGGAAACTTTTGCTTTTGTGAATCTGATTATCTGAGCATTGGGTTTCAGTAATATTATCTGTATAATATATCTTTTTTTGTATGTTTTCTTTTTTGTGGTGTAATAAGACTTCTCTTAATTGTGAATATAAAGAGTGAGTTCACTCATTTAGTGGCACATTACAGTGCACATGATAAAAGGCCTGTCACCATTAACTGCATGCTAGTGTGGCTTCATGTCACTGTGCAAACTATATAAAATCTTTTTAAATATATAATACATAGAATGAGTATTAGTCAGTTGCTGCATAGTCCAGCAACCGATGTGCTTAGCATGTTTATTCACCCTATTGTCTCTATCGTAAGTCAGTTCAAGGATTGAAACTTGCCTCTGAAGGACAACCAGGATTAGTTGTGTATTTGTAGGTCGAAGAGAACCTTACCACAGTAAGAACACCCATCTATATTCAGTTACTCCCTGTCGTCCTGTCGTCAAAGCTTCCTTCAGAACAAAAATTTATTATGTTGGATGGCTCAAGTATCACCGCCATGTTAGTAATATGTACTAATATAATATATTAAGGAAATATAGGCTTACAGATTCGAGCCTTCTACCATCACATAGGAAAGAAAAGCCCTGAACACGAGGGACTGTAAGAATTTGAGAATATAACCTGCTCCCTTTCATCTGGAAGATATAATAATAACTTAGTCATCTCAAATGTCCATCGTCTTCCACTTCACTGGCATGGCAACTAGCCAAGTGCCTGTTGGCAGTCGTTTATTACTCTGAATGCCAAATATGTATAGTCTCGTGTACATGTAATTTGTGAATTCAAAGAGTATTCTGTCCTAGAAAATGATTATATTCAACATTATAGTCACTATCCTATAGTCAATCCTAATCATGTTTATGGTTGTAAACCTTATTTGCAACAGAGCAGAGGTTGTCTTGGATGTCCTAAGGTCCCGTTTATGACTAATGATAAAAAACCAACTGGAGTTCTTAAAAAAGATTCAGCCACAAATAAAGCTAGTGTTGTACAAGACTTTTGGAGTAGTAGCACACATGAGATGGACAATAGTGCTGGTCAGTCGCAAATAAGTGCCTCATCATTTAGCATGTCAAATCCTAACCTCGATGCCCATTCTAGTTCTGGAAGCAATCCCCCTGAATTTGTAAATCGTGGTATGTCATCTGTTGCCAATTATTCTGGTGGCAAACAAAAACATGCGTATGTATATGCACTGAATTTCTTTGTTATTGTTTACAGGTCTTCTTCTTTGGAATCAAACAAGGCAACAATGGATTGGAGATAAGGGATCCAGCCACCGCAAGAAAGGTCGAGAACCTGCTATAAGGTGTGAAATTAAACTATTTGTCAAGTGCTGTAATGGTTGATTAAAATGTGATTAAGAAGAAAATCGGATTCTGAAATTATACTAGTGATCAAAATTAATTGTTGAACCTATTAGCCCTTTAAAGTATTTCCATACTTATAAGCTATCTTCGCATGCTTTAAAAGTTTTTTTAATCAATATTTAGTTATTAGAGTATTTCTCAATTTACTTTTGAAGTAAAGCAAATACACTTGTAGATATATACATTGTGAAATAACTTTTTCCCATCTGGTGTCTTGGTAGTTAACTAACCCCAAAACTAGTGGTGATGGTATATCACAGTTCACAACTGTCTACGTATCACGTTAAAATTACATGCATAAGCAATATTAGTGACAGAACCATTAACCTGTTATTTATTTTCTTATCAAACCCCACCGCCTTTCGTATTACACACTTAACAAATGTTATGATACAGTTAAAGAACATCATCTGATTATATGTATGTGTGTGTAGTTGGAATGCAACATATGATAATTTGCTTGGGAGCAATAAGCCTTTTCCTCGGCCTATTCCTCTACCTGTAAGTCTTCCTCCTGTGTTGTATCTATGTTATGTTAGCGTTATATTTGCCTTTAGAAAGCTTATTGAGTTGCTATTTTTAATTTTTAATTTTTGCACTGGTGGGTCATTGTACTTTTGAAAATGTTCATTTGGGTCAAACTTTTAACTCCACTGGGTTTTGAATAGGTGTGAGCATGCGTCTGTTATGACCCACAATATCAGCCTAAAGCCAAATTTTCATTTAATACAGCAACAATACCCAAATTCCTGCTAGAGCAGGGTATGTGGCAAATTTTCAATTAATGATATATTAAAGTTGCTCGATTTCGGGTAAAGTCACTTCAGATATGGGTTTAATCGCTTTTGACTAATATGCTTGGGCTTCTCAATGGTTAGGAAACTAGCGGTTTTTGGTCAAATAGTGTGGTGAAACTATATAAAACAAAAAAACTAAACAAACCTAAAACATAATATATACAAGTAGTTTAGTGGCCCATTAGCTGCTGTTGGCCAATATAGCATAGTCTACAGTAAAAATATAATTTTTTTTGGAAATTACATAAAATTAACATGGGGCCGGTCAATTAATTCTGTTTTGTTGTTCACATGAAACCGGAACCGAATCTTAAATTTCAGTTTTCGAAAATACCGATGCTGAACGTTGGTTGATTATGTGGGTCTGTTTTTTCTTGGGCTATGTCAGTTAATTTGGTTCTTCTTCTGTTTATGCTCACCCCTAATTTTGAATTAACTTTCCAAAGATAATTACAAAATAAAAGTAGCGATCAATTGATTGTTGTAAAAGAACGTTGTGTTTAGTGGCATTGCAAGAAGAATACAGTAACATGTGTTTGTACAGACTATTTTGTTTGCATCATGTTTATTTAGAAAGATGATGCTCAGTTTTCAACGAGGAACCAACTATAATAGTTTACAAACAAACTTTAACCACAAAGTTTGTGGTAAAGTAGCAAAAAAAGAATTAAACAAAACATGTATTAATCAGACATCAAGATGTTTCTGTATTGTTAGATATAGGGTAGCATTGTGTTTTCTTGTTTCTGGATGGGAATGCCCATTTCCAGTGAATGCTTCTAAAATTGTAACTTGTTTGGTATTAATAATATATATTTCACCCTTTGCACAAAAAAAAGAAAAAAAAAAGACATCAAGATGTTCAAACATAGCTTGTTCTTTGAGACTGGGCGAGTAATTAATATATATTTCACCCTTTGCACCCAAAAAAAAAAATAAAAAATCAAGATGTTCAAACATAAGCTTGTTCTTTGAGACGGGGCGAGTAATATATCCAAAATCACTTATCTTGATTGCTAATCTTGCAGGAAATGGTGAATTTTCTTGTGGACGTATGGGAAGAAGAGGGGTTGTATGACTGAGTCGCTGCAAGACCAAGATAAGAACAAAATGGATCGATGTTTTCTGAAACTGCAACATGGTTATTTAGTCATGCAGAGTTTGCGTATGTTTCGACTGGTTTGAACCTATGAACTCAGGTTCAATTAACATCAGACCCTTACCTTTTCTCTGCAGTTTTAAGAAAGTAACTCATCCTACCCGACAAATTGTAGTCCGAGTGTTGCACAAAATCTACATTGTTTCAGCTTAAACGCTTTGTTTATACAATTGGTTTGCCAATGAGGTTCGTTTGATAATTAATTTACAGTTTCACACGTAACACATTTATCTCCATTGGTGAAACTTTTGATCGGAATTTTGAACAATGGTATAAGCATGACTTGGTTTGCGTTTGTGCAACAACATGCCCTCTTTCTAAGACTCTAGTTTCTCCTTTTTATACCTTTTGAAATTACTTTTTTCATGCTTAAACTTGTTTAGATGAACTATTTTTCGCTAGCAATGCAAAGAAGCTATTGAAGCAAACTAATCTATATCTACATCTATACTAATAATGCGTTTAGAAAATTTTAAAAATATTTTTAATCTAAACTCAAAAAAATAACAAAATGAAAATAAAATAAAGAGAATTTAATGGCTAATAATTAATCATTTTAAATTTAAATATCTTTTAATCCGTTTACTTTTTTATTATCTAATTTCACCATATTTTTAAAATTTTGTCTTTGTTTTCTTTAGTAGTCGGGAAGAAGCGGAATTGAAAAAGAAACTACTTGAATTAGGCGTAAAATTGAAAAACATTTATTCGTAGTCGTAAGATCCGTCACCTAAACTCAAAATTGAAAATAATATTTGCTAATAGCATTAAAACCACGTGAAGTACTCTTTATCTTAGAAAATGTGACAACATTTCAACCCAAATTGTCTTTACAATTTTTGTCACAAGTTTCAAAACTCATTCGTAAGGGGCAAAAATGGAATGTTGATAATGGTAATTGGTAAACAAGTAAGAATATGGGAAGACTATTGGCTTGAGGGCTATATAACACTATACAACCACACTCAAAATCATGATTTGCATGTTGTTAATGATCTTTTGGATCCTAATAGAGAAGGGTGGAATCATAGACTATTGTTACAAGTATTTTCCAGAAAAATTGTAGAAAGGATATCATGTATACACATCAATCCCGCTGAGTGTGACTCTCAATACTGGGATGCTTCTCCGAATGGAACATTCACTTGCAAATATGCGTATTGGATTGCAATTCAAAGTATAGAATGTCTCCACGAATCACACCACAACAGAAATAAATTTTTTAAGGCAACTGTTGGCTAAAATTCCTAAGAAAGTAAAAATATGTATATGGAGAGCTTGTATGAATCTCTTGCCCATCTGAAGCAATCTTGTTGCAAGAGGTTTAACACATGGTTCTCTCACTTGTGTGCATTGTTCACTCAACGAAAGGCGTTAAACATGCTCTATTCCTTTGTGATTGGGCGTGGGATATTTGGGCTAGCATGGGTGACCGATCTTACAAACCACGTAGTAGACATATCGATTGAAGAGATGCTATGTGCTACTAATGAGCGACAAGAAAGTAAGTCCGAATTGATTCTAATGTTAATGTGGCGAATATGGTGTGTGATACGCTTACACAGTAGCGTCGGGGTCAAAGGAACTTCCTTTTCGTCGAGCAAGTTTTCAACACCCAGCGATGAACCTAATCATTGTAGTGTAGTATTAGGGTAAGCCACGGAATTGATATCGTTCTCTGGGAATAGGAATGCTAATGAGAAGTTACTACGCTAAGGTTGGGGTTGAGGAAGATTATTTTTTATCTTTTATATTTTTAGGAAATGGAAAGTACGAATCTCGGAGTTTGAATTTGGGGTTGGTATTTCTACCGATTACTTCTATTTATTTAATTATCTAAACTAAGGTGAGGTAGTCTATGTCTATTGTTGTGTGCTCGTATGATAGTTAAAATGTATTTGCTTAGGCTTTATTACTCTCTAGTTATCTCCTATTGATGGTTGAATTGTCACGTCCTTATTCTTAATCGCGTAGTGTTTCTAAGGTCGTAGGGTATGCGTTTATCCCTAACCCTTTGAAGCTACCAAAGGTTAATGACTACAAAATCTCTAGGATTTATAAACTTTAACTCTAAGGTTTTCTTTGGATGTATAGCCTACAATTACTCTGGGTGATTATAAACTAAGGTTCAACAAAGATTAATCAAGCATTATTAGCACAACGAATGACCTATCGCAATACTAGATCAATCACAATTAAGATAAGAGACAACCAATCAATATTCAATAACTAAGTTTCATATTACCTAAGCAAACACACAAATAAATTAGCCGGACATGGGGAACATGCAAGCATACACACAATCAAAAGAAGACATAATTAAATTAATGAAGTAAAACACTTATCTTGATGTAAGATAGGGTATGGAACCCTAAAATCTTGTACAAGACAACCTTAGTTCGGTTTAGGTTTTACTCCAAAAGACTACACACGAAAACTAAAAATTTGGATTCTATATATAGATTACACATGCGCGCGTCACCTTTAATTTGTGACGCCTTGTCGCCGTTATTAGGGTTTCGTCTTGGCCACGTTAGTCTTGCGACGACGTCACCTTATGCTTGTGACGCCTTCCCTTCGGATCTCGACGTCGTCTGGATCAAATCTAGGTCGTCTGAGCCGCGACGCCTACTCTTTTAAAACCTCAAGCCGTCACTTGTAAATGAGCAATTTGGCTCTTGAGTCGTCACAAAACTTGTCCGACGGCGTCTCTAGTTGTACCGACGCCGTCACTTGTAAATCCCGACGCCGTCCCCTTTAGTTCCAAAGCACTAAGTGTCTCGATTCTTGACTTTGGCCATTTTCTTCAGATATTCGCGCCTTTTCGTCCGAATAAGTGTCATTCCAAAATTTGCCTTCAAGATACCTAAAAGTGAAAAGAACGATATTAAGTAATAACGGATACAAAAGTGATCAAATAAATGCTTAAACGACCCTCAAAAGGTACATTTAAAACCTTGTCAAATATCCCTACACTTGGTATTTGCTTGTCCTCAACCAAATGTGCTTTTAGCCAATTGATTTATAAGCGGGGTCATGAAGCATTAGTTTAGAACGATTCACAACGCATATAAGCCCCGCAAAAGTCATAACAAGCACGTAAATTACATAGTAGCACCTCACATGGGGTGTTTAGATACTCACATCTCTCGGGTGTATATGAAATATAACAAGTTGGAAATGGAAGATAAACACTCATTAACCGGTCCTAGTACATAGATTACCATAGGCTTGAGACTAGATCAAACCTCCATCGCTTTGGCGTAAGCACCTAGGAAAGACTATCCAAGAGGTCTTTTAAAGGGTTGTAATGTTAGGCTTACGGTAGGGAAACAAAGGGTTTGGTGGGATAGGCGATTTAGTTGTGGCAAGTCAAAAATCTTTATGTTACAAACATGCGAAGAATGTCGTTGCTAAGCCAAGACTCGACACTCTAAACTCTAGACAACTGAAACAAACAAACATAAATTAAAAGAAAGATGTAGGCAATGTTGCAAAAATCTTGAATCGGTAGTCGGGCGGTCGACCACCCTGCAGCGAGTAATCGGTCAAGGCGTGATTAATCAGTGATTAATCAGATTAATTGCAAGTTTTGGGTATTTCTGGAGACCAAACTAAATATCTTAACTGATTCCAAGCCTACTATGTTTCCAAACCTCAATAAAAGGCTCCAATTCTGATTATGAGGCCCATTGTGCGTTATAAGTGAAATAAACGATCCCCATTGTGCGTCATAAGTGAAATTATTATTTTTTTAAAGTTGACCGATTCGGCCGATTTTTGACCGATTTGGCCGATTTTTGACCGATTCGGCCGACTTTTTACTGATTCGGCCGATTTTTGGCCATTTTTTACCTGGCCGATTTTTTGACCGATTTTCAAAATTCTAGGTGTATGGCCGATTACCGATTAATCGGCCGATTCGGCCGATTTCTGCAACACTGGATGTAGGATAGTAGCTCGTAGGTTTTTTCAATTTTTTTTATTTTTTTATTATTTTTTTTTCAACACTCTATTTTTTTTTCTTTTCTCTTTTTTTTTTTTTCATACACTTTACTCTACCATCCTCTACGATAACATCAAAATGATAGGGATTTATAGGCACATCCTACACTTGATTTTTATTGCTCTAACACTAATTTGACCCGAATTGAAAAGATCAAAACACTTGGAGTACATTATTACGCAAATAAAGGAATTTGAATTTAACGCCCTTCCGTCATCTCATAAAATTTAACTTTTCCCATGAGTCTCAATCGTCCCAAAACGTGTACAAAGGATGTGACTCGACTTAGCAACTTATGCAAGCAACAAGATAATTGAACTAAGGGTTAAGTGTGATAACAATAATGCACTAAAAGTGAGTGCATACAAGGTAGGCTAAGGCGATTTGGGTGTACATTTGGGGTTGATTGTAAACAATGCTCTTCATTGATATTCGAAAACCGAAACATCACGAGAACCGCGAAAAGGATAGGCTCGAGGGGTTAACTAGGGGTATCGTGTACTAAAGATGAGTACCACGCAAGGTGTGGGGAATTACTCAACCGATGTGGAAGAAGTAATTATATTACGGGTATCAAACAAGGGTTATCCTAATGCCTCTTATCATTTAGTTATTCCTAACTACACAAGTGTAGTCTTACTAGCGATCTCGGGATGCATCACAAAACAAGTTCTAGAATCTATTATACTACCGGTTCACACTCTAAGCATTAAAGATGAATGCTTTAATTCCTAAAAATCTAAGGGCGATCCTCACATTTTTTGGTGGAATTTAAGTGGTAAAGGGTTTTTGTGCTAGTCATATAATTTCTTATCCATGAGACGCTTTATTAAGACTAATGGCCCACTCCTACATGTCATGAAAAATTTTAAATTTGGTGCCAAAATTACCCTAACCGATATTTCTCATCGTTTATTACACAAATGCAATTGGACAAAGCAAATAATCAAGGATAAGCATAGTTTCAAAGTTCCGCTTTATTTTCCTCCCTACACTTAAACCGAACATTGTCCCCAATGTTCCCGAAAAGTATCAAAGTTATGATAACGAAGGTAATAAAAGACGAAGAAACTAATACTCCCCGATTAGCTCGGTAGGATCCGTGTAAAGTGGTGGTTAAATCTTTCTTCAAGAATGTTTGCGTGAAAAGCTCCTTCTCATCTTATGTATCTTCTTCTTGGTAAATTAAACCCGCACACTTGAAGAAAACAAACGAAACCTTCGCGTAAAATCGGCGGTAACAATATATATAGGACTCTACTAAACTAGGATATAATGCTTGTGGAATGGATGTTTACAAATTTTACGGAAAATTAAGACACGGAAAATTCCAAAAATTTATAAGTAGCTCGAAAACGAGAAAAAGTAATCGATTGTTTACGCTCCTTTACGGCCGTCGGTTGCGATCCCGCGCCGTTAGGTTATCTGACGTAAACCGACCTGCGATTTTGGAAAAATTCGGAAAATTTTATCTTTAGAATCTGGAAAATTTTACGCAAAACATCCATTATGACTCGATACAAGCATTTGACTCGAACAAACACACATGTATATCTTTTAATTAATTGAAATTCTCATGTTTACGTTTCTTTTGAAAACGTGTGTAATCCTCCCTACACTTATCCCTTATGTAAAATACATTTATATGTAATTAAGACGAGGTTAAAGACAAAATAAATCATTTTTACAAATTTAAACATGAGAATAAACAATCAATAAAAGATACACGACACAAACAAGCAAACAATTAAGCATGCGTTGCCTCCCACGAAGCGCCTTTCTTTATTTATGAGTCTTGTATCTAGACTCGAAGTCGTACCCTTACGTTGTCTCGTGCACGCTTACGTGCCCATACCTAAGCCATTCCAATGTTCTCTCATTCTTCTTGTAATCATCTCCTAACTCTAGGCATTTTTTGTAATACCTCTTAGTTTTCTCATATGGGTACCTAAGTCCACTTTGCTTATCCCTTTCACTAAGCAATGGAATATGAGTCATTCTATTACACGCCTCAATATCCTTGTGTTTAAACCTAGGATGAGCACGTGGCATTTGGTAGACAAAGTCTTCAACTTCATCAGAGAATGTAATTAGACCATCAATCATCCGTTCATTCAACCTAGTCATTCTCTTGAAAGGTTTTCCAAACATTACTTGAGTGAGGTCCTTATCAATAAATTCTCCTAAGTTTTCTAAGACCATGAACTCTACCAAATAAGCAAGACTTCCAACAAACACATGCAAATGAGTGACTGCTTCAACAACATTGTTCCCTTGATAAGTTAACTCATTGACCTTGATTTTATTGTATAGGTTCCTTGAGATTAATTTTAAAGGCAAGAACGAATTCAAGTAAGCATCGAATCCTTCTAATCCTATTTTGCAAGGAATTGCATGTTAAAGGGTCCATCTTTCGATTCTACACCTAGGGTCAAAACATTGGGAGGGTCTTCTTGAATTTCAAAATTAACTTCATCAATGACCTCCCGTTGTCAAGTGCTTCACCATAATCAAATTCCTCATCGAATCGAATCACGAAAGGACTTTGTTGTTGCCAATTTATTTCATTATGCCCTAGGTGATTTCTAAAGTGGTGAACGGGTGAAGGGTTTTGTGGGATTGCGTTCTCAATTTCGGGATTGGGAGGAGGATTGGGGGCAGGTAGTGTGAAGAATCTTCGGCGGAAGACACGTATCATGGTGAGTGATAGGCTTTACGAACAAAGGTCACAAAGAAGGGGATAGACTACGAGGAAGCTAAAATGGGAAAAAGCTTACTTGATAGGAATCAAGCAAGGAAACCTAAGCGAGGTGGACTCCTAACTAGCTATTCTATTCCCGCACGGCGCCAAAACTTGATACGCTTACACAGCGTTCGGGGTCAAAGGAACTTCCTTTTAAATCGAGCAAGTTTTCAACACCCTAGCGATGAGCGTGTCGTTGTAGTATAGTATTAGGGTAAGCCACGGGAATTGATATCGCTCTCTGGGGAATAGGAATGCTAGTGAGAAGTTACTACGCTAAGGTTGGGGTTGAGGAAGATTATTTTTTTATCTTTTTATATTTTTTAGGAAATGGAAACGAATCTCGGGGTTTGAATTTGGGGGTTGGTATTTCTACCGATTACTTCTATTTATTTAATTATCTAAACTAAGGTGATGGTAGTCTATGTCTATTGTTGTGTGCTCGTATGATAGTTAAAAATGTATTTGCTTAGGCTTTATTACTCTCTAGTTATCTCCTATTGATGGTTGAATTGTCACGTCCTTATTCTTAATCGCGTTGTGTTTCTAAGGTCGTAGGGTATCGTTTATCCTAACCCTTTGAAGCTACCAAGGTTAATGACTACAAAATCTCTAGGATTTATAAACTTTAACTCTAAGGTATTCTTTGGATGTATAGCCTACAATTACTCTGGGTGATTATAAACTAAGGTTCAACAAAGATTAATCAAGCATTATTAGCACAACGAATGACCTATCGCAATACTAGATCAATCACAATTAAGATAAGAGACAACCAATCAATATTCAATAACTAAGTTTCATATTACCTAAGCAAACACACAAATAAATTAGCCGGGCATGGGGAACATGCAAGCATACACACAATCAAAAGAAGACATAATTAAATTAATGAAGTAAAACACTTATCTTGATGTAAGATAGGGTATGGAACCCTAAAATCTTGACAAGACAACCTTGGTTCGGTTTAGGTTTTTACTCCAAAGACTACACAGAAAACTAAAAATTCGGATTCTATATATAAGATTACACATGCGACGCGCCACCCTTTAATTTGTGACGCCGTCGGTATCGCCGATTATTAGGGTTTCGTCTTGGCCACGTTAGTCTTGCGACGGCGTCCACCTTATGCTTGTGACGCCGTCCCTTCGATCTCGGCGTCGTGCGGATCAAATCTAGGCCGTCTGAGCTGCGACGCCTACTCTTTTAAAACCCGAAGCCGTCACTTGTAAATGAGCAATTTGGCTCTTGAGTCGTCACAAAACTTGTCCGACGACGTCTCTAGTTGTACTTGACGCCGTCCCCTTTAGTTCCAAAGACTGAGTGTCTCGATTCTTGACTTTGGCAATTTTCTTCGTATATTCGCGCCTTTTCGTCCGAATAAGTGTCATTCGACAATTTGCCTTCAAGATACCTAAAAAGTGAAATGGAGCGATATTAAGTAATAACGGATACAAAAGTGATCAAATAAAGGCTTAAACGACCCACGATGAGTGTGTAAATACTCATCATTTTGGTTAAATCTGAATCGCAAAACGGTTAAAATGCTCTTAAATGCATCAAAATACGAAAATATTCCAAAATTGCATTTTATATGCTTCAGATGCAAAATGTTTAAAATCGGATGAAAATGAGCTAAGTTTGCATAATTGGCGCTTCGGTCCCCCAAGTTTCAAAAATTGTCGAAATAGTCCCCGAGCACATAATTTCAAAAGTAAAATCACCAAAGGTCCTTTTAAAATCATAAGTTGTCATAATTAGTCCTTTGGTGAAAAATATCAAAAGTTTTGAGAAATTACAAGTTTGGTCCTCCAAGTTTAAAAATTGGCAAATTGGTCCACGAAATTGGAAAATGTCAGCTTTGGTCCTTGTACTTTTGGAACTTGTCAATTTCAGCCCCTGAAACATCTTTGATGAATTGGCAGTTCTAGTCCCTACATTTTCAGAAATTGCACAAAGGTCCTTGTATTAAAACCTTAAACCTACACCCTTGGCCCTTGTCATTTCCCTTTTGGACCCCTGCCTTCCCAAGTGACCCCCTGTCAAATGCAATTTGGACCCCCCTATTATTTAATCACCAGTCAAACCTCCATTTGACTCCTCTTTTCCCTCCCAGTCACGGGCACCCTTCACCATCATCACAAAACACGTGAATCGCCCTTTTTCCATCATCACCCCTACCCTTATCACTCCAAGCACACAATGCCAAGAAGCATTAAAAGCTTCTTCACCCAAACACTCGATCCTCACCATTGTTAAAACAACTTTTGGCGTAAAACCACTTAAATGGCCAAGATCATCCCAACCAATCCAATGGTCCTTATAGATGCTGGAAACTATTCAGAGAGGTGAGAGAAACAGATTGGAGTATAAAAAGGAGCAAGAGGAAGCAACAAGAGAGAGTACTTAGTTTAATTTCAATAATGTATGTCGTTTTTCAAATTATTAGTCTTAACTGAATTCTTAGTTGTAATTTAAAGTTCCTTTGTATCAAAGTAACTTAGTTCATTGTATTGCAAGTATTTTAAAGTATCAATTCAAGCTTTTGTTCACTTCTCATGTTTTATGTCAACTGTTGGAATTTGCAATTTCAAAATCTGATATTAAAGTTTCAATAGCTTATTTACAAGCTCGGAGAAGCTTATACAAGCTTATTATAGCTTCTTTGTAAGCTTACAATCAATTTTCACAACTTTGGTTCTTGGTCAAAGAAAGTCAACATAGGGCGTAAGTGATGCGAAATGGATATGGGTTGGTTCGAGTGGAATTGGGTTGATTTAGAAGCGGTGGGTTGGTTTAGATTAGGTAGTGGTTCTTGGGTTCACTGTTTCAAGCCATTGTGGCTAAGGACATTTGTAAGTCATTTTCAAGTTATGTAGTATAACTGCTCTTGTGGTTTATAAGAGTTCTAATCATTCATTAAGGTGTAATTAGGTTAGTTAAACTTGGTTTGATCAATAGTTTTAATTGATTCGGTCTTTAGTTCGCTTTACATTGCAAATCACACAAAAGGGTGTTTGGATCTGCTGCACTTTCGCCTTAGAGGCCTAATCGGTGGTTGTCTCTTGTTGTTTCAAGTTTGTTAAGCTCATATTGAATCATATCTGTCTCATTTTGTGTCTCGCAAAAGCTCAAAGTCAATCTAATCATTAACTGCTTCATGCTTAAGCGTTGTGGTTTTTGAAAAGCAAACTCTTGATTTGTGTTTAGAATTGTTAGTCAAAGCTTGCAGAAGTGTCATCTCATCCATTAACACCATAATCTGTCCACAAATTGGAATCAAAGTTCATGAAAGTCAAATAATCTCAACTGCTTGCAAAAGTCAAAAGTGAAAAAAGAGATTTTCATCCAACTGAAAGGATTTTTCATGGCTTCATTTTTGAGCCATATTTAGTGAAACTGGTACTTTAAAACTTCAACCGGTCTCCTTGTTTATCACCATTTTGTAGAATTTTACAAATTTTTAAAAGCTCCAAAAGCGACTTCTCTTTTAAGCCCTAAGTCCCTGTTTCACAATTCTCAAAGATAATGAGTTTTCTCAGTTTTGTGCAAGCTTGCACAGGGCTCATAAGAGCTTCTCAAAGCCTGGTTTTTGGTTTACATGTTCCCACCCAGGTCTAGTTTAAGTCTCTATATTTGGTTTTTGTTGTCTAGCTTATTTGAGTGCTTATTCTGTGGCTGCAACAGACCCCTCAAAACTGTTCTTAAGCATTTCATTCAAAACATCAAATCTGTGCTATTTTGCAAATCAGAGGTTTAAGACAGTTTAGATTTGTTGCATTTTGGTTATTTTAGCATATTTTGGCTTGTGTAAACAGTTGGTAGCTTGTTTGTAGCTTTTGGCTTATCCAAGTGCTTATTTATAAGCTTTCTCCATAGCAGTTCCAATTTCTTGTACACAAGCTGCTGTTTTTCCATTTTTCCTAGTTTCATAACATTATTTTAGGCTTATCTTGAATTTTTAGATTTTTCCAAGTCGTTTAGTATTTTTCTTGATTTAATTCGGTTTTAGGTCTTTTTAATTAGCATTTAATACAAAAATTAAGAAAAGTTTCAAAAAATAATTTTCATTTTCTTAAGTTTAGATAAATATAAAAAGTCAAAAAATATTTTTTTAGATTTTCTTAGTTAAATTTGTATTTTAAATAATTTAATTAGTTTTAATAGTTTTTAATTCCTAGAAAATACAAAATATTCGAAAAATACAAAAATAGTTTTGAAAATTCTCTTTGATATTTTAGATTTTTCCAAGTCATAATTTTATTTTTCTAGCTTTATTTCCTATTTTCTTGTATTTTAGGTTATTATTAAATAGTTAAAAATAGTTTTTAATTAATAATAATTAATTAAATAGTTATAAAAATAATTTTCTTTTTCTATAAATTTTCTTTTATCATTAGGTTTGGCAAAATATCATTTTCATATTTTTAGGATTAATATTGTGTAAGTTTCACATTTTATTTATGCGTTACGTAGTTTTTAATTAAGTTTTATAAAACATAAAATCAAAAACATCATTTTGCAAATAGTGATAGCGTTTATTTAATATTTTTATCTTTTAATTTCCTTTAATTTGCATTTAAGCCTCGTAATTTGTTGGCTTTTTCGTAGTTATAATCATATCGATCCCTTTATTCGTTCAAATCTCTCGATCACTATCGTTTGGTGATCCATTGCATAACTCATTGGGACATAACGACCCGGGAAACACTATACTCCCAGATCTTCATTGAGTTTGTTTCGAACCGTTTTAAGTTCCTTCACGGCTGACCATTCACAAGTGGCGGGTTTGTGTGAAAACTTGACGGTTTGGAGCGGATCAAATTTTTAGCGCACGGCCGGGTCAGTCTTTGATTATCTTCCGTTTAGCAGATTAGCGATTTGGATATTCACTCTTTGTTCATACCATCCATCTATATATATTTATATTTTCTTATAAAATCGAAAATACTCATCTTTATCCTCGTGACCATTTGATTCTTTTCTTAACCCTCTATATGTTTAATTCTAATGACGACGATCATCTTCTTGTATGGAAAGGATCAACATCATTGTCACAAGTACGTGTGTGCGGTGTGGAAGGTCTAGTTCAAGCGAATTTTGCGATTTGTGCGAATTATCCATCAAAAGTCTTTTCAAAGTTATTTCGACCCCACGCCACATCCCGAAATATGTTCTAATGTTGACAAACTGTTCGAATGTTAGTGTTACCTCAAGCACCCACCGAGGGTTACGAGGACAATCTCTTTAATTTAGAGCCCGTAATCTAATTGAACAAATTCAAGCCGATGAAAAAGGTCGAGAATCGAATTGATTACGATGAACCCGTTCAAACACCGGTGACTAGCAAGAATGACTTGTCTAATCTTCACGCTTTCTCAAGAACCGAACAGGAGACCATAACGGAAGTGGTGGAAATTGCTAGCTCGTGAGCACACCACTTGTCCCACCTCCCCGATTTTCAAAGGTTCTTTGAGACTTGATAGTCATTCGATCACCATGTTGGTTTTGTTGATTCTTTGGATAAACCGATCCTTTTCATAACTCTCAAATGAGATCGTTTATTCCTTGTGTCGGTTGTGGTGAGCCTCTTTTGGTTCACCATGTCGTTGGTGTACGTGTGTACAATGTGGTAATGATATTCATAACGGAGTTGTTTGTTTTGTGGTTCGAGGAATTCATTTGATTATGATCCTAATCCGAACTCATTTAACGACCCTCAAACTTTTCCGATTACCCACCACACCGACTTATCTTCATATAATCAACATACCGCTGTGAATTTTGTGGAGGTCCTCACCAGGATTTGAGTGTCAATCCGGAAACACGTTTGTCTATGAGCAGTTTTCGGTGATGCTCGAACTTTGGTTATGACCAATATCCATATAATTCACTGTCGGACTCAGTAGTTTCTTGTTGTAGTCTTGTGGAGGTCCCCACTCGATTGTCAAATAGGAATCCATTTCCTTGTAACAATCATGACTCTCAAGAGTTTGACAATTGCCAACCTCCACGGCACCATACGGTTCAAACTCCACCGAGCCGTTGTCTCAAGAAATCTCCCAAGATTTTGAAACCGTAATGAAAACACTTGATGATATGATTAGTAACTTTAAGAATCAAGTGAGTGGTGAAAAGACCATGGGAGAATTGCTAGCGAAGAACGAGAAGAGCGAGAGGCCCCAAATCTAGGGAAGAATTATTAATCCTAGAGCAAGCGGCTCTAAAGCGTTCCCAATTTCTCAAGGCACTCTATATGGCGATGACGAGGAGAGTTTTATCCTTTAAAGATAATATTTCTCAACTCCCTCGGTCATTGATATCCCGCGGTTGAGATTCCATCTCAAACAAGCGCTATCACACCGATATTCCCACTCACTCTCGAATATGGGGACGAGCATCTCGACACTGTTCACGAAAAGGAATCGGACAAATTCATAAAGTCTAGTGTTGAGAACCTTGTCCCAATCCCAGAGAGTCACGGGAATTCTCGAGCATTTGTGTGATATCTCTACCCTCTTGTCTTCCCAAAGATCATGTTGAGATGTTCTCCGATTCGATGATGATGATTCGTTATCTTGTGGAGACATCATTTATGGAAGATTCACCTTCCGAGCTTGTTAGCTTAGAAGAAGAGAATGATGAAGTTACCGACACGAAATAAAAATGAAGCACTTGCAACATTACCGAATGTCGGTCTTCTCATTTCTAAAATCGAGGCTTTCAAAGAGAAACCTATTTCATCTCCTATCCCCATTAAGGGTAGTGACATTCTTTCCGATGACTCTATTCCGGAAATGAAAGCCTTCTGTTTTGATAATATGGGAGAGAAGATTAGTGGCGATACCACTTTTCATTCTCATAATTCTCTCCCCGATTATGAATCATTTACATTGGAGGATTTCACGGTGAGCCACTCATATCAATTACGAATATGATTCATTCACCTTCGAGGAGTTCTCCTGAACTTACTCATATCATATCTCCATGGAGTATGATAATTTCTACTGATCTAGACACACTCATAATATGTCTTGATCAAGTGAGCTAATCGAGAGATTCATGAAACTATGAATTCTCCTATTGAGGATGAAGAGTTAGTCATGATTTCTATCATGATTTTCTTTCTTTCTTCATATATTCATCACTTCCCTGTTCTTCACTCCTTCGGAATGAAGACATTATCTTGATCCCGGCATTTTCATGTACCATTATCTTGAGCCGGAATATATCTCATCGGTGTGGAACTTTCACGTGCTTCAAATGTTTGTCCAAACATCTTGAATGAAAGTCCGATGGAGATTGCTTCTTCCACTTTGCTTCCCCATGAACCAATTAATTGAGTCGAGTCAAGTGGCGACTCGGTAATCAAAACAGAGCTTAACATGGGTTTTCACCCGTGTGTACCACCCTAGTGTGGGGGGTTGCCCATGTTGTGTATATATGAGTTTCAAAAAAAAAAAAAAAAAATCTTTCTAAATAATGGCCGTAGTATTTCCTTTTACGTTCTCGGTTTGGCATAACCGCGGTGCTTTGAATATTGAGGGCAATATTCATTTCAAGTGGGGGGAATTCTCACGAATTTTATCATGTAATTATTCCACCCAATTCCCGTTTTGGCCAAATTTTTTTTTTGAGTAAGTGTTCTACACTTACTCAATTGGTTATCGATCCACCTTGTCTAATAAACAAAAGTTGGCTAATCCATGAGCAAGCGGCTCTTGGTAAAGATATCTCAAATCCGTTGACGGCTTGCAATTTGCCCAAAATTGTATGGTATTCATTCACCATATCCTAAAAGTGAAGAGTTGGCTAGCCCGCAAGTTTATGGCTTGTGGTAAAGGCGATGGAAAAACCATAATTGGTAATCACTCACCAAAGATAATATTGATAATTTATCTAAGAGTTGGCTAGTCCGAAGCAAGCGGCACGGTAAAGACAAATCAAATCAGTTGGAAGGCGGTGGTTTGCTCAAAATCACATGGTTATCGGTTGTACCATGGTTCTTACTTGAACTGAAACATTTGGCTACTCGAGTAATGGCTTTTGGTAAAGAGATTGAAATCCATTAGTTTTTCTCAAAAGATTGCTAGGGACTAGCAATAGTTTAGTGTGGGGATTGATGGTGTGTAAATACTCATCATTTTTATTAATCTGACGCAAAACGGTTAAAATGCTCGAAATGCATCAAAATATCGAAAATATTCCAAAATTGCATTTTATATGCTTGGATGCAAAATGTTTAAAATCGGATGAAAAATGAGCTAAGTTTGCATAATTGGCGTTTCGGTCCCCAGTTTCAAAATTTGTCGAAATAGTCCTGAGCACATAATTTCAAAAGTAAAATCACCAAAGGTCCTTTTAAAATCATAAGTTGTCATAATTAGTCCTTTGGTGAAAAATATCAAAAGTTTTGAGAAATTACAAGTTTGGTCCTCCAAGTTTAAAAATTGGCAAAATTGGTCCCTGGAAATTGGAAAATGTCAGCTTTGGTCCTTGTACTTTTGGAACTTGTCATTTTCAGCCTCTGAAACATCTTTGATGAATTGGCAGTTCTAGTCCCTACATTTTCAGAAATTGCACAAAGGTCCTTGTATTAAAACCTTAAACCTACACCCTTGGCCCTTGTCATTTCCCTTTTGGACCCCTGCCTTCCCAAGTGACCCCCTGTCAAATGCAATTTGGACCCCCCTATTATCTAATCACCAGTCAAACCTCCATTTGACTCCTCTTTTCCCTCCCAGTCACGGGCACCCTTCACCATCATCACAAAACACCGCCTTTGCCCCCACTTTTCCATCATCCCCTACTCCTTATCACTCCAAGCACACAATGCCAAGAAGCATTAAAGCTTCTTCACCCAAACACTCAATCCTCACCATTTGTTAAAAGCGACTTTTGGCGTAAAACCACTTAAATGGCCAAGATCATCCCAACCAATCCAATGGTCCTTATAGATGCTGGGAACTATTCAGAGAGGTGAGAGAAACAGATTGGAGTATAAAAAGGAGCAAGAGGAAGCAACAAGAGAGAGTACTTAGTTTAATTTCAATAATGTATGTCGTTTTTCAAATTATTAGTCTTAACTGAATTCTTAGTTGTAATTTAAAGTTCCTTTGTATCAAAGTAACTTAATTCATTGTATTGCAAGTATTTTAAAGTATCAATTCAAGCTTTTGTTCACTTCTCATGTTTTATGTCAACTGTTGGAATTTGCAATTTCAAAATCTGATATTAAAGTTTCAATAGCTTATTTACAAGCTCAGAGAAGCTTATACAAGCTTATTATAGCTTGCTGTAAGCTTACAATCAATTTTCACACAACTTTGGTTCTTGGTCAAAGAAAGTCAACATGGGGCAGAAGTGATGCAGAAATGGATATGGGTTGGTTCAGAGCTGGAATTGGGTTGATTTAGAAGCAGTGGGTTGGTTTAGATTAGGTAGTGGTTCTTGGGTTCACTGTTTTCAAGCCATTGTGGCTAAGGACATTTGTAAGTCATTTTCAAGTTATGTAGTATAATCTGTTCTTGTGGTTTATAAGAGTTCTAATCTGTTCATTAAGGTGTAATTAGGTTAGTTAAACTTGGTTTGATCAATAGTTTTAATTGATTCAGTCTTTAGTTCAGTTTTACATTGCAAATCTGTCACAAAAAGGGTGTTTGGATCTGCTGCACTTTCTGTCTTAGAGGCCTAATCAGTGGTTGTCTCTTGTTGTTTCAAGTTTGTTAAGCTCATATTGAATCATATCTGTCTCATTTTGTGTCTGCAAAAAGCTCAAAGTCAATCTAATCATTAATCTGTCTTGCATGCTTAACTGTTGTGGTTTTTGAAAAGCAAACTCTTGATTTGTGTTTAGAATTGTTAGTCAAAGCTTGCAGAAGTGTCATCTCATCCATTAACACCATAATCTGTCCACAAATTGGAATCAAAGTTCATGAAAGTCAAATAATCTCAACTGCTTGCAAAAGTCAAAAGTGAAAAAGAGATTTTCATCCAAGCGAAAGGATTTTCATGGCTTCATTTTTGAGCCATATTTAGTGAAACACAGTACTTTAAAAACTTCAACTGGTCTCCTTGTTTATCACCATTTTTGTAGAATTTTACAAATTTTTTAAAAGCTCCAAAACAGCTTCTCTTTTAAGCCCTAAGTCCCCTGTTCACAATTCTCAGCATAAGCTGAGTTTTCTCAGTTTTGTGCAAGCTTGCACAGGGCTCATAAGAGCTTCTCAAAGCCTGGTTTTTGGTTTACATGTTCCCACCCAGGTCTAGTTTAAGTCTCTATATTTGGTTTTTGTTGTCTAGCTTATTTGAGTGCTTATTCTGTGGCTGCAACAGACCCCTCAAAACTGTTCTTAAGCATTTCATTCAAAACATCAAATCTGTGCTATTTTGCAAATCAGAGGTTTAAGACAGTTTAGATTTGTTGCATTTTGGTTATTTTAGCATATTTTGGCTTGTGTAAACAGTTGGTAGCTTGTTTGTAGCTTTTGGCTTATCCAAGTGCTTATTTATAAGCTTTCTCCATAGCAGTTCCAATTTCTTTTAC
This sequence comes from Chrysanthemum lavandulifolium, assembly GCA_022545495.1. Classification (NCBI taxonomy): domain Eukaryota; kingdom Viridiplantae; phylum Streptophyta; class Magnoliopsida; order Asterales; family Asteraceae; genus Chrysanthemum; species Chrysanthemum lavandulifolium. Next base: position 93,039,079 of record CM040240.1, on the reverse strand, counting down.
ACAAGCTGCTGTTTTTCCATTTTTCCTAGTTTCATAACATTATTTTAGGCTTATCTTGAATTTTTTAGATTTTTCCAAGTCAGTTTAGTATTTTTCTTGATTTAATTCAGTTTTTAGGTCTTTTTAATTAGCATTTAATACAAAAAATTAAGAAAAGTTTCAAAAAAATAATTTTTCATTTTTCTTAAGTTTAGATAAATATAAAAAGTCAAAAAAATATTTTTTTAGATTTTTCTTAGTTAAATTTGTATTTTTAAATAATTTAATTAGTTTTTAATAGTTTTTAATTCCTAGAAAATACAAAAATATTCAGAAAAATACAAAAATAGTTTTGAAAATTCTCTTTTGATATTTTAGATTTTTCCAAGTCATAATTTTATTTTTCTAGCTTTATTTCCTATTTTCTTGTATTTTAGGTTATTATTAAATAGTTAAAAATAGTTTTAATTAATAATAATTAATTAAATAGTTATAAAAATAATTTTCTTTTCTATAAATTTTCTTTTATCATTAGGTTTGTAAAATATCATTTCATATTTTAGGATTAATATTGTGTAAGTTTCACATTTTTATTTATACGTTACGTAGTTTTAATTAAGTTTTATAAAACATAAAATCAAAAACATCATTTTGCAAATAGTGATAGCGTTTATTTAATATTTTTATCTTTTAATTTCCTTTAATTTGCATTTAAGCCTCTGTAATTTGTTGGCTTTTACGTAGTTATAATCATATCGGATCCCTTTATTGATTCAAATCTCTCGATCACTATATCGTTTGATGATCCATTGCATAGCTCATTGGGACATAACGACCGGAAACACTATACTCCCGATCTTCATTGAGTTTGTGTCTTAACCGTTTTAAGTTTCTTACGGTCGGCCATTCACAAGTGGCCGACTTGAGTGAGAAAAACTTGACGGTTTGGCACGGATCAACCCCTAAAAAAGGTACATTTTAAAACCTTGTCAGTGTGTAAGAAATTCCAAAGCTCATGGACAAGGAGATCTTGAGCAGAATAAAGTGAAAGAATCTGCTTTTGTAAAGTTGCAAGATTTCTCCCGAGCAAATCGAGCTACAGTTGCAACTATGCCCCCACCCACCCCCCACCAATGAAGCACCCTCACGAGCATGGTCCGCTCCAACATACAAAGAGATAAAATTAAATGGTGATCTTTGGTGTATTAGGAACAATGGTTATAACAGCCCTTGGTTTTGTCAAGAGATCGATGCGGGTCGATTAGTAGCGGGAAGCGAGGCGGGTCAATTTTGCGACGTCTGTTGTTAAAGCTGAAGCAAAAGCAATCCTTTATGCTATACAAGTGGTTCTAGCTAAGGGCTTTTAAAAAGTTGTTTTAGAGACTGATTCAAGTATATTTGTGGAGGCATTTAAACATGACAAAGTGTTAGTTCACATGAAAGCTCTATTTCTATATATACGTCGATTATACCTCTCATTTGATTCTTGTACTTGGTCTTTTGTGCGACGTGAGAGGAATAGAGTTGCTCATGAGTTAGCTAGAAGAGCGTTATATGATAGTATAGATGACTTGTATGATGGATTTGTGCCTCCTTCGGTTAAGCCATGGGTACAACATGATGTAACTTTTCTAAATGATACTTGAAATAGTTTTCATGATTTCATAAAAACATTGCGAGTCAAAAGTAGTTACAGTATGCGCAATGGGGATACACACTTTTTTTTATAGGATACACACTATTTGAGTCAAAAGTAGTTATAGTATGCGTAATGGGGAGGGTTTGCTTCGAGTAGAAAGGTGTTGTGGTCGGCTTCACAAGTGATCACCATTGAGGTGGTAATTCGGAGGTTTCGTTCCAAGTAGGAATGTGTCGTTGTCAGCTTCACAAGTTTGCAAGTGGTTGACTTGCACGTGCTCACAAGGGCGAGCAAAACAAGTATTTTTTTCTTTTTTTTTAATAACTGGTTAGTGGTGGACAATGATTATTTCGGGTTAAAATTGTAAAAAGGTGATGAAAATATGGTGATGTGACACTGATATAATATCAATGATAGAAAATGGTTTGAGTGATAATTACATATGCTCTTAGAATGTGCTTTGAATTATTCTTTTAAGAAAATTACCAACCACATAGTACTCATATTATTTTAAAAAATGTAGTTATTTCACTGAAAATATGTAAAAGCATAAGGTGACATTTTGAGTTGTCGGTATAAGTTAGTATAACTTAAAAATGTTGTCCCATATCGGTTTTTCTTTAGTGCCTTGTTAGAGGTACCCACATTGAATACTAGCACCCCTATTGACATGACCTATAACAAAATTATTTGAGATGTTAAAAAACAATATGTGAGTCGTTTAAAAATACAAAAACAATATATATATATATATATATATATATATATATATATATATATATATATATATATATATATATATATAATTGTTCAAAAAAATATTTGAGTCATTAAAAAAAAGAAACAATATTTGAGTTGCTCAAAAATAAAGAAACAATCTTGAGTCGTTAAAAAAAGAAACAAGTCGTTTAAAAAAACCAAATATTTGATTCGTTCAAAAAAAAAACAATATTTGACAATGTGGGTCTTTGGTGTACTTTCAGTCCTTTTTTTTGTCAATCATGTCATTAAAAAACTAATAAAATCTTGTCAGGGTAGATGGTGTGATGAGAGTTTTCCCTCACCACGTCAGCTACACATCAGTTTTCTCTCTCCAGAAAATTTCCTCTCAACTTTCCCTCAACCATTGCAACACCTTCTCTCTCTTCCAATAAATTTTTTTCTCACTTTTATCATTTAAAAATGAGTAGTGCTACAACCACACAATCTTCACACAAAAAATTCACACAAGAGATGTGCCATGTGTTGATTGGTTTAAAAAAGAGAAGAGAGAGAAAATATATTCAAACATACCAATCAATAGATGACACATATCTTGTGTGGATTTTTTTTTGTGAATCTTGAATGGTTGTACCACTACTCTTTAAAAATACCCACAAAATAAAAATACACACTCACATCACAATAAAATATTATTCTCTCTCTTCCCACTCACAATAAAATAGTATTATTTTCTCTTGGCCTCACATTAAATCATGCGGCATTAAAGTCCCGATAAGGAAAAGAAATTTGTTTCTTAGATAGATAGGGTGAGGCATTCACTTTTTCCCAAAGGAAGTCCTCTTCACGAAACCCACTTACAAAACCCACACTTTTACACTCAAGAGGTGTGCTACAATCACGTCAAAGGGTGACACAATCACATTATTAAAAACTAATAAATTATTGTCAAAGAGAGGCCACAATAACATCATATGTATGTATAACCAACCCTTTTTATAACACAATCATATAACATAATACAAAACATCCTCGTGTCAAAATACATCGATACCAACAAAAAAAATAAAAAATAAAAATAAAAATAAAACTCAACACACACATCCAAAAAAATCAATGGCATTCGCCTTCACCATGACATATATGTCTATAACACCATTTATGGTATGATGGCTTTGGAGCCGTATGCGATGGTTTTTGCTTACAACATGATGATACCATGTGTTAGGAGTGTTAACGAGTCAAGTTTTTAACGACCTACTCGAGCTCGAGTTTGATAATTTTTGAGCTCCAAGTCGAGCTCAAATAAGATGTAGAATAATTTCATGAGTCGAGCTTTAAAAACTAATATTTAGTTCAGCTTGTTAAGTTATTCATGTCTAACTAGCCAAACGAGCTACTTGAGCTAAACGAGATAAGTATGATTATAGTATGATTTTGCATTTTAATGCAAATTAGTGTTATCACAAGCAACATAAATTTTAGTTCGAGTTTTAAAACATTTTTGTAATTGTAAACAAGTGGAGCTAATAAATAAGTTGATCAATCTAGACCTTTTTACACAAGCATCTTAAACCTAAAACTAATAGTTTATTGTAGAATTACTAGCATGGTACTGCAGCGTTACGAGATCAATTGCCTATAACACAATTTTAAATTTAACAATATTTTTAATTTTATGTTTTCCTTACGGTTAACACTTTGTCTTTCACGGCCTCACCTTAAATAACTCGGTAGCTAATTTAAACGAACTCAAGATTTAGCTCGAACTCTCATTAACCCAAATTGGTAGTCTAAACTCTAAAGACAACGCGCGCCCCATATTATTCACTTAAACATAAACACCTTTTCACTCATTTAACCCTAAACCTAAACACAATAACATATTCATCTCCTAGCCACCACATCTTCATTTAATACTTACCTCAGCCATCAAACTTTGAATCCTCAACCGTATGAATAAATCTCAACCTAACCTTGAATACCCTTTTGGGTGTCTTGATTTCGAAATACAAACCACACACTTTTCCCGACCCTTATAATCCAAATCTAAACGATCATTTGGACTTTGAAATTCGTTATAGGTTCTTGGCTTCTAGATTTTGATAAGGTCTCGGGTAGGTATGTTGTTGTTAAAAGATCAAGGAAGGGTATATCTTGTTTAGATTTTTTGAAGATCTCATCTTGAAAGGATGAAAACCCGAGATCTTTAGTCTTGCATTTCTTATTTATTTGAGACTTTTTATTTGTTGTTGTGGAGATTAGTTGGTTTCTTTTGTTCATGCTTTTTGTTATTGTGAGGTTGCTGTTGGCTTTTGACTTGATAAGATGTTGGATATTGGCTTGAGTAGAAATATGCTCAAGAGATTGAAGTACAGAGAAAAATATGTTTAATTAATGACATTTAATAAAGAAATAAAAAATAAAAAACACGGAGGACAAAAAAGTTATTGTTATGAATATTTGTGATTGTGGCTATCCATATACCTCAACCCAACCTTTGATCTTTTGTATTCCTGTTTATGATTGTATTAAATATTGTGATTATGAGAGCCCTATAAATTGAGTTTCATTTGTAGTTTTATCATATCAATCTCAATGAAATATATTGGTCTCGATTCTCTCTATTTTCTTCTTTCATGCATTGGTTATGTGTTATTGATATTAGGCCGTTGTTTCACAACACGTCATCAGCACGAAAGCTTTATGAAAAAGAAAAATGATAACAACGAAGAAGGATGTCGGTTCTTGTTGGAAGTCGGTACGTCTTTGGATTAGGGATTCTGTATAACTTTGATTTAAAAGGTAAATCTAAAACCCTATTGTTTATCATACTTTATATAAGCTGAAATCAAGATCTTAAGCTGCTTGATATATTTATTATCATTATTGTCTGCCGATCTGTATAGGTAATAATGTTAAATTAGGCAATTAAACTTGCATATATGATCTAATATAATTGTTATTAGCAATTAAACATTTAAACCCATATCTATTTTGCAATATATGTTGGGCATGAATATTAATACAATAGATTCATAATTCAAATAGTGATCAATGATTGATATACATGCCTTTTGTTACAAATGTACAATTATTAGTTAGAACAATAGAGGTCGTTTCGTTATGTTTTTTGCCATAAGTTTAAGCTATGTATGTTAATTGTGATTATTATGCATTATAATATGACGATATTAATATTATAACACACATTGAAGACATTATTTGTTTTCAATTTTGTCATTAATATATCAGGAATATAGTGCAAAGAGTTGATAAATTTATGCAGGTGTTATACATATAACTATGAATGTTTTGCAAAGAAAAAATGTGAAAAGGCTTAGAAGTATTACCGAGATATTAAAGTCCGTATTATTATCTTAAACTTTTTGGCGTTTATAAAGTATAAAGGGGCTACTAATCAAGCTTGCAGATTATTTGATGCTAATTTTTTTTGTGGTACCTATATAACTTAGAACGTTGTTCATTGAGTGTGGATTAGTGGATTACAAATTAATATGAAGTAATTGTCAATTTTGAGATGTAATAAATATAACTATGCACTTTGATCGAGCTTAGTTTGACATCTTGAATAATTCTGATGATTATGCATTTGCTATAAGTGTAGATTGTGAATGAAACAATGTGTGAATCAAATGCACGGCTAATATTTAATAGAATGTCAATTATATTGTAGATCTTGGTGCCTACTCAAGAATATGTCTTATGCAAAAGATACTATATGTTGCATTCTCATGACCTATGTGGCCTTGAATTATTATAAAGCATTGTGGCTTGCTATCTAGATGCAAATAGCGTATAAGTAGTATACAAAACATGCCTGAAAATATATCTGATCAAACGGTGTTTTTATATTGCGTTTGGTGTCATGAATATATGACATGAAAGTTGTAATGTATGAGGCTATCTAGTTAATTCTTAACTATTTTATGCAGAGACAAAATTACTTATGTGGTAATTTCTTACATGGATTAAGAAAAGTATTGAATTGGTATTTCATAATTATTGTCGAAAAAATGAGCTTCAACTTAAATATCATTAATTGTGTCCAACTGAATATGCTCTATTATTTGAAACGAATGTGGATATATTTTGATAAATATAAAGATCATAATTATGGACGTGGTTGAAGTACATATAACGAAATTCAGACATGATGGGCCACTAGAGGTGATAAGATATAGTAAAAAGATACGAGAGCTAAAATATAAAAAGTAAGGTGTTATAGAAAATATATGTTATCATTGTTAACGCGAGCATTTTTGTGTATGTTGTCAGATTATAAAAAAGGGGAAATTATAAGATGAAATTAATGTGAAGTTTACAACATTATTGTTACGGTTGCCAAAGAATAATTGAGTTATTAAGTATAAGAAAAACATGTCTTAGTTGACTCAAATTATGTCATTAAGTTTATATTTATCATATGATTTTGTTTGTTTATAAGGCATTTAATTAATTGAGTGATAACATGCATGTGTTTTGCAAATTGTGCAACTTCATTAGCAAATGGATGTGTTTTATTCTATGATATCTAGACTAATGTGCAATTATTCTCTTAAACTCTAATATAGTTAACAAGAATAATAAATATTCTATTGTGACAACAAAGAAATAATCAAAATAACATAACCTCATGTTACGTTAAAGAAAAATATTATAATTAAAACCTCAAGTTCTAATATGATTCTTTTATAAGGATGAATATCATAACCTCGTGTTAGGTTAAAGGAAAAAATAATTAGAACCTCAAGTTCTAATTTGATTCGATTAGTAGAATCAATAGCATTTATGGTATATTAGAAAAGAAAATAAAATCTCAAGTTTTATATGATTCTGTCAAAAGAATTGTTGGGATTTTAGAACAAGTTAACCATTAACCTCTAGGAGTACGCAGCGGATAAGGATCTAGTAATCGCAATTAGGTTAAACACGTAATTAATAAACAATTAATTAATATAAAAATTAATTAATAAAAGGGATAAAAGAAACCCTAACCTTGCTTGGCAATTGGTCCTTAGTAATGGACAATAAAACCAATATGAAACTAAGCACCTAAACTAGATGCCTCAATGAGTATCACACATAAAACCGATAACATATACGTTCGAATATGAAGCTAGTCGAGAACGTAATAATGAACCAATCAACAAGTGACAAATACTTGAATAATTCATGATGACGTATAGTCCGCATTCGGGTCATTAACCCGACCAATTAACGCCACTAGCAATCAAGCCCAGTGCGAACGGGCTAACCCGGTAACGGTTTGGGCTCACGAAGGCCCAAACCCGAAGTTATTTATGGTTTTAGATATCGGATATCTCTTATTTATGAGATATGCATTGATTGACCGACTTAGGCGGGATACGCCGAAGGTTGGGGAACACGAAACCAACAAGGATTTCGTGTGTATATAAAGGGCATCTCGGCCCTCATTAAAGGTACGATCTAAAACCTAACTCTCCACTAAACCCTAAAAGCGATTACTTACTCTCACGCGGAGGATAATCGTGGAGACAATCACGATAAGCCTAACGGTGTTTCTGCTTACTTAGTGTGCGATCTCAAGCATCAAGGTCTAATTGATACGAGGCCGGAGTCCAATAAGGAAAGCCCAACTTTGTATCAACAAGTGGCGCCATCCGTGGGACCAATCACTAAGAACTAGAATGACAAAGCAAGGAAACCTAAGCCACGATCGCATGGTGACCTACAAGGAAGAAGCGACAAAGTGGATCGACCTCTAGCGGCCTCTGGAACAACCAAGTCGACTAGAAACCAAGGGTCGGGCCGGATCCGGTCTTCGCGAATAAGGAACCACGCGCGGGGACAACCCATGCCACTACAACAACCACTGCGGAAGATCACTGCGCACCTTTTTACCACTCCCTCCAATCGGTGCGAGAAGCGAGCCTCACAAACCCACGAGGCCTTTGGCGAAACAAAGGACCGGTGGTGGAAGCAGACACCCTCGCTCTAGAAGGAGTCGCGCCCGAATTAGCGCAAGTGACTTCGTGTCTCAAAACTATGAAACCTTGGCTGCCCTCATGCAAGAGGCGAAAAGAGGTCAGTCAACTGCAAGCCCGACTCAACTTTGACCCGAGTATGAGACATCCCCATCGCGTCATCGAGAGGAGGCGGGAAGGATAGCCGCCGCCCCGGTGTTTACCGGGATCGGGAGGAGTTGAGAACGATGAAGCGGTGACTGCGATGTCTGGAAGAACACGAAGAGACTAACAGCGTACCAATGTCCGCTAGGCTTGGTAGCCGAAGGGTCCATGACAAACTAGGACGGCGGCACTCCCCAGTGAAAGCTCTTCAAGCTCGGATTACGAGGGCGGTCGGTATGGCCGAAAGAGAAGTTCTTCCTCGGTGACTCCTCGGACAACGAGGGCGGAGAAGCAGGACACCGGAAGTCCAGGAGAAGATATCGCGACCGGGAGGAGGAAGATATGTCTCTTCCAGGCCAGCCAAAGGTGGATCGTTCGCTCAGTGCATCGATGATTTTCGAAGATAAGAAAAGGCGCATGCCTCCAATGTGAAAACCTATGATGGAGCAGGCGATCGGACGATCACCTAAAATTTTCGAATCATTTCTACCACCGAAAATTGGCCACACACATGTGGTGCCACATGTTCAATTCCACATTAGTGAAATCGCGAACTGGTTCGATGAAGCTCCAGCGAAGCATTGGTGGATTTGAAGAATGCGGGCGTTTAGCGTAAACTTTACTCAAAGGAAAAAGTGAGCCAAAAACCATCGAACTTGCCGGGGTAAAAGCAGTAGCAGAGGAATCTACAAGCGCTTATGTGGACGCTACAAAGATGAGTGCATACATGTCAAGGCATGCCCCGAAATACTAAAGATCTCGGGGTTCATGAGCAGGATCAATAACCGAACTCATCAAAGGTTGAGCGACAAGGTCCCCAACCTTTGATGAACTTATAAAACGCACGAGGTCCTTTATCCAGGAGAAGCCGCCGCGGCGAGCAAGAAGAAAGGCTACTCAAACTACACGTCACAAAAACGACCTAGGAGACAATCCATTGACGGTAGCAATCGCAACAAGAACTACCGCGGCCGGGGAGGCGGATGAGATCTTGACAAATATACCCGCTAACCAAGACTCCAAAGGAGATATTCACGGCGGAGCGCGAACTTCCCGAGACCCCACCAATCGCGCCCCGGAAGAGCGGTAGCGTGGGAAGCGGATCTGCGACTATCATGGACGGAAGGGGCCACCAATGGTGTGTCCAATTCGCCAACTAATTGACAAACTAGTAAAGGAAGGCACGTTGGGATATGAAAGTCTTGAAGAATGTTAAATCTTGAAGATTGACAAAGTACTAGAAAAGTCAAATCTTGCTAAAGAGAAAGTCAAAATCTTCTTTGTCAAGTCAAAGTCTTGCAAAGCTAAAGAAGCTGTTATATTCGTTTATGGAAGCTTTGTTTATTCTATGTTTAGATTACTTGTCATACAAGGATACAAATTGTAAACCGACTAGGGTTATCCTTGAGCCTATAAAGGACCCTAGATTGGCATTAGAAGTCGAGTTTTAGAGAAGAGTTTTAGTATTCATAAAGTACGATTATTATTAGTGTTTTAGATTTGTTGAAGAGTCGCATAATAAGCGATTTAGAGTTATTAATAAAAGTTAAAGTTATATTCTTCTTAGATTTGTTAAGTAAATTCATGTGCTTAATAAAGATTACTCGGTGTTTCATTGTTAATAACTTAGGATTTATCCGAAGTTATTAAACCTTAACAAGCTATTTAAGTTAGTTTGGTTGAGTACATCGATCCAACAAGTGGTATCGAGCTTGTGTGGAAACTCGACTGAAGAAACCCTAAAACCTAAAGATGTCGTGATCTTTGTTCCACCACCTTCCATCACCTCAATGAGGATACATCATTAAGAAGGAGAATCGACCTATGGAGCATGAAGATGAGGCGGTACATTGCAATTACGGACCAACCAGCATGGAATATAATTTTCAATGGTAATGAAGAAGTTCCGAACCTATTGATGTTCTGGACAACCCAAGCACCTAAAGCGGTCTTACAGCGGCAACATTAAGGAATCAAGAAGGCACTCAACATTCTCTTATGCGCCATTCGGATGGTCATCTTCTTAAGTTCCATGATGCTAAAGATGCAAAGCAACTCAGGGTGCTCTCAAAACAAGGTTTGGAGGTAATGATGCTTCAAAAGATGCACGTAAACTGTTGAGCGGCGGTTTGAAACATTCAACGTTGGAGAAAGAAAAAACCTTGATCTTTGCTATAATGATTTCAAAACCTTCCGACATGTTGGAGCTATACAAAGCGAGAGGTTTCGGTTGAAGATGCTAATCTCAAGTTCTTAAGAGTACGCCATCAACATGGCATGTGATAGCTACAATGATCGAGAGGACAACTGGTTTGGATGTTATGGACTTTGATGACCTCTACAATCATCACGAAGGTGTATGAGCATGAGATGAATGGCAAACCAATTCCAAATCTCACGATGTTGCTTTTTATCATCCGAAAAGAAGGCGATACTTCCACCAAAAGTATTGTTTCTCCTACTCAAAGTCTTTTGCTCAAAGTCTGTTTCCTATTCTACCCCCACCGCTCGACAAGCCCCACCAACCATCCACTCGGATGAGTTGTATGCTCCTTCTTTGCACAGAAGCTTCTCTACACATCACTTATGAAGAAGATCTCTCACAGTTGAAGAGGATGCTCTTGAAGAAATTGATATCGGTGTGCAAGTTGCTATGATCCGCAAGGATAAAAGTTTATGAAGAAGGCGGGAAGAGGCATTGACTTCAAGCCAAAAGGGAATCACTTTGACAAATCCAAGATTGAATGCTTCAATTGTCAAAAGGCGGACATTTGCAAGGGAATGCAGGTTTGCTAAATATCAAGCAAAGCAGGATGGTGAAACCACAGACTAGAGTTGAAAGAAATTCCTATTACGAAACAAAAGCTTTGGTTGCTCAAGAGAATTATCGAGAGGTTGGTGAGTCTTTGAGTTTGATGATGAACGGTAACCTCTTGTATGGTAGGCGTGGAGGATTCTTTGGAAGAGTTTGATGGAGCACATCTTCGATGAGGAACACGGACATGTATGGAGTCTAAAGATGGTTTGGAAGCTTTGGTGGAGCATGGAGAGTGAAGATGATCTGTTCTACTTGCTATGATAGCTACTTCAACAAGCTCATCCCCTATCTACGAGGTATGCTCAAGCTGTCATGACTTTTATCAAAAGTCCTTAATAGTTATGTGATTGAAAGAGATAATTGTATAAAAGCTAGGTGCGAGGTAGCGGTTATCAAATAACCTTAGAGTCTATGGAAGCCAAAATTATAACACATGAAAATAATGAAATTGCTTGGGCGAAAAATATGAACAACAGGATTATCGGTTAAAATTAAGTGAATGGAAGTTAAGTTGTAAGATTTACGAAATTGAGAAAGCCGACTAAGGAGAGAGATGATTTGTTAGCTAAGTTTGATGCACGGAAAGAATCGGTCTTTCTCATGTTTCTTATGTTCAAAAAGCAGAGAAGGGCTTACAATAGGATTTGGTCTAGGTTTTGGTATGGATTTAAGTAGTGTAGATGAAAACCCGCTAGTGATAAGGATGATCTTGATTTGAGGATATAACCACTAGTGATGATGAGCTTATTAACTATGTTGATACATCTAGTAATGAGGAATCATTTAGTGATCCACCTCTAGAATATACCATAGACAAAGGTTATCATCTTCGTCCCACATCCCATGGTAGTCATCAACCCATAAGACACGATGTTTCTCGTTTTGGTGTAGACAACCTAGAATTTAGAAAGAAGCTTCTTGGTCAATATAGGTGCGAAACCCAACGGAAAGCAGTTGAGACACCTAAGGTAGATGATGCTAAAAGTCAAGCGGTACTTTCACCTCAAAATCTTGCTACACCTCAAAATCTTGCTACACCTTGATTACCTTTAAAAACCTTTTCACAATCATACTAAACCTTTTGGGATAATTTTGGTCAAAATAGCTTTAATCATTCACCTAGAAATCGGGATAGGTTTGGTAATACACATAGAAGAAGAAATTTTGGGATTCTGAACAAAAACTCTATTTTGTTTGTTTTAGTCCCGATCATTTGATTAAGGACTGTGACTTATTCGAGAATACCTAAGTAAGTTCCTAGAGCAGACACATCAACCAAAACCAAGAGAATAGACCGACTTGGAACCATTCAAATAGGGTCAACCATAGAAACTTCTCACCGGACTACATGCACCTTCACGAGAAAGACCCTTTTCAAAACCTCCGGTACCTTCAAACACCTTCCAAGGTCTTTGTTAAGCAAAATCGATTACCTTCTCAAAGTCTTGCGGTTTTCACCAAACACTTCTTGGAATAGGAGTTCTAGGAGACCTAATTACTATCAATCTAGAAGAAGTTACAATTCCGGAAGAGTAGCTAGATCAAGGGACTCTCTGGTGGTTAAAACTAAATGGGTTAAAAGGAAAGTGCGATGATGAACAAACATTACTTTCAACAAGTCTTGGTGAAACGAGATGATTTTGTGGTAAAAGAAAAGGAGATTTTGTTGAAAAGAAAGTTTCTTTGAAAATTCACCACAAGTTTTAAAACAAAAGATAATGCTTGATTACATCTACAAAAGCTGTGAAGATTACATACTCAAAGAATTTGAGTATGTTACTCCTAAAGGAACACAAGTCGAATGGCTTGGGTTCCTAAAAGACACTAACTCTTTCATCTTTGTGCGAGTCAACCCGGAGGAGGAGCTTAAAGATCATCTTATTGTGGATAGTGGTTGCTCCGGAAGCATGTGAGGAGACAAGGAGATTCTGTCGATTTTAGATCTATTTGTGGAGGAAGAGTTGCATTTGGGAATGACCGCAATGGAGGAAGAATAAGCTGCAAAGGAACCATCAAGGCAGGGCATAGATTTTGAGAATGTTAGATATGTGAAGGAGCTCAAGTTCAACTTATTGTCGGTATCTCAAATATGTGATAAAAGCATCTGTGTTATTCAACGACACAGAATGTCTCATCCTTTCCCAATTCAAACCTATTGATGATAGCTTGGTAGTACTTAAGTACCAAGAACCAATGATGTGTCTGATGGGATATGAAGAGTCTTCACTCTTACGGGAGAGCTACATGTTTAGTGGCAAAAGCAACATCTCGAAGAAGCACATCGATGGCATAGAAGATTGGGCCATGTGAATTTCAAGAATATCAACAAAGCGGTTAAAGGAAATTTAGTTAGAGGTTTACCTTCAAAGACTTACAAGAATGATCACTCTTGTTTGGCATGCAGAAGGGTAAACAACACAAAGCGTCATGAAGCTTGAGGAAAGGACATTAGAGAACCATTGGAGTTACATATGGGTTTATTTGGACTGTTGCAATTGCAAGCCTAAACAAGAAAAATCTTGCTTGGTTGTGATAGATGATTACATTAGATTCGGTTGGGTATTTTTCTTAGGATTTAAAGATGATACTTTTGATGCTATCCATAATCTTATCATAGCACTTGAAAACCAACCGAGACTCAAGGTTAGAGGTATTAGATGTGATAATGGGAATGAATTCAAGAACAAACTTATGGATGAGTTTTGTGATAACAAAGGATCAAGAGGAGTTCGGCATTGCAAGAACACCACAGCGAAATGGTGTTGCGAGAGAGAAAGAATAGGACTTTGATTCAAGCAACGAGAACTATGCTTGTAGATTCACTTTACCTATTCAATTACGAAAGTAAGTCTTGCTTGCTATGTTATATGTATCGATCACAAAACCCAGTTGAAGACACCTTATGAATTGCTTATGGAATTAAACCCAACATATGATTTGAAGCCTTTTGGATGTCCTCTCACTATTCTAAATACTATTGATAATTTGGGCAAGTTTGATGGCAAGTCGAAGAAGGTTGTCTATTAGGTCTTGCTCAACAACAAAGGCTTTAGAGTGTACAATGAGTCGCTAAGAAGGTTCAAGATTGTCTTCATGTTGTGTTTTTAGAAGATCAATACAATCGAGAAGGGTAAAGGTCACGATTGGATGTTTGATCTTGAAGTTTTGACTCCTTCTATGAACTATGTACATGTAGAGAAGAAAATAAACACATACACAATGGAAAGATTTACGATATGTTGTTCATGGAGTTCATATTAGACGATCTTCGTTCTCGATGAAGAACCAATAAGCTGTTGAACCAAAGAAAATCTTGATGCACCAAAATCCTCATTGTCTGCTGAGGATCAATCTATTCAAGATGAACTAAATCGGATGCTTCTTGAAGATGTCTTAGCACATTCTTATCACGATGACCAAAGAAGAGCTTATGAAGAAGCAAAGAAAAAGACCAAAGCTAGAATACTCTCACGAGTACTTTGGACAATACTTTTGACCAAAATCTTCTTTGTTGATGACATCTTGCATGATTTGGATGATCCAACCATGCACGGCTTAGAAGATCTTGATGATGAGTTTGAAGATGAAGGTATTTTATCGATTCAATGAAGATGCGATTTCACTAATTTGGATGATACTTATGGGTTCCACGGTCTCGAAACTTAAGAATTCATAAGAATCATCCTCTTGATCAAATCATTGGTCCTTCTACTTTTGGGTGATGACAAGACACAAAGCTAAGAGTTTTACTAAACCTCATAATGCTTTACTTAGCTTTGTCTATAAACAAAACAGGATGAATCATAAGGATCACAAACATGCATGTTTACTTGCTTTATTTCTCAAGAGGAACCCAAGAATATTGCTCAAGCGTTGACTAAAGAAAGTTGGGTTGAAGCTATGCAAGAAGAACTGCTACAATTCAAACTTCAAGAAGTTTGGGTATTATGTGATCTACCTGATGGTAAGAAGGTAATTGGTACAAGATGGGTGTTCAGAGTCAAGAGAGATGAAAGAGGTAATGTCATCAAGAACAAGGCAAGGTTAGTTGCACAAGGCTACAGACAAGAAGAAGGAGTGAATTATGATGAAGTATTTGCTCATGTAGCAAGGATTGAAGCAATTCGAATCTTTCTTGCTTTTGCATCCTATATGGGATTTCAGGTTTATCAAATGGATGTCAAGAGTGCCTTTTTATATGGCAAGATCACAGAGGAGGTGTATGTTAAGCAACCTCCTGGTTTTGAAGATCCTAGTCATCCTAACAAAGTCTACAAGGTGGTTAAGGCTCTTTATGGCCTTCATCAAGCTCTAGAGCTTGGTATGAGAAACTCTACTTTCTTATTGCAACATGGTTACAAAGGGGAGCCATTGACAAGACTTTGTTTATCAAGAGAGACAAAAGGATATCATGTTAGTTCAAGTGTATGTAGATGATATCATATTTGGAGCTACCAAACAGTCCATGGTCAAGGAGTTTGAGCGGTGATCACGAATGAATTTCAAATGAGTTCAATGGGTGAGTTAACTTTCTTTTGGGACTTCAAGTTAAGCGGTCAAAGGAGGTATTTTTATCAGTCAAGACAAGTATGTATCTAACATACTTAAGAAGTTCAATTTTGATGCTATGAAGCGGTAACAACACCTATCAAGTCAATCAACTCACCGGAAAAGATGAAGATGGACAACTGTTGAAGTCAAGTTATCTGGATCAATGATTGGTTGTCTTATGTATCTCATTGCATCTAGGCACGATATCATGTTTCTTTGTTTGTCTATGTGCAAGATATCAAGTCTCACCAAGGTCTCTCATCCGAATGCAAAGAAGAGAATTTTAGTTATTTGAAAAACAACCTAAGTTAGGGTTGTGGTATCCAAAGGATTCACCTTTTCACTTGGAAGCTTTTTGAGATAGTGATTATCACGGTGACAATTATGATGAAGATCAACCAACGGAGGATGCCAATATCTTGGAAGAAGATTAGTCTCATGGCAATGCAAGAAGCAGACTATTGCGGCAACATCCTCTCTTGAAGCGAGAATATGTGGTCAACTGCAAGTTTGTGGACAAGTTTTGTGGATGCGAAATCAACTCTTGGACTATGGGTTCAATTTCTAGAATACTCCTATCAATATTGATAATGAGAGTACAATCTGTATTGTGAAGAATCTGTTTATCATTCCAAGACCAAGCATATTGATTAGGCATCACTTCATCGAGATTGTTATGAGCACGGAGCTTATTAATGTGGTCAAGGTTCACACGATGATAATGTGGTGACTTACTCACCAAAGGCTTTGATGTTTCAAGATTCAATCACTGGTGGTAAGCATTGGCATGATTAACTCTTGACCTACATTTAAGGGAGGACTATTTAGTGTTAGTATAGTCCTATGCATTGTTTGAGGAGGATATTCACATTTTGCTATTGAAAAGAGGAGAATGGGAAAATCTTGTCTATTGATTTTATGAAAGTCTTGCTTGGAAAGTCTTGCTTTTGAAATCTTGCACGTGTCGTATCAAATCAATCTTGTTCCAACGGTAATATTGAGGTAACTACTACTAACGGTAACTTTGTTATTAAGGGCTGTGATTTTTTAAATCTCACCTATAAATAACTACTCTCCGAATTTCCCTCTCATATTGATAACTTATAATCTTTTCCATATCTCTCTCTCTTTCACCCATATTATTCGCTATCTCACTTTCTGTGAACATATATCATAAATGGCAAATCGTAATACAGTTTCAAAACACAACATGGTGGCGAATTTAGACAAGACTGAAGCTAATGTTATCTTTCATGATATTATTGATTTTCTCACTGGGTCGCCGATTAGTTATGCACTTTTAGTGGAACCGGATATCATTGAGCCATGGATTCAACAATTTTGGGCAAGCTGCTAGGGTTCATATGAGAATGATGATTCAGTATATTCAAGCAACAGTTCTTGGGAGAGCTGTGAAAGTTCTTGAAGCCTCTATTCGTGAAGACTTATTATTTGATGATGAAGAAGGGGTTGTTCGTTTTGATAAGCAACTGATTTGGGATACATTTAGCAACATTGGTTATGAAGGGTCTTTAACTGAACAAACATTCAGGAAACCTTTATTTTGTCCTCAATGGAAGTATTTAGTTCATGTCATACTTCATTGTATTAGTGCTAAAAGTACATCATGGGAGCAATTTGGGTCTAACATAGCATCTGCTATAGTGGGATTAGCTTCTGAGATCAATTTTAACTTTTCAAGGCCGATTCTAGATGGAATGCTCTCACACATCTCTCATGGTTCAAGATGGTTGATGTATCCAAGGTTTATTCAAGTGTTTACGAACAAACAACTTGTTGATGTACCTAAGCCTCTTGATCTACTACACCGTTGTGGTGCAACCCGCCAAGATCTTTACATTTATGGCAAGGAAAAGTGATTTATTCATTGGCGAGGACACTCCATTGACTACTTCAATGATGGAGATTGTTCAAGCTATTAGAGATGAGGTTGCGACAGTGATGAAAGAGAAGGTCACGCCGAAGGTCTTGCTTCTCAAAGTCGCATCTCGAGAAACTTCTACACAAGGTCTTGCACATGATTACGATGTTAATGAAGGTCTTGAAGTTTCTCCCACCTCATCCCATCATAATACTCCTCCTATGGCATCACTAGCATCAAATGTTCCTATGTTATCATCATCTTACGGAGATCTCTTGTTCTATACCACAGAAAGATTAGTGTTAGATAATTATACTCACGACAAGGCGATGGTCGGATTGCGAAATCTTTTGATAAGCAGGCTACTCAGTTAAGAGTTGAAGCTTAAGTTTAGACGATTGAAGAACTTTGTATGGCCATTGGTTACTCATCACGGGTTATGGGTCAAAGTGAAAAGAAGAAGCGGCGGCATTTAAAGAAGACCACCAAAGGCAAAAGGTTAAACAACATTCTTACATCCAATTGGGAGGAATCGGGAAGAAGAGAATTTGAAAGAAGATCTTTAATTTCATGAAGAAAGGAGAATGAACCTCAAGGTCTTGAAGAACAAGTCAACATTGAAAGTCTTGAGGAAGAAAGAATTAAGGTTCAAAGTAGTGATGATCAAGGTCTTGAAGATCAAAGCTTGCTTTCAACAAGGAACCTATAGGCGGAATTGATTACTCAAGGGTATTAGATTTTGAAGAGGCTGGTCCTTCAACTGTGTTACATGAAGAAGAAATTGGTCCTTCAACAATTATACCGAAAAGGAAGGCGATACACCTAAACCTATACATACAACAAGTGATGATGAAACCATTCTTTGAAATTTTGCATGATTTATCTAAACCAAGGGTGTTAGTATTCCAGAGTGCAAGAGAGAACAATCAAGAGTTTCTCAAGCTATTATTGATCCAAAAGATAAAGGTAAGGGAAAGTTGGTGAGACTAAGAAGAAAAAAGAAACCTACTTTAGCACGATAAGAGCTCGCTCAGTTGCTATGAATGAGGAAGCGACTAGAAAGATACAAGTCGAGTTGAATCTTGAAGTTGATAATGAAGAAGCTATGAATGAAGAAGCACTAGGAAATTACAAGAAGAATTGAATCTTGGTATATATCATCACCTCTTCCTATTTCTTCTCTACCAAGAAGACCAAATCTTGCTAAGGAAAGAAATGCAATGATGGCTTATTTAAAAGGTCGAGGTATATTGGATTGAACAAATTGAATTATGTTAATATGAAAGAAGCGTATGAATCATTACGAGAGGCTTATAAGAAGAGTGTTGAAGATATCAAAGATTATAAAGATGATGATATTCGAAAGAAGATGTTAAGAAAGTAAGCTTAAAAGAAAAAGAAAATATGAAGTTGAAGATATCGACCATTAAAGAAAGTTGACTTAAGGTCCGTCTTGATGATGAATGAAGAATTACTTAAGGATTGTAGAATTTGAGTATTCTAAAGATGATGATGAAATGAAGATGAACAAATCTCCAATAACTACTTTTGAAGTTGTAGAGTCAAAGGATGGAAGTTATCTGATGTTTCATAGAGAAGATGAAAGTTTCAGAACATTCAACATGTTATGGGATCTATTGCACATAATAGATAGAGTGGATTTATTTCATTTATATCATTTGGTGCGAGATTATTTTAAACATAATACGTCAGAAGGAGTTGGTTTAGTCTTACTTGGGGATCTCACAACTGTTTGGGAAACTGAAGAACAAAGCACTACTGAGATTTGGAAGAACCAAGAAGCTTGGGAGATTGTTAGCTGGAGATTCTTTGAAGAATCTGGAGTACATGTTTTAGAGCTAATATGGGACAATGATTCACATGTTAGCAGACAGAAGATATCCTCTTACAGCAGATCTTATGAGGAGAATGCTAGAGCATGGAATGGAAGTTGAAGAAGACAATGAAATTGCTCTAATGGTCATCAAATTGTTTATCGGATGGACTACTATGGTGATGATGATGAATAAGCGTATGAATTTTAATTGAATAAATTTTGATATATCGATGCTTTATTCAAATCTTCTTGATCAAACAGTACTTTCATCAAAGTACCGCTTGCGATTTAAACCGATTAATGATTTTGAAAACTTTGTTAAGTGACAAATATTTTGAAACAAGGTTAAAAGAAATAAATGGTTTTTGAGATGGTAGCTGTTGGAATCACTCTAAGCAGTATTTCAAGTATTTATATTTCATATGTAATAGGTAGCTTTATTATGGCCTTTATGTTTGTTTAAGGTCAAGCTTATGTAGAAGGCCCATAAGCAGATCCAAGCCCGATAAGGAATAGGGAAGGAGAGGAGTGTTGCCTAGCTCTTGCCTATAAACTCTTGTAAACCTCATTTGAGGTTGGTTGTTCAAGTTTTCTTTCACATACTCCCTACGCCTAACCGATCTTAAGTATAACGTGTGTGTGTGTGTGATACTTGTTCATCCGCCTTTATCTCTTCTCTTATAACTTGTGTTTGTAAAACTAGTGACCTATCGGTGGTATCAATCGCCAAATAGTTGGGTGTACTCGTTTGTTTTGAAGTTTTGGTTTTGGATCTTACTGGCGTAAAGATAACGCAATCTTTGGTTATCTTAAAACTCGTTTTACACTTTTTAATCCAAGATTCTTGTACTTTCAATGTTTTGAGGTGTTAAAATACTTGTTTTTGACAAAAGTTTCAAACTTCTACGTGGATTCGTTTTTAAGCTTGTTTTGTTCGAGGGTGTCGTTTCTACAGCGTAACTTGTTTAGCGCTTTAGTACATCAAAATTCACACTTTTGTGTTCTTTTGGTACTATTGAAGCTATTCCATAACAAAAAGCGGTTTAGAAACACATTTGGGCGAGAATCAAAGTTACGAGTAATCCTCAGCGTATCAAAACCTAAAATTACGCTGTAAGATTGTTCCTTGGTTTGATCTTCATTTTTTACGGTTTTATTCGTGTTTCTTACTTGGATAAGTCGAAAATCGTCGACTTTGGATATCTTTTGCCTTGTGAGTGTAAAGATCATTTGAACAAAACCCTAAAATTACGCATAAGCGTAAGCTACGTAGAATTCCCTACGCATAAGATTCACTTCTACGCGTAAACTACGGTCTCGCATAAGGTAATCCTCGCCTCGTTTCTCGCCTAACTTTTGTCTCGCTTAACTTTAGTGTTTTTCCTACTTACGTAGCTAAAACCTCTGGCGTAACTCCTCATTATTACTGCGTAACTTTTGGTGTTTTTACGCATAAGTGCTACTTGGTTCTTGTCTTTCTACGCCTAAGGACACTTCATCAACAAAGGTTCATTCGACTACAAAGATCAATTTTACCACACAGTTTATCATCATGTCTCAACTACCATACTCTAACTATTTCCTCACTTATAATCATCAACAACAACAACAATTAACTCCACAACATCAACAATGGAATCAACAACAAGCTATTTATCAACAACAATTTAATCGACAACATACTCCACAACTTGGTGCAATTCCACAACCACAAATGGTTCAACCACAACCAAGCCTTCAAGTTCAACCACCGACAACCGATTTCAATCAACATCCATCACGGACCACTATGAAGGAACCCGCTTGGTTTGCTAAGATGTGTGAAGCTTTAAGCGACCAACAATCAATTCATGAAATTTGGATCACTGATAGACCTCCAATGCTCACTCCGAAACTACGATCAATGGGTGATAAGGTTCTTTGGGTTTTGTGATCGAAGAAGCCACATGGAAAGTTCTTAAAGAAGGTTATCTTGGAAGGTCCATTTGAGATGCCCTCTTGTCATTGTGCCCGGAGATCCAGCTTCTTTGTTCCACCAAGAGATGAACAAACCAACATTGCTCTTGTTGCGATTTAAATCCTCTGAACTTCTACACTATGAAGCGATGAACTTGCAATGGAATACATCCTCTTGGGATTACCAAACCCAATTCTTCGTAGTGTTGATGCTCAAAGATCGCACAAAAATGTGGGATCATATTCGTCTTCTTATGGAAGGATACGTACTCAATCGGAGGATTTGGAATCCAAAATTTACTTGGCTTATGAACACTTCATGATTGAACACGGAGACACTAGGTCCTATCATCATCGATTTTGGATATCATCAATGATTTGGATAAACACAACATCATCATGCCAAGAATTGCGATGAATACTAAGTTCTGAGTAGTCTTGGTCCGAATGGAGAAGTATGTCATTTTTCTCCGTCGGCGAAGAATATGCATCATTCTACTTATGGATTGTTGTACGATTACTTGAAGCCTCATGAAAAGGAAGTTGATCGGGAAAGGATTCTCGTGCTCAAATTGCTAACAGATCATAACCGGACAATCAACAACTTGCCTTGTATGCTCAATAGAATTATCCTCTCAACCAAAGAACTCAACCAAGCGCTTCAAACACACCTTCACGGTCACAACCTCAACAAAATCAATTGGTTCCATACGACAACAATGCTCAAGCATATGTCGATGAAGCGGCGAGGAAGCAGATCCGTTCGAAGCATTGCAACAAGGATTTGTGATGATTGCTAATGCTTTGGCGTTACACCAACAAATCCAACAATCGTATTCGTTCCTCATCTAACACACACGGACTCAAGTCATTTGTGAACAATGGACGTGTTGAAGTTCGAAATCGTGATTATGGTCGTCCGATGGGCGGTGGTCAAGGGTTTAATGTTGTGGGTAGGAATAACAACGAGCTCGTGATGGATCGGGAAATGCTCGAATCGGTTAAATGGTCTTGATGCTACAGCGCAATGAGAAGGGACACTGGCTAATGCATGCCCAAAGCCAGGACTAGGGGCGATGCTTATTTCAAAGAGGCCTTACTTTTGGCTCTTAAGGATGAAGTGGTGGATCTCTTACAGACAAAGAACGAGCTTTATGGCGGATCACGAGACTCGAGATGATGATATGGAGGACTTGCAGAGCTAATCATTTATGTTGATGGCTAATATGCATGAGCGCACATGAGTGATCTGGCCCGATGTATGACCCGATGGTTTGTCTCGATACTGAACAAACCATCATCATATCTGAACTAATATCTCCGCCAATATACGAATCCGGCACGGATCGGTATTCAAAATAGTCTTCTACATCTTCTTCGATGATTTTCAAGTTAACCACAGTTACATTTGGCGATCAAGATGACCTTATGGTTTCCTTTGATAATCAAATTGACTCCGTGGTCGTGCTTGAGGATCTAAAGAATGATCATGTTGAGACTCACGTTGAACAAGATGATCTGTTGCCTCATCCGGATTTTGCTCGGTTAATTCAAGACCATAAAATCAAAATGGAGGAATGTTATGCATTAAATCAATCCTTAAAAAGTAAAAATGCACTGTTAACCAAGGATTTTGAATGCTTACAAATGCAACTCAACTTTTCAAAACTCAAGAAAAGTGAAAAAGGTTTTGAAGCCGCTTTGCAAAATCTCATCAAAGCGAAAAATATTTAGAGACGGATCGTGATCTAGCAGCCTCGAAGAATGCTTTGTTATGCGAATTAGAACAAGCTGAAACACGAACATAAAAAGCAAATTAACGCTCTCACCTTGGAAAATCAAAAGCTAAAGTGAGTTGTTAAATTGTCAAAAGCAGTTCTCCGCATACAAAAGCATTCAACGAATCGGGTAGATGACCTTCTTGAAGAAATTCTAAACACAAAACAAACTTAAAGAGTTTAAAGCATTGTTTACAAACATGGTGAATCCATGTGACTATTGAAAAGTTTACCTTAAAACCCAATCAAAAGGATATGGAAAAATCTAGGCGATTACAAACCAAAGCTTTCACTAAAACATTCAAACCAACTCACGAAGTTTCCGGTCACGAGAATACAAAATTGATAATATTGTCATGAGTGTTGTTGAATATCATCGTCAAGAGGAATTAGATCTGTACGAAGGCGAGTCGATCAAAATTAAAAATGTTGTTTACAACAAACCTTTAATTATAAAAGCGGTCACTTTCGTCACACCAACGGATTCTTCTAACACACCAAGGGTTATCATCAAACACACGAGTCTTCTAATGTTAATCCCAAAGCGAATTTGCACAAACTTATGGTCCTTTACCTTCCATTAGTGAAGTAAACTCAAAACACGAAAATCGAAAAATCCTTCGATATTTTGACATTTTCATGGTCGACCTCAAAATTTTACAACATGAGATAGAATATCGATCCGAAATCAAAGTTGAACATTTTCAATCGCCTCGGCGCGAGAACAAAGAGACATCTTTCGAAAAATCTTTTACCTAATGTTAAAACTTGAAAAGTTGTGCAATTGCACAGGAAAAGGATTTTCATAAGGAACAGGGTAATGAAACGTTTTCGAAAATGAAACATCTATTTCAACACAAAGCAAAAAGAAACTATTGAGAAAAGATGTTGATCGACTCTTGGAAGATGTTATACGTCTTGATATCCATAATGTTGTGTTACTTCATGCCTTGCCATTTGCATCGATTATATCTCTGCGATATTGTTGAAAGCTGTTTATTCTTGTTGAGAACACCGATAATGTGCTTCGGATCGAGTCTTTAAAAGTCGAAAATAGCGATTACACACGAAATTTACAATGCAAAGCGTCGTCTTCATTGGTGTGAAAAGATATTCATAACCATCAACTCGGTTTTCAAAGAAAATCGCTCGGTTGAGTGCAAAATCTTCGATCCTAAAATTGAGCAAGCTGGATGATCAAAGCGTGTCTTTGAAAGTCAAATCTCAAAATATGAACAAGAACTTTTAAAGTTAAGCGAGAATATGGTGTCATATTTGATTTACTCAAAAGACTCGAGATGAAGCATCAAACGAACTTGATCACTATCTTGCTCACACTAGAAAGTTATGAATTTTCTTGGTAATATTGCTCGAAAATCAAGATCGATTCACACCATCTCTCGATTCACGGAAATGTTAGGAAAGTATGAACAACTTCCCACTGTGATTAAGAGATTAGCACCAGTCACACTAGTAATCGTGAACCTAGAATTCCCTTTGCCAAATCACAAGTTGCTAATGTGTTTCCCTCTTTGAAAGCAGAATAGTTGCATCTTTTCCAAACGTCCGCACTTCACGACCTAGGAGCACTCAATCGAAGAATAGGAAGTTGCGACCTAAGAAAGATCAATAAGGAATGCTAAAGTAGAAGACCACCTAGGACTCGAATAAAAATCATGTTGCTTCCACTATAGATGTTACGTCGGCAAATGTAATAGAAATAGTGATGTAACGAATGCTAAACCGTTAAGTACTTTTGATATTAGGTCGATGCACCTTGTGTTATTTGTCGAAAGAGTATGAATTCGATTGTCATGACAAATGTGTTGCTAAAGCTATAATCTCTCAATTCGGAATCCTAAGAATCGGAATACCTCTAGGCCCACTAATCATTCTAAGTACGTGGCGGTAAACCACCTTCTTTAGATTCTAAGGCAACCAAGTGCTATCGCGTGAGCTCCCCCTTCACCTCCTAAGAATGTAGTACCACCTAGTGCTTTCACTAAGACTAAAGCAAAGAGTAGTTACGGATGGCGAAATGGATCTATAACACGCTAGGATTTAAGTGGATGCCTAAAATTCTCAATGTGTGCATGTCTAATATACTGCTTGAACCTCTAACATTTGGGTTCCACATCTACTTCTATTCCATCTGTGTTAAATGCATGTGTAATCACGGTGATACTGAGATCATTCTCTGGATTGTTGATAGCGGATGTTCCCGACACATGATAGGCAACCTTAAGCATTATCAAACTTTATTGCAAAGTTCATTGGCACATCGCCGATTCGGGCGATCCTTGCAGACCATCATGGGCTACGGAGATTATGTTAATGGGAACATCGAAATCGGTGAGGGTTTACTATGTGGAAGGCCTCCGTCTGCATCTGCATTTTCAGTGAGGTCAATTTTGTGATGGAGATTTGGAGGTTGCTTCGGGAGAAAACTTGTTTCATTAAGTGATCTACAAGGAAGCGATCTTATGTCAGCTCGTAATTCTAGTCTCTACACTATCTCTATGCAAGACATGGTTGCTTCTCTCCCATTTGCTTACTTTCAAAGGCAACATCTACAAAATCCAGCTGTATGGCAGTCATCTCTCACATCTAAACTTTCAAACCATCACCAACCTTGCTCGACACAAACTAGTTGAAGGACTCCACGATTAAATTATTCAAAAGATCACCTTTGCTCGACTGTGAACAAGGAAAAGTACTCGTGCTCATTTTCCTTCAAAGGTGGAACACGACTCTCGACATATGCTACATCTTCTTCACATGGATTTGTGTGGCCCGATCGTGTGCAAGCGATCAGCAACAAAGCGCTACATCTTAGTAATTGTTGATGACTACTCACGATGGACTTGGGTCTACTTCGCCGTGGCAAAGACCAAGCTCACAAATGATCATCACCTTTCTCACAAAATACAGTTCACTCCATGACACCGTCAGAATAATCGAGCGGACAAAAAGCGAATTTGTTAACAAAACCCTTCGTGAATTTTATGAGAAAGTGGAATTCGACATCAAACATCTATTGCACGTGCACAGAACAAAGCGGGTTGTTGAAAACGAAACCGAGCGTTAGTGGAAGCTACAAGAACAATGTTAATCAATGCTAAACTTCCAGGATTACTTATGGGCGTAGTTGTATCTCATGCATGCTATACTCAAACCGTTCTATGATCACAAAACGCCACAACAAAACACCTTCGAGCTTGTCCACAACCATAAACCGAACCTCGAACACTTTCATGTATTTGGATCCCTTTGCTATCCGAATAATGATCGTGATGATTTTGGAAGCTCAAAGCCAAAGCGATATTGAGTCTTTATTGGATCTTGTGACAATTCTAAAGGTTTAGAATCGGAATCGTCGCACAAGGGAGGTAATGGAAGCGATTCATGCTCATTTCGATGAACTCACACAAATGGCTTCGAGTATATGACTTAGAACCGGTCACAACCGTTAAACTTCCCTCAACCCCATCATCATTGAAGAAAGCCCTCATTAACTCGTCAACAAATGGAAAGGTTATTTGCTCCTACGTTGCGTGGCGATATTGATGAGCGTGCTCTCAGTGTATCCATTGTTTCATTGCACAACTGAAAATATTCCTATACGATACACTGCTACAACAACTCTTTGTTGAAGATGCACCTACACCAATTGACTCCAACACAACAATTGAACATACCGCCTCAACAATGATGAACCGGTGATGATATTAGAATGAAGTACCTCCACTGCAGATTTTGATCCGTCGTTTTCAACCCGTTTGCTAATGAGGCTGCTTTGCAGATGTCGCGGAATCTTCAACAAACCATTTGAATCCTCGAAACGCACAATGTATCAACATCAACCCTCTACACATAGATGGACAAAGACCATCCTCGGCTAACATTATTGGCAACCCGAATCAACGGTCGTTCGAGACAACGTCTTCACTCGGATGGTGAACATTGCATTTATGCACTCATCGGCTGTCAACCTGAGCCTAAAAACATTAAGGATGCAATGACAAAAGACAAGCGGATTGAATCCATGCGGGAAGAACTCAACCAATTCAAGCGTCTTGAAGTATGGGAGCTGGTTGAAAGACCAACGAGGTCGTCATTGGTTTAAAATGGTTTGGAAAAACAAATTGGATCTTTGAAGGAATGTTATCCGAAACAAGTCACGGCTAGTTGCTAAGGGTTATCGTCGGGAAGAGGGAATAGACTTTGAAGAATCTTTTGCTCGGTTGCTCGTCTTGAGGTCGTTCGGATATTTCTCACGTTCGCGGCTCATATGAACATGACGGTCTATCGGATGGATGTCAAAGCGGCGTTTCTCAATGGGCAACTTAAAAGCGGTCTATGTCGACCAACCGGATGGATTCGTTGATCACGAGTTCCCGAACCATGTCTACAAACCGAACAAAGCTCTTTATGGTCTCAAACAAGCCTCGGGCATGGTGCGATAAGCTATCATCTTTCTCATTGCCAATAATTTCACCAAAGGCTCGGTTGACCCTCTTTTTATACAATATCACGGGCACACATCTTAATTGTTCAAATTCGTGGATGACATCATTTGTGGGTCTACATAAAAAGTTTTCAATCGCTTTTGCAAAACTAATGAAGAAAATTTTGAAATGTCCATGATGGGTGAACTTACGTTCTTTTTAGGGCTGCAAGTTCATCAATCACCCGTGGTATTTTTCTCGAGTCGATCCAAATATGCCCTTGAATTGTTAAACAAATTTGGAATGAAAACACTGATACTTATGCCACACCAATGACTCATACCAAGAAGCTAGATCTTTGATTTACATGGGAAATTAGTTGACCCACCAAATCCGAAGTATTATTGGGTCCTCATGTATCTAACAATTAGCGGACTGATATTGTCTTTGCTTGGTTTATCTATGCTCCCGTTATCGATCGCGACCAAGCTGAAACCCGCCTCTGCACGGGCTAAAAGAATCCTCCGATACATCAAGGAACCATTAATTTGGGATCGGTATCAGAAGGATTCTCGGTTTTGAACTAATCGCTTTTTAGAGACGATCACGCGGGATGCTTAGACTCGAAAAAGTACTTGAGGGCTCTACAATTTCTCGGTGATAAAGCGGTGTCTTGGCAATCTAAAGCGGGATTGTACATATTGTTATCAAGCGAAGCGAAATATGTAGCCATGTCGCGTGTTGTGCTCAAGTCATTTGGATGAGAACACAACTCAAAGACTATGGTTACGTGTTTGTGAATCCGATGTCTGCGCGACAATCGGTGCCATTGCAATCTCGTCTGACTCGATTCGACACTCAAATCAAAGCACATCGATCTGTTATCATTTCATCAAGGACCACGTGGAGCAGTGCGAGTTGAATTATACTTTGTGGGTCTTGAATACCAATTGTGGATCTTCTCACCAAAGCCTTGCCTCCCGCTAGGTTTAATGAGTTGTTCCAGCGAATTGGTATGAGGTGTTTGACTCAAGAGGAATTGGATGACCTCTTAAAGCGATCTTAAAACACATCAAACACCAAAACATCTTTTGTAAATAAATTTTTCAAAACAAAATACAAAATATAAAATCCGATAAAACAACAAAATATTCTCTAATCTATCTTTCTTTCAACATGGCAAGTACAATTCTTAGTCAACACTTTAATCTTTTAAAATTCGGTTATTTTCCGATCAAGTGTTGAGGGAAAATAATTCTTTAAGCATTTCAAAACATACGTGTGCTTGCATGTTATCATATCTCGGTTGATTCTTTTACAAATGGTGGTACATTTTAATTCAAAGACACTCCTCGGACTTAAATTAACAACCTTTCATTATTTTCTCAAGTGGGGGTGTCGTCAAGTTCTTTCCTAAAATCTTAGTTTGGTAACCAAAAATGGAAGTTAAAAGCTTTGGATGAAAATGGAAAGGTGGAGGACTAAAGCGCCAAAAGTTTAAAGTTACTTTTAATAAAAACACCTCCACCTAACCTAATCCTCACATTTATTACTCATAACCATACAAATCCTCGCTCAAAAATCATTCTTCAAATCCAGTTATCGATCTTCAATTTGTAAGTGGTTTTGTTTTCTTAACAAGATCTTAAACAATGGTTTTAATTTTCATGAAAATCCAACGGCTAAAACTTATGATTCAATGATTTTTGTGTTTCGCGATAAGGGTTAGAACACATGATCATATTTTGTGTGTTTGTGGCTAAAGCGATAGTGTCAAAATGTTTTAACAACATCAACGATACTTCTTATCCTCAAAGCGAACCCGAAGCGAATTGATGATTCTTTGAAAATTAGGGTTTATAAGTCGAATTGGGTATTTTGAATGTGATGTGTTTTGGTTAAAAGATAGTTGGGTTATGCTCTTGCGTTGCTAAATTGATAATTTCCAAAGTTTATAGCCACCGAAACACTAATTGGTCATCGATTGAAACTAGGGTTTAAAGATCATAAACTTTGGGTATTTTGATTCCTTGCATAAAAGTGTTAAAACTTGGTCTACATGCTCTCACAACTTCTATGATATACGAGAAAAACTTTGGTGCATAATCCATGGCTAGATTTCATACGGCGTAGAATTAGGGTTTAGTCTGGCGTAAGACTCTCTGTGCGTTCGCTCAACCGTAAATGAGATTTGATTTGTCTTAAACGAATGTTATGTGTTTAACTTTGATGATATGATGCTTTATTTCGGGCTTGCAACACGTAAATTTCGTAATCAAGGTTGTTGTTAATTCGCGATAGGATCACCTTACGGCGTAGCTTGTTATCGTAAGATTAGTCTTACGCGTAGCTTCTCGCATAAGGTTCTACAATGGACTACGCGTATCTGTGAAGGATATGCGTAAACAATGACCTCTACGCATAAGGTCAACTCTTACGAGTAGCCTTACGGCGTAAGGTTAATATATGCCTCGCATAAGGTCTCCTTTTTCCTACGCGTAACATCTCTTACGGCGTAAGATAGGATTCTCGTAAGTTTACGCCTAAGCATATATCATTCTGCTCTCGCATAACTTTGCCAAAACTACGCTTATCCTCGGATTGACCTTCATGATGAATTGTTACTTGTACAAACTTGTAAATAAACTAATCATATCATCACGAATCCTAAAATGTCACTAATAAACTTAAATAAATGTCGATATGTTGTGAACAATAAGTGATAAAATAAACTTTAAAACTTAAAGTTAACTAACTCACGAAACATTTCACGACATCATTGAACTATTGAACATACAAGTGACTTAGGACTCGTAACTATCATTATCCTTTGTACATTCAATAACTAGACAATAAGACCTTACGTTGACTAACATTATGTCTTTCGATATGTTGGTTCTTTTGGCTAATGTTATTTCGATCACGACATGGTGAACAAATGAATGTGGATGCACACAAGTTCTCTCCATTCTTTGATATCTATCCTCATGGATATCCAATGAAGATAGGAAAGAATAACCTCCGTGTTGACTTTGACACCTCACTTGCTCTGAATCTTCGTGTCTTATTGCTATTGATATTACGAGGACTCATCCGTATCGAAACATGCTTACACACTCTGCAACTATTCACGAGATCTACATCCAGCAGTTCACGGAACACTATGGAAAGGGTCAAAGGACAAACCTGCTTTGGTAACTCGAATAACAAACAAGTCACCATTACACTGCAGACTTAAGGGTCGTTTCTCCTAATTCTGAAGTCGATCCAACCAAACTATATGCCTCCCCATTTTGAAGAGCTCACTCTCCATTTCTTAATCGATATCGGTTATGGCGAGGCTCGGGTAATCAACAAGCATTCTCACGTAGAGCTTAAGAGTATTCCTCAACCACGAGAACTCTACATGATCATCACCAAGTCCATTTTCGGTCGTGACAATGGATCACGAGCACCCTAAGCTCATGGGCGCAAATATTCTCGGCATTGGTCAACAAGAAACACATCGCTATCGAGGCTCGATTTGGGATGACATGATGTCATTTCTCAACAAACTTGGCTCAAAGATTCCCTACATCGGATATACTAAATTGTTGATCCGGGGAGCACTTGGACTTCATCACGACATTCCCAAGAGGCTCAATGACCCGACAATCACGACATGTTGACGGAACCTATTCTATCCGCGGAATCAAGGAAGCGTCTACAAAGAAACAAGGTCTTGTCTTCGCAGATTTCTTCTAATCAAGATGTCGAAAGCTCGAATCATACAAAGGTATCCGAAGCGATCGAGACAAGGCAAAGTTGGTCATCTCGACGAAAAATCTTGGAACACACCATAAGGAGAACCCGAAAAGGAAGTCTTTGGAAGTGTCACAAATCTGAGATAGTCAAAGGAATGTTCCAAAGAAGAAACCTATTCCAAAGAAACCCACCCTAAGAAGAAAGTTCCTTCCGAAGCCACTCGATCCTTTCACTTGAACCGCAAAGACTCGAGGGCGAGGACTGCGAGGCTCTTGACCTGAGATGAAGAGATCACATTCTCTCGAAACCGCAAGGATGAAAATCCTCGGTGCCAAAACCTCCAAGTCCTCAAACTATTAAAGGAAAAGAAGACTCTGCACTTGTGCCTCGGGATGAAAGCTCAAGATGAAGAAGAGCAATTGGATCAAGCATACAGAAGAAGTTTCACAAAGTCGACACCTTCAAAAGTAGAAGAATTTGCTAAAGATCAAATGGGTGGCCCCTGGAGGATCAAGTGGTCTTTATCCACCTCTCCGCATCTGATGCGGTTAATCGACCCGATAAGGGATCTGGTGCCACCACTCTTGTGCAACTACAAAAGCTCGTGGAGGACACTATTGTGTATGATTTTGAAAGCAGTGGCGAGAAAGAAAAGTCTAAGGATGACGAGGATGATTATACAAAGTTTCTTCTAGACAGTCCAACACACTCAAGGAGAAAACCTCGGAAACTCCTAAGGACATGAAGTCTCCTCATGTCTCCTCATCATCAGATTCTTCGCCTCATTCATCACAACCACCATCAACAAAGACAACGGATCATCATCCAAATCGGTGAAGAAACCACCTAAATCTTGGTTTCTCGGACTCATAAAAGATTGTGAAAGTTGTCCAACAAGTTAGAAGAAGGACATACTACGGAAAATGAATTGGTTTCTTGACCAAATTCAAGACTTAAATGATGAGAAAGACAAGATGGAGAAAGAAAGGAATTTGTTCGTAAGTTCATGAAGAGTCATCAAAGAGGCTGAGCGAAATGATCGAAGGTTACACTAACAAGTACCTTCGTGGATATCGTTCCTAAAGTCCAAAAGGCCGGAGAAGGCGACAAGAGATCATACCACAAGTTTCTTCTCGACCTTTGTCCGGTGTGACTAGAGAAGTATTTTCCGACAACTCACCCCTAACATCGTAGCATTGGTTAAACATACAATGGCCAAAGAAGGCGATCTCTCCGAATGAAGGTTAATCGCTAAACTAGTGATGCAAATGTCAAAGCGATGCAGGCGTTTACTTGAGGAAGCTAAATTTTTTGAAGGTCTACTTGCCTTTCAACTCGGATCATCATGCAAGGAGTCGGTAGATCAAACCAAACGGCCAAGAGATGGCGATGATAAGGATAAAGATTACGCACCAAAGCGTCGGAAGCGATCGGTAAATCTACTTCAATGCCACCTCCTCCACCACGGACTTTTTCTCAACAAATGTCTCCTCCACCTCGGTCTTCTCTTGATAAACCTCGGGGCGATTCCGAGTTACCACCCCGACTCATAAAGCGGTGATTACTTTGAGTATACGGTGGTGACGATGAAGAGGTCCTTGAGCCCCGACAACAACCCACCTCACCCAACAAGTGCGAAACCAAGTATCATCCTCAAGGCCTTCCAAAAGAAGAAGCGGGCGACTCGGCTGGAATCGTAACATGGCTAGATGACGATAAAACCGAAGAGTATGAATGGTTCTCCACTTGTCAATCAAACTCCTACTGATGAAGGTCAAGAATTGGTAGTCGGTTCTACATTGGAGCACGCAAAACTATTGCAAGAACGGTTCCATGTGAAGAAAATGACAAAATGCGAGTTGAAGCGAATCAAAATGAAGCTTTTCAACTATGGAAAACTGACTCTGAAAGCGCCTCGAGGTCGAATATCATCTTGAGAACATCGCTCGAGCTATGTCTAACAACATGGATTGGCTCAATCAGGAAGCAAACATTGACTTCACACAAAGGACAACCCTCCATACTACACCGATTGGACCAAACCCCACCGACCATTGGCCAGGCAGACGAACCAAGTTCCCTTCGATACTTTTTAACGAGACACTGGATTTTCTTTTACGGTAGCGATGGTTCAAGAAAATACGCTACATCATTGACTCTTCCATTCCCATGTTATTTACTCAAACCGCATAGCTATCGAGGAATGTGCAAATCACTTGTTTTCGGACAACGTCAAGCATACGACCAAGATGCATTGTATGGGATTCATCATTGGCACGAACGCCGAAGAATCTACTCTGTGTGCACAGTTCGAAGTCTCAACATGCGTGTATAGTTCCAAGGACATCGTGGCCATCAAACATATTGATCTCAAGTCTAAGTGGGACTACACATTCTTGAAGAATATCATAGTCAAACGACAAGATGAGCAGGACTATGGATTCTCCGAGTTGACTTTGAAATTTGTCCTCAACGACATCGAAGACATGTACCTTGCCAAAGTGCGGTCGTATGAGACAATTCATTGAAGTTCAACGTGAATTTATCAAGTCGGTTCTCATCTTCATTAGACGTATCGTGATCAAAGAACGGGTCGAAGATATCCGGATGGTTTGTTGAATCATATCGGAAGCGTGTAAACTTCACTCCACGCGACTTGATCTTCCGACATCAACCACACACACAACTCACTCATCGGCAAACCTTTTCGGCGTTGTTTACCGCAGTGAACTTCAAAGAAATGCTTAATGGCGTAGTGAACTCCACAAATTTGGGATCATACCTTGAAATTTGGTTAGGGATGGATTGGCGTCTGATTGAAGGATATCGCACGAAATTTAGGAATCCTAATACTGGAATTCTCGTGAAAGGAGGGATGTGAGGCGATCATCACTATGATTGATGAGCGGTTGTTCGAAGGATCGATTCGAGACGATTGGAAAGCTATGTTGGTGGTCGACTCGGAGAAACATCAGCGGCTTTCAACGCCTGCACATGCACTCTGGAATATCACCGCACTTCACGGTACCCTTAAATGGTTTCCTTCATATAATTTTGGATGTATGATTATATATGAATGGCTTGTGCACACATAACGATTATACAACCCGTGACACATCAAGAAAGGACCACGTGGTACGCCTCGGTTGCCACAATCCTTATAAAAGGAGCGAAAGCTTCTTATTTTTGAGTAAAACCTATCAAACCTTTCACTTTTCAAGGTTTTGCTCAAAAAGACAAGTACTTCCCATAATATTTTCAAAACCTCAACCGTTTATATCACTAATTGAGGGGTATTTGATTTAAAACTTTGTTCACAAATTGTTCATAGTGGTCGCCTTCCTTGAACACTCAAAATGGTCATATTTATTCTCGAAACGTTTCAAAAATAACATTTTCATATGCCATTTTGAGGGGAGAAAATTGTGTGATAAGAAATATGTTGTGAAAATGCAAATGAATCTACGTGTACCTCGGACTTAACCAACGAATTGACGTGTTACTAAACTGTTTGTAACTCGAAAAGACTTGTCTGGACGGGTGTAATTTCAAGCTAGTTCGCTAGTGATGTAAACGTGTCTCGCAAAGGACTCGTCGAGTAGAATGTACCATTCGAGAAACTCTTGATGAACATGAACTACGGCGGGTTTGACAACCTTCCAAGGTTTGTCTACACCTTCAAGGTAGTTATTAGAGTTAGTTGTCACCTAAAAGTCGACAATGTAACTCTTTAACTATTCAACGTAACCGTGTCTCGCGGAGATTGTCTATCTTTAGTGGATCAATTCAAAAGTGCGCTCTTTCTTCACATGCATTTAACCATTAAAACTCTTTAGCACATGTGGAGGGAGTATTTATGCAAAACTTATCTCTCGCGATTGGTTCAAACATGTTTTCATTTACAAACCCTTTGAGAGATATTTTCACATACTGATGGTTTAAATGGCAAACATAGGTTAGTCATGGGTTATAAGGAGACTAAGGTTAGGAATAACTGTCCTATGATCCTTGAGAGTGGGGGATCTACCCAGGACACTACCATTAGTTAGTGTTAGAAGTCCTTAGAATGATTGTAAAAGGAGAAAATGAGAATCGGAGAAGAAGGAGTGAAGAATCAAAAGAAATGTAAAGTAAAGGGTGAAAAGAAATAGCCTCGATTATTCAACTTAGGGCGCATACAAGGGTTCAATTCATATACTCTTGGTTGTCACTTAGTGACACCGGTATTGAAGATTAAAAGTCGTCATGGACCCATGACGCATGCACTAAACCTTCTTAGCCACCAAGTTTCTCTCAACAGAAGCTTGTTTCATTCTCACGTGAACCCTACATAAACTATCGGCTTTCTCTTAGAGATCGCTGGTATTGAAGAAGAGACCCTCTCCTAGTCTCCGCCGGAAAACCAAACGCACTATTGAGTCTAGAGCCACGAGATTCATCAAAAGATCTCTTAGGTACACTGACATCTAATCACTGATGATCAACAAATAAGATCATCGAGTGGTTCATATCGAGTCCTTCATGTATCTTAGCAACTGTCGAGAACATTTATGAGAGGTTCACATCATGATCCTCGGTGATTGAATGGAAACTCCGCCGAGGTCAACATCAAACACACAGACAGTGGTCACTTGAACTCCCGTGGACGCGGAGTGTGTCTCAAACGGTCTACGTCAGGAGGTGATGCTTCGTTGTACCTCACGACTCATCTGAATCTTGTAGATGTACTTCGGTACATCGCGTTATCTCACTTGTGGGACTCCAGCTCGAGAACGGCCTTTGTAAGAATTAGAGTTGTGTTTTCACACTATGTTGTAACACTCTCAAGTTCAAACTTGTAAGTGCTAAACCGCTTATTACTAACCGCTTGAAATGTTTTCTTCTTATGGAAGCTCGGGAGCGGGATGATCGTCTTGATTCTTCTCATGCTCACGCCAACATCATCACTAATGGAAGTTCTATTCAATGCAACACAATGATCAAGATGATTCTTCATCAAATCAAAGAATCTACAAAGTCAAAGACTTAAAGAACTTCATCAAGATTGATTTCCAACGCCAAAGAGCG
This sequence comes from Chrysanthemum lavandulifolium, assembly GCA_022545495.1. NCBI lineage: Eukaryota > Viridiplantae > Streptophyta > Magnoliopsida > Asterales > Asteraceae > Chrysanthemum > Chrysanthemum lavandulifolium. The sequence continues at coordinate 93,002,526 of CM040240.1, read as the reverse complement.
TGTGAGCATGTTGAAGAATGACGGGAGACACCGAGCAAACAAGCGCACTGAAGCGACCGATGCGCACAACAACATACTATCACTTTCACCACAAAGAACAATGATCAAAGAACAAAGTTAAAGATGACGTCAAGCATAATTGTTCAAAGATAACTATCTCTACACCGGGAGATTGTTCGAATCAAGGCAATTCCTCTCACAAGAAAGAAGAATGTCGAAGATGTCACGTGACTACTATTACATCAACGCCTTCACCGTTTACATTCATATATACTTGAGGGGAGATTGTTGGAATCACTCCTAAATAGTATTTCAAGTATTTATATTTCATATGTAATAGGTAGCTTTATTATGGCCTTTATGTTTGTTTAAGGTCAAGCTTATGTAGAAGGCCCATAAGCTTGATCCAAGCCCAATAAGGAATAGGGAAGGAGAGGGAATGTTGCCCTAGCTCCTTGCCTATATAAACTCTTGTAAACCCTCATTTGAGGGTTGGTTGTTCAAGTTTTCTTTTCACATACTCCCTACGCCTAACCGATCTTTAGTATAACGTGTGTGTGTGTGATACTTGTTCATCCGCCTTTATCTCTTCTCTTATAACTTGTGTTTGTAAAATTAGTGACCTAACAGTAACACCAATAGGTTATTAATCCACCATGGTTACAAAAGGATTGGCTAATCCATGAGCAAACGGCTCTAGTAAAGATATCTCAAATCCGTTTTATAGTTGACAACTTGCTAATAAGTTGGATGGTAATCAACTCACCATATCAGTTAATGTGAAGAGTTGGCTAGCCCACAAGAAAATGGCTTGTGGTAAAGGCATGGAAAAACCATTATATGGTAATTAGTTCACCATAGATGAAAGAACTAACTAGTCCAAAAGGGTACGACTTTTGGTAAAGACAAATCAAATCGTTGATAGGCGATGATTTGCTAAAAATCATATGGTTATCAATGTATCATGATCTTACACATCAAAATATTTGGCTACTCTAGAGTTAATGGCTTTGGTAAAGAGACATTAAATCCATTAAATTTTCAATGATTCACCTCTCATGGGAGTTTACACACCGGATGTGATGATAATAGTGAAACTTAAAAGCTGAATTAATGTACAAAGCTGCTTATGTTCTTTGAAAAGATGGAGCATCTTTGAATGTTCTTTGAAAAGGAGTTCTTGATCAAGGATGCTAAAAGAATAAATTTTATAGAATACTTTGATAATAATGATATAAGCACGAGTTTAGAAAGATACAATCCAAAGACAAAGGTACAATCTTTCCTTGAAGATGGGTTGTTAAAGATAAATTCAAAGGAACTTGAAGTCAAGCAAGTAGAATTCAAGTTAGGGAGGATTGTTGGGATATGAAAGTCTTTGAAGAATGTTAAAGCATCTTGAAGATTGACAAAGTCTTGGAAAATTCAAAGATCTTGCTAAAGAGAAAGTCAAAATCTTCAATCGAAGTCAAAATCTTTGCAAAGCTAAAGAACTGTTATATTCGTTTATGGAAGCTTTGTTTATTCTATGTTTAGATTACTTGTCGTACAAGGATACAAATTGTAAACCGACTAGGGTTATCCTTGAGCCTATAAAAGGACCCTAGATTGGCATTAGAAGTATGAGTTTTAGAGAAGAGTTTTAGTATTCATAAAGTATGCGATTATTATTAGTGTTTAGAGTTGTTGAAGAGTGCATAATAAGATTTTAGAGTTATTAATAAAAGTTAAAGTTATATTCTTCTTAGATTTGTTAAGTAAATTCCGCGACTTAATAAAGATTACTCAAGTTTCATTGTTAATAACTTAGGATTTATCGAAGTTATTAAACCTTAACAAGCTATTTAAGTTAGTTTGGTTAGAGTACATCGATCCAACAAAGGCGATTGGACCATTTAGTTAAGAGCATCAAGGATGGGAAAGATAAGAAAAAGAACAAAAAGCACCACAAAGATAAAGGCGATACCATTTACATGATCTGATCATGGCAACAAAGACTAAGTGAAGGTCGGCCAAAGTTTTTCTGTGGAAACGAAATTTCTTTTCCACTTGGTCGCGGACAACGCGGTGGTAGAACCGCTCACCATTGAAATTAATGTCGGGGTCACGATATCCACCGCATGTATGTTGATGGAGGAGCATCCGCAGATATAATGTCGAACATTGTTTCAGCGATTGCGACTGAGATCTGGTCGATTAAGCCCGGCCATAACGTCGTTGACCGGTTTCTGAGGAGAAAGATATGGCCCATGTGGCAAATCACGCCTACTAGTCAATGTGGGTAATAAGGAACACTCCACGATAGCTTTGGATGAACTTTATGGTGATCAATCCCTTCGCCATACAATGGCATTATTGGAAGGCCGAGGATATCGATACGTCTGTGATCGCCTATGGCACATGGGATGCTCAAGTTCCGGTGGAGGGGCATTGTTACTCTACACAATACCACCGTACCACGGAGAATGTAACACGATTACGTATGAGGCGGCACACATCCCGAATAGAGCGCAATTAAATTATCAAACACGAGGGTCGCAATTCATCACGATTACCGGAGCAAGAAGTATCGATCGGGGATCGCTATCTAATAAAGGTGGCATCCGTATGCGCACTCTTGCAAAAGAATCGGATATCTTTGCATGGGAACCAAAGCACATGATTGGTGTACCACGCTCGATTCTGAGAACACAAGTTGAGAATCCGACAAGGATACTCCCGGTAAAACGTAAGAAGCGCGACCGTGCTCCGTGGCGCAAAAAGCAATTTTGGAAGAATTACACAAACTTGTGGATGCACGTATCATGCGAGAAGTCTATTACCATGACCGCTTTCCAACCCAAATGATGGTCAAGAAGAGCGATGGTAGTTGGCGGATGCGTGGACTTCACGGATCTCAACAAAGCATGTCCACAAGACTCGCTACCCACTACCGAGATAGACTAGAAGGTAGAATCTTTGTGCGGATACCCACTTAAATGCTTCTTAGACTCATACAAAGGATACCACCAAATCCGGATGGCTAAAGAAGATGAGGAAAAATGGCCTTCCATACAAGCCAAGGCGTCTATTGTTATACTAAGATGCCCTTTGGCTTGAAGAACGCAGCGCCACCACACCGGTGATTGGTAGATAACGCATTTGAAAAAGCAATGGGCATGACCTAGAAGTTTACATTGGCGACCTTGTCATAAAAGCCATCACCGAGGGACGAATTGATGCGCGACATTGAGGAGACATTTAAGACACTACGAGAGATCAACATGAAGTTAAATCCTAAGAAATGCACCTTTGGCGCTACTGAAGGCATGCTCTGGGATATTTGATAGAGCCCGATGGCATTAAACCGTGTCCGAGAAAAAAGCGAAGGCATTATCAACTTCCTTCACCGCGCCGTTGAAGGAAGTCCGGTCTCGAATGGAAAACTAGTCGGTTTGAGCAGTTATTGTCCAAATCAGCAGATAAGTCACTCCCCTCTTGGCGCCAAGAAGTGTACAAAAAGGGATATTTTTCTTTGGACTACTGAGGCGGAAAAAGCTTTTATACGACTTAAACAACACCTAGCGCGGCCCCACGCTAGTCGCGCCCGCCTGTGGAAGAGTTAATTATGTACTTATCTGCGACCCATGGGCGGTCGACCTGATGCTCTTGCGCGGATAGGAATTCAAGACAAACACGGTATATTTTGTAAGCAAAGCACTCAAGAAAACGGAGGTTAACTATAGCAATGGAAGTTGGTCACGGCATTAGTATTCGCCGCCAAAGGTCGTGCGTACTTCAAGCGCGCGATAGCGGTGATCACGCACCAACCTATCAAGCAAATCATCTCCAAACCCGATGCATCGGGGCGACTACGAAGTGGAGTGTGTTGCTAGGTGAGCATAACATCTCCTCTGAGACCACGTCTTTGCGGTTAAAGGCGCGAATATTAGCGACTTCATCATCGAAAAACCGACCATCGATGGCGCGCCTTCACAAAGCGGTGGAACTACAAGAGCCATGGATCCTATTCACGGATGGATCTTCATGCGTGAAGCGGGTTAGCGCAGCCTTATCCTCACAAGTCCGAAGGAATGGAATTCACTTCGCCTTTGCGCTTTGAATTCACCGCCATAAACAACGAGCGATATGAAGCCACGATTGTTGGATTACGCATTGCGGCTCGAATGGGCATACACAACCTAGAAGCAAACGTGGATTCGGTTAGTAGCCAACCATGTGTTGGGCGTAGTATGTGGCTAAAGAGGAAAACATGGTTCAATACCTTGACAAGACCAAGTCACTAATCCGAGGTTTTGTGGGTTTACTATCAAACAAGTTCCTAGAGGAAAAGCGAAAAGGCGGATGCCTTGAGCAAGATAGCATCCACAAGCTTTGCGCACTGTCAAGTATTGGTGGAAGCGATTTGCCGTGTTCACGGACCCATTCCGCCAACCACAAAGGGAACTAACACCTATTACGCCGCCATGGCCATTCTATAAATGGGGTATCGACATTGTCGGCCCTTCCCGCTTGACGGGGGATTGAAATTCACTTATAGTGGATATAGACTATTTCACTAAGTGGATTGAAGCAAAGGCGGTCGCGACAATCACAGGAAATCGGGTAAAACAATTTGTTTGGGAGAATATCGTATGCCGCCTTGGATTACACTGGGAAATCATCTCGGACAACGGAAAACAATTTTGTGACAACCCTTTCAAGGAATGATGCAAAACTAAATATTGCACAAAGATTGGCGTGGTTAAACACCCACAAACCAATGGTTTAGTCGAGCGTGCAAATCGAAGTCGGGTGAAGGAATTAAAGCACGCTAGACAAACACAAAGGGAGGTGGGTGGAGGAGTTATCGCATGTCTTGTGGGCGCCTTTGCACGACAATCAAAATTAGCATGGAGACACTCCCTTTTCTCTTGTTGTTGGGTCTATTATAGATTTGATGATACAAAACAAGAAGAATGAAACATGAAGGACTAAAAGTGACAAGAAGGAAAACTACAAAAGATGGAGGAATTGGAAGATTCTAGAAGATATGCTTAAAAGAATATTTAGTTTCCTAATTGTATTATGATTCCTCTTGTAAACCCTAGATGTCTCTAGTATATAAAGAGACATAGGGTCATTAGTTTAGACGTACGTACAAGATGTAAACCTAAAAGGTGTGTGTGTGTGTGGGGAACCTAGGCGTAGGGATTGGAAAACGCCTAGGGTTTAGTTGTTTAGTTAGTTAGTTCTAGGCGTATGTTCATGTAAACGCCTAGGTTAGTATTTAGTTTATTAGTGTTTATTAGAGGAGATGATAATGAAAACCTTGTTCATAATAATGTTGATTCTATGTTTGAATATTCCGCTTTTATTATTATGTGTTCCTAGATATAATATTAGACTTAGTCTAAGAGTTACAAAGATCTTATCATGTGGTATCGAGCTTGGGGAGCTCTTTACCTAAGGATTCACAAGGTTTCTTGGCGAAAAAGAAGGAAGAAAATCGATTTTTACAAAATTAGCAACTTTCTCTGATTTGTTTTCAAGAGGGCATAACTTTTTATTGAATCGTTGGATCGAGCTAAAATTTTTTTGGTGCATCTCGGTATATCCATCTAAAGTTTCACCAAAGGGATTGTCAATTAGAGCTCTCAATCAAAGTTATAAGTGTCAAGTCTAACTGCAGAAAGTTCGTAAGGTTACTCTGACTTGTTTGAAAGCGATCATAACTTTTTCGTTAACCATCTAAAGTTTCAAGAGGGCATAACTTTCTGAGAATTTGTTTTCAAGAGGGCATAACTTTTTATTGAATCGTTGGATCGAGCTAAAATTTTTTTGGTGCATCTCGATATATCCATCTAAAGTTTCACCAAAGGGATTGTCAATTAGAGCTCTCAATCAAAGTTATAAGTTGTCAAGTCTGCTGCAAAAAAGTTCGTAAGGTTACTACTGACCTTTGTTTTGAAGCGATCATAACTTTTTAGATTAACCGTTGGATCGTGGCGAAATTTTTGGTGGATGTTCTCTATATACTCATCTAACGTTCCACGAAGGATCTTTGATCTGAGCTATTATGTGAAATCTTGCTTAAAATCTTGCTCTAAGTTCAAAATCTTGTGAGTTTTCAAAATCTTGTTAGGGTTTATGCAAAATCTTGCTCTATCAAGTTGAAAATCTGTTATTATTGAAATCTTCTTTGAAAATCTTGTTGTTATTCGAACGCATCTTTGTTGAAACCTAAATTGCTCAAAGTCTTCTTGTGTATTCTTGAAATCTGCTCCTCCTTGAAAATCTTGCTTAAGTCAATCTTGCTTAATGTTATACATGATTTTTGGTTACGGATTCAAGGGAAGTTGAGCATAATAATTGTTATGGATTTTGGATGGTTTACACACGAAGAGTTGGTTCACACACACAAGGAGTTTAGTTGATTTGTTCTTAAAAGGATTCAAAAGGCTCGTATTTGATTCTTATGGATTAATTGGTTCTGAAGAAGGTTGAATATCATTTATTTGATGTTGTAGTTGAGTTTCATAGGTGCGTGTTCTTATCATATAGCTTGATGAATCTAGCAATGTGTGATTTTTCTTATGATGCTCTATGCACACATTGGCTATCACTTAAAGGAGTTACATTGTAGTGCTCAGTGTCTCATATTAGTTGAGGATTTTGTCAAGGGATTGCGGTCTACTTATATTTGGTGATTCGTATAAGTATGGAGTTTCATGGATAGTACAAGATTTAAGACACAAGTTTGGGAAATTCTACTTCTTCATTAAATTCGTTATACTCGGTTTTCTTCACAAGTGATCATTACAAGGAGCTTCTGATTTGAAGAATCAAGAAGATGGTTAACATATGGGTTTTAGGGAAGCTTATTGTTAAATGCTTAATCATCTACATGCATCACTCAAGGGGAAGTGTTTGATTTTACTCGTTGATCATTATTACTACGCTAGTTGGAGTTTTCTCTTTTTTTGGATCCATTTTCTTATGATACGTAATGGTGGGCGATTTGAAGCATTGAAGTATTAGATTGGAAGTATGATATTGGTTCGTGGTGGTCAAGATCATTATTTGCATCGTTCCCTATTTGGATAATAACAAAAGGGAAGAGATGTTTGAGTGGCATGGCATGGATTAAGGGAAGACAAAGGAAGACATACTTGTTTCATTCATGGTGAGATCCACGATCTCAATTTCTCTACTTCATCTAGGAAGTTCGTTCAAGAATGGTTTTGTCATTATCAACTAGGGAAGATTGTTGGGAATTATCGTTTGAGTTGATAAGACAAAAGAATGAAACAAGAGGACTTAATATGACAAGAAGGAAACCTACAAAAGATGGAAGGACTTGCTTGCAAAAGAAGTTTTATTTATTAGTCCTTATCCTCTAGTATATAAAGAGGACATAGGTGTAGGTTTTAATATAAGTCTTCCATAATGTAGACGTCTAGTAAAGGTGTGTGTGTGTGTCCTAGGCGTATAGTCTTGTAAATGCCTAGGTTATTAGTTTAGTTAGTAGACGTGTTCCTATAAACGTCTAAGATTAGTTAGTGTTAGTGAATGAAAACCTTGTGTCAATAACAATCATGTTTTGATTTATCCGCTGCGTATTGTCATTGTTATTGTTAAACCCTAAGGCTCATAAACGATCAAGAAACTATCTTCATCACGTTCTTAGTTTCTATCACTTGTCTATGGGACAGAAGCCGTCATACCAGCCAAAATTGGGATGCCAACTATTCGTACTACCGAAGTTAATGTTACAACCAATGACGATGAGCAGGCGGTGACTTGGACTGTTGGAAGAAAAGCGGCCTTGACTATATATGTGAGGCGAGAGCTAAGTAAAAATGAAGGATACTACAATGCTAAAGTTGAGCATCTCATTCAGACACAGCGATTTTGTATATCGCGCCAATGATGTGAGCCATGAAGATACGGAAAACTTGGACCGAAGTGGGAAGGACCTTATGAGGTCATTGAAGCACTAGGAAAGAGCGCGTACAAGGTGAGTGACATGGATGGTGCGTGAGCTACCACGCACATGGAACATTTGCAACCTCAAACGGTGTTATCTCTAGGAGCAGCTCTGACCCGGCGCACGGACACTCCCGCACTTTAGTAAAGTGCTCAATAAATATCCGTGTATTTACATTCTGTTTTAATTAGGCAAATGTCTTGTTTTTTATAAAAACTTGCAAGTATTAATAAAACGTCGCGGTTTCTAGCTAACTCCGCGACACATTTCAATTTGTTATTTACATATTATTTATGTCTCAACATTGTTGTTATATTATCATTTGCCTACATGGCGTGCATGCACTTATTAAACCCGCGATGGTAAAAGGATGAGTAAACCTACTAAATAACTCGTTGAGTAAGAGGGTTGCAAACCCATCAACATCAGATCGTGCATCCTTTGTTAAACACCTTATTTTCAAGACGTTGGAATAAGTTTGATGCGCATTCCACGATGAATGCGCAATAATGCATCTTGTCGCGTTTAACAAACTAGGAATCAAGACTCTTGACTCCTTGATATGATATTTACGATCTGTTGCATATCACACCATACGTGATTATGATACAAGTACTTAGAAATTATGTTTCAAGTATGTTAGATCATGACTTTCATACATGATTATGGACTTCATATATTATTGCGCTTATACAACCTGTTTGATTCTTAGACAACAAGAACGTTTTCACGTAAAAGCGGATAACTAAGTACAAAAATTATAAGTCATGAGTTCGCAACCACATTGGATCAACACACCTTCAACAAAGGAAAATTTTATTATGAACCACGAGTTCTTACAAAGGATATTTACAAAGAAGCTACGACCTATATACTATTACTCGCCTAAGATGTGAGCTCTCAGCGCGGTTTGCGTGACCCCATCTTCCTTTAGTTTCTTCAATAGATCAGAATCCTGGCGCGTCCGTTGCCACTCACGGTACCCCGTCAGATCTCGAGAGATGCGTTGTGCCAAGACCACAAAGAATGGCCTTTCCCTCCACGCCCTTCTTCTTGGCAAGCCTCATAGCATGGGCTTCTAAGGATTCTTTCAAATGGATTTCCTTCTCAGCGAAGGGTTTAGGATATCGCGATGGGCGAGCAAAGATAGCACTTGCAATTTGTGACTCATCGGGCTTCAAAAATAGTCGGTGCGCCTCTGCATTATCAGCACGGTGGCGGGCCAAGGTTAATCCCTCCATAATCACACCTATGGGATAATCCTGGTCGCGCTCCAACTGCGCAATCAGAGGAAGCTCCAACAGCTTCATCTTCCCCATCGCAGCAACCAGATCATCATATGCATGCTCGTTATACCCGGGCACCTGTGCGGCAGGAACTTTCAAAATGCCACCCTCATGAAGCTCTTCTATGGCCTCCGCCTTGCCGCGCACCAACGCACACTGAATAACACTCCCGAAGGTGTCTGTTACCTCCCGAGACTCCAAAGTGTTGAGGGCAGCAAGGCGCAAACCATGGCTGATGACCCACCTGCGCTCCGCAATTGTGGAAACAAGGCGAGGATCTGACTCTTCATCGTATTCAATCTTGAAGCTTCAAGCTTCATCTCCGCTTCTCCGTGAAACCTCCCGGATGTCTGAAACTCTTCCAACCGGCGAAGTGCTCGTTCTTCCCACTCTCCAAATACTTAAGAGCCCGAAGCACGTAGCCTTGTAATCCTCTAATGCGGTAGCTCTGGCTCACTTGGGTAGCTCATGGATCTTTTCTTGACAAGTTTTGGGCATATGAGCTCACCGCCTCTGCTTGACTGAGCACTAGCCAATCTGCGCCTCCGGTGACGCAATTTCCTTCTCCTTACATGCGCTGCTACTTTCCCAGAATACCTTACCTTTAAGCGGGCGACCAATGTAGCACAGTGCGCGAAAGCCAACACCGGCTCCTCAACAAGATGATCCATTGGCACATCCCGGATACCAATGGCTCGGTAGCTTTGGTTCTTTGGCTCGAAATAGTCGGTATAAATGGGACTAGCCTCGGGTGGCGTCTCCCGAGCGCTCAACGGTAACCTAACGGTTTCAACACTTGCATAAAAAGCAGAATTAGTGATTATTTAAGCGAAATTTGATAAGTGCCTCGGCGACAATACTTACTTGGGGGCGGTCTCGGTTGCATGCGAGGCGATACATCGTCGAGGCGACTCCATCATGAATGACATGACGTTTTACGGATGAGCTGCGCCATCATCACCAAGTGCTCTTTTAGCTTTACTCCTTGGCACCTCCTCCGTTTCTACGAGGACCCCCACGCCTCTCGCTACGTCTGCGTGGGAAAGCTCAATTGTGGGAGTGTACCATAGGCTAGGCACGCCTGCCTTGAGAGGGTCGCCTCCAGCACAATTTGTGAACCACCCCCAGATTCCTCCAGATTCATCTCCATGGTGCGCCCCGCGGTAGCATCCAAAACGGGGACTTCTCCTTCTCTCAGAGGGCACACCCCCACGGTGACCTAGCGGGGTTTGGCCAAATGCACAACGCTGAACAAATCCATCTCTGCGCAGCAAGAAACAAAACAAAAGCAATAGTTATATAAAGTACAAAGGTGAAAAGAAAGGCTCACATTAATAAAGCAAAGGAATAGGAAGGACAAGCACCCACCCTGGTCATCCGCGTCTAAGAAGGTTGGCACCTCGTCAGGACTATCGAAATAGTTGCGACTGATGCCCATGTGCACCAAAAATTCCTCGGGATAGGAATTGATGGGAATACGATTGGCGTTTATCGTTTCCGCATCATCTGTATTGTATATTCGAGGGAGGGTGCTCATCCTTGATGGCGAACTTTGGGTATAGAAGACGAGCGCCATGGGAACAACGCCTCATCAACCCGGAAGAATTTCTCTCCGGTTCCTAGCGAGTCTAGTTTTTCAATATAACATTGCGGCCCGCCTGCGCTTAGCAAAGCGAAACCCACCCGTTTGACCACGTCGTATGGTAAAGCGGAAGAGATAGATAGTGGGGTTAATCGCCAACAAAGCGACAATTAACCTCGAAGTTTGTTATTTTCTTTGCACCTACTCTGATGCGGTTGGGATATGTGTAGCGATAGTAATTTAATACGTCGCACAAGAATAAGAAGATGGGCACGTTGATTCGCAAATTGAAAAAAGCAGCGTGTATACCCTACTTTCCGCCGGAAATCCGCTATTGACGCTGCGCGGCCGGAACTACGGATGCGGCGCCATCGAGATATAATATTCCGAGGTGAACTCGCGCAGATTCATCCTCGGTCATATTGATGCAAAGTCGGTTAATCCACGAACATGATAAGGTTTTGAATGCGCGCCATTTGTTACCTTTGAAAGTTTAACGGTTTCTTGGTTGATATTTCGAGTTTTCAACAATGGTGAAAATGCTTTTACTTTGATAAACACAGTAAAAGGGAGGCGGTAGTTTATATAGGGTTCCACATCCATGCAATGCTTGACACGTGGACCCCACTTTCTTCAAACGTGTGGATAGGAGTTGCTGACGTGGGACACTTTCCATCCACTTTCCCACACTTCTCGAGGGATGTATTTGACCTAAGTTGAATGGATTCGCCGTATTTTTTTAGGCGGGAAACCTTTGAAGCTTCTCCGCTATGCCTTGAAGAATATATGGGCTACAGTTATTAGAGGGATGTATTTGACCTAAGTTGAATGGATTCGCCGTATTTTTTTAGGCGGGAAACCTTTGAAGCTTCACCCTGCGCATACTAGACTGGGGGACATGATGACGTATAGTCCGCATTCGGGTCATGAACCCGACCAATGAACGCCACTAGCAATCAAGCCCAGTGCGAGCAGACTAACCCGATAACGGTTTGGGCTCACGAAGGCCCAAACAAAGTTATTATGGTTTTAGATATCGGATATCTCTTATTTATGAGGTATGCATTGATTGACCGACTTAGGCGGATACGCGAAGGTTGGGGAACACGAAACCAACAAGGATTTCGTGTGTATATAAAGGGCATCTCGGCCCTCATTAAAGTGCGATCTAAAACCCTAACTCTCCACTAAACCCTAAAACCGATTACTTACTCTCATGCGGAGGATAATCGTGGGAGACAATCCCACGATAAGCCTAACAGTGTTTTCTATTTACTTAGTGTGCGGTCTCAAGCATCAAGGTCTAATTGATACGAGCCGAGTCCAAATAAGGAAAGCCCAACTTTTGTATCAACAATTCATGAATAGAAAACCACTCAAGTCAAGCTTGCATCTTATCCGAGAGTACCAAATCGGTCTAAAACACCTTTCCTCTTTCACCCACCCCACCGACTAAAAGAAAGCGAAAACCCTTTATTTGTTATTGTTCTTGTCGACAAGGAGAAAACAAGAACAAGAATACCAATTCGATCAATAACCTAAACACTTGAATTCATTACAAGTTTAGGAACCAAAGAACTTAATCGACTTGTATAAATACAAGTCGACTAACTATCTGTTGGATAACCAAGAATCGAATAGGAGGTTTTAGGGTATATGATATGTCGCCTATTCAGCAAAAGGGTGTGTTTGTATATATACAAACCAAACGACCCTTTGTAGAATCCTTGGCTTGGTCGACAAGCTAACAAGCCCAAGCTTCCCCTTTGCCCGATCAGATGTAAGCTCAAGGCCCATGGTAGCTTAATCAAATTCGACCCAAGTCCATGAAAAACTGTACATAGGTCGTATAGGGTGATCGGGTCAAGTGGCATGTACAATACGGGTAAATAATTCAAGTTTAAATTACGTTCGACACGTATACTCGTGTTTATTGTGTGTGCCTCCATCGGCTCACACACTTCTAATTGTTTACGTGTGTTTATAACTCCCATAAACCAACAGCTCCCACTTGGGAGTTGGTGTGTCGAATGGCACACAAAACTAACGACGAAAACGCCTAGCAAACGCTCTCACTCGCTTTTTAACTAAAAGTGTATGAGAGAATAGTTTCGTAAAAGTTTCTTAGTAGCATGGTCATTCAATGTCTTGCTCTAATCATCCTTTGTTATAGATACCGTTAAACCATAAATTATGGATCTTATATCATTCCATATAGTTTAACCATTTAGAATCTCGTTATAGATTTTAATTCAGATATACCAAATGTAATCAAGAATCATCTTGCATTACCCTTTGGGTTTGGCCAAACAATTATCTGATTAAATCTGGAGAGGCGCCATGGTATCTTTCTACACATATCAAGTGGAGTAACAAATCCTTTATTGACTACAAGTATTGTGGATGCTGCTTCACATCACTCCGAAACATAGTTTTTATAACTACCTTGTTCAGATAGCGTTTTGCGTATACTTACAAAAAATGATATCCACACATAACAGAACTTGCTTGTATCTCAAGTCTAATGATGGAGATAACAAACCATTTTCAATATTTTACTTATGACAAGGATCCAAAAGTAAATGTTTGAAAGTTGGGGAATCCAATATGCATCTCTAGTGAATACATATGAGTTTGGCGGGAACAATCCGAATTCTTGTTAGAATATAACCAACACTCACATTTGCCTTACATAACAATATTCCCATATTGTTAACCGACAATGGACATATTTATAACAATATAAAATTATTCAAGGATTAAACATGCAAATATATGATAACAATTATTATATGAATGAATAACAAATACCAAGTATCTTTATTCATCATAAAGTAAAAATTGTCTTTCAATCCCAATTATCCAAATACTAAAACAGATATTTATGAAACTTATTTAGTAAGTTGAAGTCTAATGTTTTCAACATTCTCAACCTTTCTTTTACAAGAAAAACTAAATAGTCATATGAGTTAACTTTCCAAATACTTATTTCAAATTTCACTTATAGTGAGGGAATTGAAATATAAGATGAGTGTCTTATCTCATATTCTCATACTATTGCAAGAGTTATAGTATGGAGATGTCGTCTTACCTTGCATGAGGTATTAGAAATCACCGACATCTTGTGATTATCTTCTGGTTTCTAAAAGTGTAAAGTATTCTCATTCCTTAATGTGTAATGCAACAATGCTCTATGTTGAGCATAACTAGTTAGCAGATTTATCATAAAAGATGAAATCCTACTACAACTAGTATTAATAATTCTCTAGCATCATTTGTACTTATACAACAGTATGCCTTTTAATTCGTAAACATATATATTAACAATAATCTAAACACTCTCAATTAGATATTGTTGTTGTCAGCTCATTTTGTTCTTATACAAAAGCAACAACTAGTCTTATACACAATATAATATATACATGATGAATCCTTAGTTAAAACAACATAAGGTTTCCATCCATGTAATAAATTATTCCAAGTGAAATACATCATTTTAAGACTTGCTTAAATGATATATTGCATTTGTGTCAGACTTAATTTTCCGCATTTGTTTATTCCAGATAAACATTTATTCCAAGGTTGTTTGTTTTATTCCTTAAATTCCAAGTGAAGTTTCATTCCAAGCTTAAGGATCAATATCTAGTTTAATTGGAATGATATCTTCATCATACAAATTTTGAGGAAAAACACATTGCTCCCACTCAATGTCAGATATACTCAAGAGATATCTTAATTCAATCAGAATCATATTGTAATTAATTTCAAGATCTCAGCTCTTAGATGCACAACATAATCCAAAACATGGATTGCTTAATTTTGTATACTACATAAAGATAATATAAATTCATATCCCTTTTGATTACACACCGTCCTCGCAAAAGGTAATCATAAAGAAAGAGTTATAAAATCTAATTGTCATATTCAACCTACAATTACATGTATGACAATTAAATATCTTTATATAATTAATGTGTATATATATAAGAAAATTTAATCACAGTCAATTGCTTAAGTATGATTAAAAACTTCCTATTAAATGGCATGCATTAATATGTATACAATTTCGTTCTTGTGAGTCTTTCTTCAAAAGAAACTTATTCCAACCTCATAGGTTAACTGTTAGGCGAAATAACAATCAAGCTCAAACCTCGATTTTCCTTTTAAGGACTGCATCTTGTCATTCATAGTTCTAAAATATTTATCAGATTCAAGATGTGATAGTGTATTTTAGTAGTTAGCTGATTTATAACAATCTTCTAACTTATATTCCTCAGTAATGATATTAAAAGTATCACTCAAGTGATGAGGCATCCTTTCAGATTTATGAATGAGAGTAATCATTATACTTCGGTCAACATTTTCATGTTTAACCTTAGTACGACATTAATAAGTAGATTTTAGAAGGTTAAGTATTTTGTTCTCAAAACTTTGAGATATGTATATACTGCCACTTACTTTTGTAAGTAGAGACAATTCTCTAAATACTAAGTATTTAAGCAACAATAAATTGTTCTTTATTGGGAAACCATAAAATACATTTTAAGTTCTCATCTCAAGATTTGTTAATAAAATGCTTCATAAGATTTTAACAAATTCAAAACTTAAATCAAGACATAATGGAATTCCTTCCAACAACTAAAATTAGGGTTTATAGAAAAGCTCTAATTTAGTATCACTCTTTAACCAAAAGTTCTAGCCATAGTTTTGTGTTTTGTCAAGCTAGGAAGAACACCAAAACTTCAATCTTCAAGCTAGAAAGTGTAGATAAATCAAAAATCCAAAAGGATTTAGGATTCAATTGGTTAGAGTGAAAAAACCTCAAATCCCTAATGAAAAAGGGTTTTCAGTTATGGTTTGTCTTGAATACCTTCTAGGTTTGAACTATATTGAGTGTATCCTTGACACACGCAATTTCTAACCTTGATATGTTTTGGAGGTAGAGCAATTAAAGCTATCATGAACCAAACAATATGAATAAGGTTTGATCCAACACATTAGACATACCATGATGAAGTGGTATCCTATGAGTTATTACAATTGTGAAACTATATCAGAATTCTATAGATAACTTAATTCTCTTTGGGCCAAATACTTGTCAATTGGGTCAAGCCAAATTACATATAAAGTATTTAAGAACCAAGTGCATGCAATAATGTATATTCATTTAATAATACAAGAACCTTATGTTCACGTGTTCACAAGAAGGCAGAACTATTCAAGGATTATATGTTCATGTGTTAACTAGAAAACAGAACATTTCAATAATACATTATACGTCTTTGAATAATTCAAATGCCTTATGTTTATGTGTTAACTAGAAGACATAACACTTTTACTATATATACTTTATGTTATAAGTCATTGATTAATTCAAGGACTTTATAATTATGTCTTAACATGTAAGCATAATTATACTAACAAAAGTAATCATGAACGCAAACTATTGAGTTCTATAGTAATTTCAAGTTAATTTTATACTTCAGAATTATGATCATTATCTTATAACCATAATTATGTTGACTAAAACATGTAGTCTAATGTTGAAATATCTTTACATTATATCATGACATTTGAATGTAGTAGGGCAACAAACATCTAGCATGTTCAAGTCCTAGTAGAATCATTATTAGAATGTAGTAGGGCAATAAACATCTCACGTGTTTAAGTCCTAGTAGAATTCTTGTTTACATGTAGTAGGGCATTAAACATCTAATGTGTTTAAGTCCTAGTAGATTTATTAGTTTTCTTACCTTGCGGTCAAGAGATACCAATAATATTGTTGTTCCTTGCACACACTTTGAGATTTCTCCCACTTGTGTAAGGTACAACATCATATTATGAAAACAAACAACACGTGATTGATTGTTCAAACGATATGATAATGTCATAGATATCATAAGTAGTTTTAGAACCATAACCTTTAATAAGGAATTGTGGATTATTATTCTATAGATAACACTTGAGCGGCGGCGAGGAAGGCAACGTGTTATCTTATAAAATAAAATGCAATTTTCCTTTAAGCAATGGTTGTTCATATTCGGAAAGTAATGGATTATTTCAAAGCTAGTTTGAAATGATATGGGTGACTAACAGAAAATAAATCCCTTGGCTCCCACTGAAATTGACAACATTACATGAATGATATTTTAGTAATAAAATGCAATTGCTCCCACTGGATTTGTCAACATTGTAAATGTTACATTTCCAGCAGAAAAACATATAGCAGTTTTATATACGTTCTTATTATCTTCAAATACCTACGAGTAGCATGTACTTATGTAGTCAATGGACTAGCCATTCTTACATATGTAGTCAATGGACTAGCCATTCTTACATTCAATTAACTTGAATCTTTAGCATGCAATTCCTCCTTTATCGTCTATATAGCCGCAAGGGTAATTAGCACTTTAGGAATAATAAGAGTCCAAGAAGATTACCTAGCAAATATGCTAGTAATTCCTTTACTCTTTGCGGTTTAAACTCATACATCGTGACAAGTGCAGGATGTTATTTATTTTGGTAGCTCTAAACACAATGTTTCCAGTTACACAAAATATTCTATCCTTCAATTAACTCTAGACCACAAAAGGGTTATGAAAGATCATAAATGAGTTTATCTTTGTAATCCTATCTTAGTTTGTCAACTAAGGAGAAAAGATAGGTATAAGTCTCACTCTTCTTATTAGGAAAAGAGACTAAGTTTGTCTTTCAAGAAAAACAACTTTGTTTGAATTATGTTGCAATAACACAATTAATCGAACATAAAGTTCAATTCTAGTATTTTCGATAATTATATTCTTAAAAGAATTAACTACCCAATTAATTATTAATTAAGACTAAGATCCATCTTGCAACCCACTTAATTACCATATGTCCGACGGTGCATAAAAAATAGGACAAGAGGTAGCGACGGCGTTAATTGCATAATGCAACTCTTAGATTTATGAGGCTGTTTAAGGCATTAGAATCAAGTAATAATGTCAAAAGCATGTTTAGTTCTCATCTTATGCCTCGGGTTCAAGGTCGACCAAGCTAACTCGAGATAAGTCGACCAAGTATGAGCGTGTAAAAATAACCATAGGTCGACCGGTGAGAAATAATTACCATGGGTTGGAAAGGCCCTTAAGTCGACCGAGAGAAGTCAATCCAAATGCACGTGTTCATAGTTGGATGGCATAGACTTAAAATTAACAAATAGGTATACACATATAAATGTGGTGAAATTCATGTACAAAGAAGCATGCAAAACAACTTTGTAGCACTAATTTTAAAACTTTTGGTAATGACAACAGTAGTGATCATGATGGTTCACAGTAGCTCAATCGAGCATACGGGGAGGCGGAGGACCGGTGTCATGAAGCATAACCTAGACATCCTTTCGGTGTGTCATGCACCTCTTTGAACCCCTTTGAGTTTATTCTAGTGGGTGAGCCGTACATCCCAAGTGTCCATAGCGTCTAGTTTTTAAATTCTTAAAAACGTGTTTCATATATTAGGTCACTTTATTTAACAAAAACAATTTTCCACGAATCAAATAGCAGGTCACAATTGAGCATGATATTTAGGCGTGTAAATAAAGACCCATATTAATGTTATGGCTACGATATGTATTATTCCATATTGCATACAATTAGGTGTCAAAGCAAGTAACAATAATGCACATAATGGAATCACAAATATATAAACATAAACATCAATATATAACCACATATTATTCCGAGTTCTCTCGTGAGTCTTCCCCAAAAGGAGAACCATAAGACCGTCACTAGTATACAATACCTAGATCGCCCCATACATCGCAAAAGCAATTGAGTGGGTCTTGTGGCCGAAAAACACATAAAACATGGCAATCTCAATTAACAAGTAATATCGCAATTTTACGTATTTAATAACCAATATGTAATTCTAATTATCATAATAATTCTAATTAACAATTATTTAATTCTAATTAACAAGTAATTTTAGTTAACATGTAATTTTAATTAACAATTTAATTCCAATTAACAAAGTAATTCTAATTAACAAGTTAATTCCAATTAGCAAAGTAATTCTAATTAACATGTAATTTAAATTAGCAGATTAATTCTAATTATCAATATAATTTAATTTGTGTGTGACTAGTTATGTTTTATTAAAAGTTGACAAGTATTGCATATATTTGTCAAAACAAAATAAAAAGAATAACTAAATTAGGTTTCATGCAGCCTTTTAAACATGTTTATTAATAAGAAACGTGTAACCCATAATCGCAAAAACGAGATGGCTCGTGATGCCACTGTTGGGATTTTAGAACAAGTTAACCATTAACCTCTACGAGTACGCAGCGGATA
This sequence comes from Chrysanthemum lavandulifolium, assembly GCA_022545495.1. NCBI lineage: Eukaryota > Viridiplantae > Streptophyta > Magnoliopsida > Asterales > Asteraceae > Chrysanthemum > Chrysanthemum lavandulifolium. Next base: position 92,983,356 of record CM040240.1, on the reverse strand, counting down.
AGGATCTAGTAATCGCAATTAAGTTAAACACGTAATTAATAAACAATTAATTAATATAAAAATTAATTAATAAAAGGGATAAAAGAAACCCTAACCTTGCTTGGCAATTGGTCTTTAGTAACGGACAATAAAACCAATACGAAACTAAGCACCTAAAATAGATGCCTCAATGAGTATCACACACAAACCCGATAACATATACGTTCGAATATGAAGCTAGTAGAGAACGTAATAATGAACCAATAAACAAGTGACAAATACTTGAATAATTCATGAATAAGAAAACCACTCAAGTCAAGCTTGCATCACACAAACCCGATAACATATACGTTCGAATATGAAGCTAGTCAAGAACGTAATAATGAACCAATCAACAAGTGACAAATACTTGAATAATTCATGAATAAGAAAACCACTCAAGTCAAGCTTGCATCTTATCCACGAGTACCAAATCAGTCTAAAACCTGCTTTCCTCTTTCACCTACCCCACGACTAAAAGAAAACAGAAAACCCTTTATTTGTTATTGTTGATGTTGAAAAGGAGAAAACATGTCACACCCTCGCCGGAGGCGGAAACACGAGGTGTAACGGAAGGGAACATAAGCACAAGATAATAGAACATACCAACGTTAATATTTAAAAGAAAGAGTACACCATTACAATACCAGTTTGGCCGTCATCGGCAAATATATTACAAAGTTTAGATTCCAAAATATTTCGTTCTATTACATAATGATTTGTAGTGACAAGTAAAAACTTCATTATGCAAGACCGGTAGAAAAAGCTTACTAACGATCACCGAAATGCATGAGAAAAGCGGGTCAACTATGAAAATAGTTGGTGAGTAAACATGTTTAGCAAAATAAGAAAACTCGTATGAAAGAGTCCAAGGTTTCGGTTATCGGAAATAGTCCACAAAGCAAAGGCATTGTAAATCCACTCGGTTCAAGTTCCGCCATACAAAACTTGCAACTTTGTGTGTTCACAACCCATTCACAAAATATAGCGTATCAAGTAGTCAAGTATAGCGGTCATAATAGTTCACAATATAGTACCACGTATATAATAATTCGGGATGCTCTGATGAAACCAAATTATCTTTGGGTGCCACTACCCAAAGTTATGTTGGTGCCTCTTCCCAAAGATATCTTGGGTGCCTCTTCCCAAAGATATCTTGGGTGCCTCTTCCCAAAGATATACTGGGTGCCTCTTCCCAAAGATATACTCCGAACATAGGAGACTTTATAGTGATGCTCCGAACATAGGAGACTTTATAGTGATGCTCCGAACATAGGAGACTTTATAGTGATGCTCCGAACATAGGAGACTTTAGGTCAAGGTCATAACATGTATGGTTCAATAAGTTCAAGTAAGGCATAATTTCGTAATTAAGTTCAAGGATTTGATTCGAGTTCACAAGTTCTAGTCAAAAGAGTTCACAAAAGTAAGAATCAATTTAATTCAAGTATGGTTCATGCATTCAGCCCCAAAATATAGTAAAACGGTAAAAAGGGGGTGTGATTACTCACTTGATGAATAGATGCGATGACAAAAGTGGTTACACCGAAATGCAGCGTGAATCTCGAAACTGACAAGTGATATGATGAGGTTTAAGGACAAAGGGTTTTTCCTAATCACTTGAGGTTTTTATTGCAAAACCTATACAACAAGTGATACTAGTGTGTAATAAAATCTTTGTCTTGAAAAATAAAATGGTCTCTTCTTGGTCCTTGGTCAAAGTGGAAGAGAAAAAGAGAAAGAGAATGGTTTTGATCTTATTTTTGTGAAATGAATTCTATGTGAATGTTTGTAGATATTTAGGATATAATACATTAAAACTTAAGAGATATTTCATAAAAACTCAATGACTCACCTATGGTTGTCGACATGTTTATAAGAAAGAAAAGAAATGAAGTTGTTTGGTTCTAGTTAAGTAATTGTATGTATAAGTAGGAGTGTAATTTGTTAAAAATATTAGTAACTTGTGTATTTATTTGAGCTTTTAGGGTAGCGTTAGTTAAAAATAAATTTTAACGGATCACAATAAAATATATTGAAGTCATAAAAATTATAAAAACACATTACTTGAAAGATTTGAGTGAATAAATATTTATCGGTTTGAATTTAAGAAAACCGTCGTAATTTATATAAACATAACAATTTATATACGAAATAAATTTAAAACACCGGGTAAACTAATAATAATATTTTTATAGACTTAATATGAGTATAAAAATATATTGTGATAAATTTTGAAAGTATCGGATCAATTGTTCAAAATAATGTTTACGCGATAGCGTTTATTTAATAAGAAAATAAACGTTTAATGTAAAATGCAAAACCCATGCATAAATTGATATGAAATGATGCATATGGAGTTTGAGAAATGACCGGAAATTGAGAATTGTGACAAAAAAAGAACAAGAATACCAACTCGATCAATAACCTAAACACTTGAATTCATTACAAGTTTAGGAACCAAAGAACTTAATCGACTTGTATAAATACAAGTCGACTAACTATCTGTTGGATAACCAAGAATCGAATAGGAGGTTTTAGGGTATATGATATGTCGCCTATTCAGCAAATGGGTGTGTTTGTATATATACAAACCAAACGACCCTTTGTAGAATCCTTGGCTTGGTCGACAAGCTAACAAGCCCAAGCTTCCCCTTTGCCCGATCAAATGTAAGCTCAAGGCCCATGGCAGCTTAATCAAATTCGACCCAAGTCCATGAAAAACTGTACATGGGTCGTATAGGGTGATCGGGTCAAGTGGCATGTACAACACGGGTAAATAATTCAAGTTTAAATTACGTTCGACATGTATACTCGTGTTTATCGTGTGTGCCCCCATCGGCTCACACACTTCTAGTCGTTTATGTGTGTTTATAACTCCCACAAACCAAAAAGAATCAAATAACACAATTTCATATTATTTATATTGAACTATGTGAAGGCAATAAAAGTGGTTATATAAATTTCATTGGAGAAACAAAAGTATAATGTGATAATGTATTAAATTCTTCATATTATTTGACTTTAATATAAAAGTCTAGTGCAATCAAATCACATGTGGTCGTAAACTACAAGTTTATGAGCCAAGCTTGTTCTATTAATTGGCATGACCGGTTGGACCATCCCGGGTCAATGATGATGCGAAATGTATTGAAGAACCATAAGTTTCTTCGAAGATAGATTTGATTCTTCTCATTGAAAGTTAATTGTTCATCTATCATCACCAAATTAAAGTAAGGACATTGTCTTATAAAGTTTTGGAAATGATATAAAGGGGATGTATGTAGGCATATACATCTGGCATGTGGATCATTTTAAGTTTTAAAATCGATGCATCGTCAAAATGATCATTAACGATGCAACTCAAAGTTAGCGTGATTATTGGCTCGGCTTATATAATGCGAGTCTTTGGAAATGGTGGTGAATACTTTCAAGTATTGGGCGATTATTGGAATAAGTGTTGAACTTTATGTAGCCCATGTTCATGCACGAATTGCTTTTGTTGAAACGTTTATAAAACATCTTCAGTTGATTGCAAAGCCAATAATTTTGAGAACAAAACTCTTAGTTTATGGGGCATGTTAAAATATGAATTCGCATCTTGCCAACAATGTATATTGAATCCTCCCCATAAGAATGGTTTTGGTCACGAACCATATGTTTCCCATACAAAGTTCTCTGTAAATGTGCGGAACCTGTATTGTAAATCCACCACAACGCACACAAATTTGGGATGTTGAAATTGATAATTCATTCAGAGGGAGAATGAGCAGCGAGAAATTTGGAATGAATTATGATAATATACATGTTGATCCTCAAACTAATATGAACTTAAAGTTCAAGGGACAATATATATATTCTAAATCTAGTAATTTCCATACATGTTTAGTGACCTAAAGAAAGTAACTAGATCATTTATATACGCTGTTAGTGCTCCAATTATAATGTGTGTCCCACAAGTAAAACCAGTGATTGGTAGTAAGTCTATGGCACGTCTGCAACATGATAGACTAATCGATTCCATATAAAAATTCCTCGGATGAAAAGATAAAATGGAGCAAGAAAATTAAGATGGTTGAATCGAGGATATAAAGACCCCATAATAGTCTCTTAAAGAGATACTAGACACGAAAGTTCTTGAAAATCCGGGGTAATTGAAAAACTATGAGATCTCAATAATTATAAATGATACAATATAATGTCTAGTAAAGTGTGGAATCGAAAAGTAATAAATCAACGTTAATAGTACTATTATATATGACAATGGGCATAGAAATGATTATGCAAATAAATAAGATAGCGCTATAATCATGGTGAGGATCATGGAAGCATACTCGCAAAAGTGCAGATGTATAAATGAGTGGCCAAAAGATGTAAAGACGCAAATAACTAATGAAAGATTGAAGTCTCTTGTGATGAGATATGGTTACTAGTACTTAAAGTCCATACATATGAATATGTAAAGTTATTAGATATGCATTAGTCTTTATGAGAATGCAAAATTAAAGTATTAGAACTTTTGTATTAAGGCAAAACTAATGGCACGCAATATTTTTGTAAGGACGTGGAAATGATTATAAGGATACATGTTCTCATATGGTGGATCTAATAATGTACTTAATATTTTATAAGTCAGGCTATATAATAGGTAATTGCTACACGTCTTCAAAGATAAATAAATAAAGCTCATGTGAGATTTTATTATAGGATATAAAATGCATGAAGCATGCTAGTGATTTTAATGCTTAAAGCATATAATAGAAGTTCTCGAGAACATTACTTGATTATATTGAAGTAATCATGTTTTGGGCATACATGTTATAATCGCCTTAATATTATCGTGCCAAATAAAGAATTGTGTTTGTCCATGAAACATTTTAAGGAGATATAGATTTGAATATTGTTTAAGTTTCATACAATTTGATTTTATGATTGTAAAGGCGATTGAACACATAGAAATTAAATATGAAACAAAAGGAAAAGTTTGTCATAGTTTCGGAATTGAACATCTTAAGGATGAAATTTGTGGGCATCATAAAAAGTAAATACAAAGCTATGTCTTTATAACAACTCCCACGTTTATAAGGTCACATGATGTTGTAAAGACCTCATTGATTTATAAAGATGATGATCACAATATAGTTTTAAAAGTGAGATACTTGTTGGAATCACTCTAAACCATAATCAAGTGTTAGTAATTAATATGTAATAGTTAGCTTTATTATGGCCTTTATGTTTGTTATTAGCCTTAAGCTTATGTAGAAGGCCCATAAGCCTAGGCCTTAGTCCATTAAAGAAAGGATGGAAACTAGGGTGTTGCCTAGCTTTCCTCCTATAAATACCTTATGTAAACCTTCATTTGAAGGTTGGTTGTTCAAGTTATTTCCTTTCATTCACCTCTACGCATAACCGTGTTATATTATCGTGTGTGTGTGTTTGGTTCTTGTTCAATCGCCTTATCTCTTTCTATATTACTTGTGTTTGTAAAACTAGTGACCTAACAGTGGTATCAATCGCCTACTAGTTGGGTGAACGTATTGTTTGAAGTGAGTTTTGGTCTCACGCATAACGTACGGTCCATTTCTTTGGTTAGCTTAAAAGCATTTTTACACTTTTAATCCAAGATTCTTGTACTTTCAATGTTATAAGGTGTTAAACTAACGTTTTTGGCAAAAGTTTGGAACTTTATCGTGGATCATTGTTTTGAACTAGTTTTTATTCGTGGGTGTAGTTCTACGCGTAAGCTTTTTTAGAAGGTTTGGTTCATCAAATTTCACATTCTTGTGTTATTTGGTGATCTTGAAACTATTTCATCACACAAAAGCGGTTTAGAAACATCTTTGAGCAATATCAAATTTACGAGTAAACCTACGCGTAGTGAAACCCTAAAACTACGCGTAAGTATTTCCTTGGTTTGATCTTCGTTTTCGTGGTTTACTCCGTGTTTTCTTGCTTGGATAAGCACGAAAATCGTCGACTTTGGATATCTTTTGCCTTTGTGAAGTGTAAAAGATCACTTGAGATAAAACCTAAAATTACGCATAAGCATAAGCTTACGGCGTGAAATCCTACGCATAAGATTTTTCTTACGCCTAAGCCTAGTCTTACGCATAAGATAATCCTCGCCTAACTTTCTCGCCTAACTTTTGTCTCGCATAACTTTAGCGTCTTTTCCTTACTTACGCGTAAGCTAAATTCTCGCGTAACTTCTAATTGTTACGCGTAACTTTGGTGTTTTACGCATAAGTGCTACTTGGCTATTGTGATTTCTCGCCTAAGGATACTTCTTCATCAAAGGTTCATTCGACTACAAAGATCCATTTTACCAACACAAGTTTTCAACATGTCTCAACCACCATACTCTAACTATTTCCTTACACTTATCCTCAACGACAACAACAACTAAGTCCACAACATCAACAATGGAATCAACAACAAGCAATTTATCAACAACAATTTAATCAACAACATACTCCACAACTTGGAGCAATTCCTCCACCACAAATGGTTCAAACACCGCCAAGTCTTCAAGTTCAACCCTACACAAATGACTTCAATCAACATCCATCAAGGAACACTATGAAGGAACCCACTTGGTTTGCAAAGATGTGTGAAGCTTTAAGCGACCAACAATCAATTCATGAGGTTTGGATCACTTGATAGACCTCCAATGCTCACTCCGAAACTACGATCAATGGGTGATAAGGTTCTTTAGGTTTTGTGATCGAAGAAGCCACATGGAAAGTTCTTAAAGAAGGTTATCTTGGAAGGTCCATTTGAGATGCCTCTTGTCATTGTGCCGGAGATCCAAATGCCATTCCACCAAGAGATGAACAAGCGAACATTGCTCTTTATTACGGACTTGAATCCTCAAGAACTTCTACACTATGAAGCGATGAACTTGCAATGGAATATATCCTCTTAGGATTACCAAACCCAATTCTTCGTAGTGTTGATGCTCAAAAGGCGCAAAGAAAATGTGGGATCATATTCGTCTTCTTATGGAAGGATCGGTACTCAATCGGGAGGATTTGGAATCCAAAATTTACTTGGCTTATGAACACTTCATGATTGAACACGGAGAGACACTAGAGTCCTATCATCATCGTTTTCGAGACATCATCAATGATTTGGATAAACACAACATCATCATGCCAAGAATTGCGGTGAATACTAAGTTCTGAGTAGTCTTGGTCACGAATGGGAGAAGTATGTCATTTTCTCCGTCAAGCGAAGAATATGCATCATTCTACATATGGATTGTTGTACGATTACTTGAAGCCTCATGAAAAGGAAGTTGATCGGGAAAGGATTCTCCGTGCTCAAATTGCTCCACCTACACATCCGGAAAATCAACAACTTGCCTTATATGCTCAACAAAGTTATCCTCCTCAACAAGCAACTCAACCAAGCGCCTCGGTCACACAAAGCGATCAATCACGGCAACCTCAACAAAATCAATTGGTTCCTTACAACAACAACAATGATCAAGCACTTCATAGTCAAACTAATGAGGAATCCGATCCGTTCGAAGCATTACAGCGAGGATTTGTTATGATTGCTAATGCTTTTAGCCGTTATACCAACAAATCCAACAATCGTATTCGTTCCTCATCCAATACACGAAATCGGTTTGTTGTGAACAATGGACGAGTTGAAGTTCGAATCGTGGTTATGGTCGTCAAATGGGAGGTGGTCAAGGGTTTAATGCTATGGGTAGGAATAACAACGAGCTCAAGTGGTGGAGCAGAAATGCTCGAAATGGGTTGAATGGTCTTGATGCTACAAGCGCAATGAGAAGGACACACAGCTAATGCATGCCCAAAGCCAAGGACTAGGGGCGGTGCTTATTTCAAAGAGGCTCTTCTTTTGGCTCTTAAGGATGAAGTGGTGGATCTCTCACAAACAAAAACGAGCTTTATGGCGGATCACGAGACTCGGATGATGATATGGAGGACTTGCGAGGCCAATGCATTTATTATGTTGATGGCTAATATGCATGAGTTACACATGAGTGAAACAGGCCCGTGTATGACAACGATGGCTTGTCTCGGTGCCGAACAAACCATCATCATATCGAACTAATATCTCCGCCAATATCTGAATCAAGCGCAGCTCGGGCTGTTCAAAATGAGTCATCTACATCTCATTCGGCGATTTTCAAATAAACCACAGTAGTTACATTTGACGATCAAGATGACCTTATGGTTTCCTTTGATAATCAAATTGACTCCGTGGTTGTACTTGAGGATCTAAATAATGATCATGTTGTGACTCACGTTGAACAAGCCGAGCTGTTGCCTCATCAGTTTTGCTCGTTTAATTCAAGACCATCAAATCAAAATGGAGGAATGTTATGCATTAAATAAGGACTTAAAAGCAAAATGCATTTGTTAACCAAGGATTTTGAATGCTTACAAATGCAACTCAACTTTTCAAAACTCAAGAAAACCGTGAAAAAGGTTTTGAAGCCGCTTTGCTAAATCTCATCAAAGCGAAAAATATTTAGAGACGGATCGTGATCTAGCCGCTTGAAGAATGCTTTGTTATGCGAAATAGAACAAGCTGAAACATGAACATAAAAAGCAAATTAACGCTCTCACCTTGGAAAATCAAAAAGCTAAGGTGAGTTGTTAACTTGTCAAAAGCAGTTCTCCGCATACAAAAGCATTCAACGAATCGGGTAGATGACCTTCTTGAAGAAATTATCGACTTGCAAAACAAAATTAAAGAGTTTAAAGCATTGTTTACAAACATGGTGAATCGATATGACTATTGAAAAGTTTACTTTAAAACCCAATCAAAAGGATATGGACCAAATCTAGGCGATTACAAACCAAAGCTTTCACTAAAACATTCAAACCAAATCACGAAGTTTCCGGTCGAGAATATAAAATTAATAATCTTGTTATGAGTGTTGTTGAATATCATCGTCAAGAGGAATTAGATGCGAAGGCGAGTCGATCAAAATTAAAAGCATTGTTTACAACAAACCTTTTAATTATTCAAAACCGGTCACTTCGTCACACCAGCGGATTCTTCTAACACACCAAGGGTTATCATCAAAACACACAGGTCTTCTAATGTTAATCCCCACAGATTATGCACAAACTTATGGTCCTTTACCTTCCATCGGTGAAGTAAACTCAAAACACGAAAATCGAAAAATTCTTAGATATTTTGACATTTTCATGGTGACCTCAAAATTTTACAACATGAGATAGAATATCGTTACGAAATCAAAATTGATCATTTTCAATCGCCTCTGGCGAGAACAAAGAGACATTTTTAGAAAAATCTTTTACCTAACGTTAAAAATTTGAAAAGTTGTGCATTAGCTTGGGAAAAGGATTTTCATAAGGAACTTGGAGTGATGAAGGTCGTTTTAGAAAAAGCTGAAACATCTATTTCTAATACTAAGCGTAAAAGAAAATGTTGAGAAAAGATGTTGATCGACTCTTGGAAGATGTTATCTGTCTTGATATCCATAATGTTGTGTTATTCTATTCTTTGCCACATGCATCGATTATATCTCTGCGATAATGTTGACTCTGTGGTAGCTGTTGAGAATCTTGATAATGTGCTTCGGATCGAGTCTTTAAAAGGCGAAAATAAGCGATTATAAACGAACTTTACAATGCAAAGCGTCGTCTTCATTGGTGTGAAAAGATATTCACAATCATCAACTTAGTTTTCAAAAGAAAATCGCTCGATTGCAAACAAAATCTTTTGATCCTAAAATTGAGCAAGCTGGATGATCAAAGCGTGTCTTTGAAAGGTCAAATCTCAAAATATGAACAAGAGCTTGTAAAGTTAAGCAGAATATGGTGTCATATTTGATTTACTCAATAAGACTCGTCATGAAGCATCAAACGAACTTGATCACTATCTTGCTCACACTAGAGAGTCATGAATTTTCTTTGGTAATATTAGATTACGAAAATCAAGATTTGATTCACACTATCTCTAAGTTAAGAGAAATGTTAGGAAAGTATGAACAACTTCCGCCAACCATCATTAAGAGATTAGCACCGGTAACACTTAGTAATCGTGCACCTAGAATCCCTACTTGCCAAATCACAAGTTGCTAACGTGCTTCCTTCTCTTGAAGCAGAATAGTTGCGTCTTTTCCAAGCGTCCGCACTTCACGACCTAGGAGCACTCAATCGAAGAATAGGAAGTTGCGACCTAAGAAAAGATCAATAAGGAATGCTAAAGTAGAAGAACACCCTAGGACTATGAATAAGACTCACGTTGCTTCCACTATAGATATTGCGTCGGCAAATGTAATAGAAATAGTGATGTAACGAATGCTAAACCGTTAAGTACTTTTGATATTGATCGATGCACCTTGTGTTATTTGTCGTAAAAGTATGAATTCGATTGTCATGACAAATGTGTTGCTAAAGCTATAATCTCTCGTTTACGGAATCCTAAGAATCGGAATACCTCTAGGCCCACTAATCATTCTAAGTCGTGCTTGGTAGACCGCCTTCTTTAGATTCTAAGGCAAGCATTCTTGTCCTGTAGCTCGGTTTCACCTCCTAAGAATGTAGTACCACCTAGTGCATTCACTAAGACTAAAGCAAAGAGTAGTTATAGATGGCGAAATGGATATATAACACACTAGGATTTAAATGGATGCCTAAAATCATTAATGTGTGCATGTCTCATATACACTTGGAACCCTCTAACATTTGGGTTCCACATCTACTTCTATTCCATCTGTGTAAATGCGTGTGTGTGTCGGTGATCTGAGATCATTCTCTGGATTGTTGATAGCGGATGTTCCCGACACATGACGAGCAACCTTAAGCTGTTATCAAACTTTATTGCAAAGTTCATTGGCACTTTGTCGGTTCGGGAATGATCACTTGCGACTATCATGGGCTCTGGAGATTATGTCAATGGGAACATCGAAATCGGCGGGGTTTACTATGTGGAAGGCCTCGGTCATAATCTGTTTTCGATGGGTCGGTTTTGTGATGGAGATTTGGAGGTTGCTTTCGGGAGAAAACTTGTTTCATTCGTGATCTACAAGGAAATGACCTTATGTCGGCTCGCGTAATTCTAGTCTCTACACTATCTCTATGCAAGACATGGTTGCTTCATCTCCCATCCGCTTACTTTCAAAGGCAACATCAACAAAATCACGGCTATGGCACCGTCGTCTCTCATCTAAACTTTCAAACCATCACCAACCTTGCTCGACACAAACTAGTTGAAGGTCTCCCACGATTCCGGTATTCAAAAGATCACCTTTGCTCGACATGTGAACAAGGAAAAAGCACTCGTGCTCATTTTCCTTCAAAGGTGGAACACGACTCTCGACATGTGCTTCATCTTCTTCACATGGATTTGTGGCCCGATCTTGGCGTGCAAGCGATCAATGGCAAACGCTACATCTTAGTAATTGTTGATGACTACTCACGATGGACTTGGGTCTACTTTCTTGAAGCAAAGACCAAGCTCCACAAATGATCATCACCTTTCTCACGAAAATCTGAGTTCGACTCCGCAACACCGTCGGGCTAATCGAGCAGACAAAGGCCGAATTTGTTAACCAAACCCTTCGTGAATTCTATGAGAAAGTGGAATTGACATCAAACATCTATTGCACGTACACGAACAAAGCGGAGTTGTTGAAAGAGCGAAACCGAGCGTTAGTGGGCTGCAGAACAATGTTAATCAATGCTAAACTTCCAGATTACTTATGGGCGGTGTATCTCTGCATGCTATACTCAAAACCGTTCTATGATCACAAAGCATACAACAAAACACCTTTCGAGCTTGTCCACAACCATAAACCGAATCTCAAACACTTTCATGTATTTGGATCCCTTTGCTATCCGAATAATGATCGTGATGATTTTGGAAAGCTCAAAGCCAAAGCGACATTGGGTCTTTATTGGATATTGTGAGAATTCTAAAGGTTACGGATGCGGAATCGTCGTACAAAGCAGGTGATGGAAGCGATTCATGCTCATTTGATGAACTCACGGAAATGGCTTACGAGTATAACGACTTAGAACCGGTCACAACCGTTTAAACTTCCTCAACCCCATCATCGGTGAACAAAGCCCCGACTCACTCGTCAACAAATGGAAAGGTTATTTGCTCCTACATTCGGTGGCGATATTGATGAGCGTGCTCGGTGTATCCATTGTTTCCATTGCTCAACGATAATATTCTTATACGATACACTGCTACAACAACTCTTGTTGAAGATGCACCTACACGATTGACTCCAACACAACAGTTGAACAAACCGCTTCCAACAATGATGAACCGGTGATGATATTACGAATGAAGTACCCCACTGCGATTTTGATCCAAATCGTTCTTTAACCCGTTTGCTAATGAGGCTGCGCACGGATGTCGCGGAATCATCAACAAACCATTTGAATCCTCGAATCGCACAATGTATACCAACATCAACCCTCTACACATCGATGGACAAAAGACCATCCTCGGCTAATATTATTGGCAACCCGAATCAACCGGTCGTTACGAGACAACGTCTTCGCACGGATGGTGAACATTGCATTTATGCACTCACTTGTCTGCCAATCGAGCCTAAAAACATTAAAGGCGCAATGACAAAAGACAAGCTGGATTGAATCCATGCAAGAAGAACTCAACCAATTCAAGCGTCTTGAAGTATGGGAGCGGTTGAAAGACCAACGAGGGTCTCGTCATTGGTCTCAAATGGATTTGGAAAAACAAATTGGATCTTTGAAGGGCGTAATCCGAAACAAGTCACGTCTAGTTGCTAAGGGTTATCGTCGGGAAGAGGAATAGACTTTGAAGAATCTTTTGCTCGGTTGCTCGTCTTGAGGTTGTTCGGATATTTCTCGCGTTCGCGGCTCATATGAATATGACGGTCTTTCAAATGGATGTCAAAGCTGCGTTTCTCAGCGGACAAGCGAAAAAATGGTTTATGTCGACCAACCCGAAGGATTCGTTGATCGAGTTCCCGAACCATGTCTACAAAGCGAACAAAGCTCTTTATGGTCTCAAACAAGCCCCTCGGGCATGGTGCGATAAGCTATCATCTTTCCTCATTGCTAATAATTTCACCAAAGGTTCGGTTGACCCAACTCTTTTATACAATATCACGGGGCACATATCTTAATTGTTCAAATTTACGTGGATGACATCATTTTGGGTCTACACATAAAAAGTTTTCAATCGCTTTTGCAAAACTAATGAAGAAAAATTTTGAAATGTCCATGATGGGTGAACTTACGTTCTTTCTAGGATTACAAGTTCATCAATCACCCGTGGTATTTTCTTGAGTCGGTCCAAATATGCCCTTGAATTGTTAAACAAATTTGGAATGAAAACACATGATACTTATGCCACACCAATGACTCATACCAAGAAGCTAGAGCGATTTACATGGGAAATTAGTTGACCCTACCAAATACCAAGTATTATTGGGTCTCTCATGTATCTAACGACTAGCGACACGATATTGTCTTTGCCGTTTATCTATGCTCCGTTATCGATCGCGACCAACTGAAACCCACCTCTACGAGGCTAAAAGAATCCTCCGATACATCAAGGGAACCATTAACTTGGGGATCGGTATCAGAAGGATTACGGTTTTGAACTAATCGCTTTTGAGACGACCACGCGGGATGCTTAGACTCGAGGAAAAGTACTTGAGAGCTCTACAATTTCTTGGTGATAAGCGGTGTCTTGGCAATCAAAGAAGCGAGGATTGTACATCGTTGTCATCAACAAGCGAGAATATGTAGCCATGTCCGCGTGTTGTGCTCAAGTCATATGGATGAGAACACAACTCAAAGACTATGGTTACGTGTTTGTGAGAATCGATGTCTTTGCGACAATCGGTGCCATTGCGATCTCGTGCAACTCGATTCGACACTTTCGAAATCAAAGCACATCGATCTTCGCTATCATTTCATCAAGGACCACGTGGAGCAGTGCTTGTTGAATTATACTTTGTGGTGTCGAGAATACCAATTGGCGGATCTTCTCACCAAAGCCTTGCCTCCCGCTAGGTTTAATGAGTTGGTCCACGGATTGGTATGAGGTGTTTGACTCAAGAGGAATTGGATGACCTCTTAAAAGCAGTCTTAAAACACATCAAACACCAAAACATCTTTTGTAAATAAATTTTCAAAACAAAATACAAAAATATAAAATCTTTTAAAACAACAAAAATATTCTTCTAATCTATTTTTCTTTCAACATGGCAAGTACATTTCTTCCATCAACACTATAATCTTTCAAAATTCGGTATTTTTCGATCAAGTGTTGAGGGAAAAATTATCATAAGCTGTTTCAAAACATCGTGTACTTGCATGTTATAATATCCGGTTGTTTCTTTTATCAATGGTGGTAAACTTTTACGGTTAAATGACACTCCTCGGACTAAAATTTATAACCTTTCATTATTTCTTAAGTCGAGGGGAGTGTCGTCAAGTTTCTTTCTTAAAATCTTTGTTTGGTAACCAAAATGGAAGTTAAATGGCTTTGTTTGAAAAAGGAAAAGGTGGAGGGACCAAAAATGTCAAAATCTTAAAGTTATTTTAAATAAAACACCTCCCACTACCTTTATCTTCACATTTATTACTCTTAACCTAAAACATCCTCGCATAGAATTCGTTCAAGAAATCCGTACTTTAGATCATCATTTTGTAAGTGTTTTCATGATCTTAACGATAATACAAGCTAAGGTTTTGAATTTCAAGCAAATCCTACGGCTAAAGCGTTAGTTATGCGTGATTATGTGTTCTACGCATAAGCGTATGAACACACAATCAATGTGAGTGTGTTTTGGTTGAAAAGAAAGTGTCAAAACGTGTTTTTAACAACAAGGATACTATTTTACCCTCTAAATCCACCCGAAACACGAATTGATGGTTTTGAATATTAGGGTTTATGAGTCGATTTGGGTGTTTACAAATGTGAAGAGTTTTGTTCAAAAGATTGTTGTGTAATGTTTATATGATGATGAATTGATGATTTCCAAGCTCTATCACCACCCGAAACTCTAAATGATTAAAAATTGGAATTAGGGTTTAAAGTTCATAAGTTTGGGCATCTTTGATTCTCCACGATTTAGATGTTATAACTTGGTTTATAGACTCTCACAACATCTTAGAACTACCTAAAATTGTTTGGTGCAAATCCATGGCTAGAAATTATCTGCGTAATTCATAACCCTTAGGGTTTTGACCTACGCGTATGACTTTCTACTCATAACTGTTTATCGAATGTTCATGCCATGAATTGTTGTTAAAATGAATTTTTGTGTTAATATTGATGATTTGATGAATTTATTTCAGGCTTGTTGCGCTTAAAATTCAGAATCAAGGTCATTTGAATCTCTACGCATAAGGATTACCCTACGCGTAGTCAAGTTATGCGTAAGAATAAATCCTACGCATAACTATTACGCGTAAGGTTCTACAATGGGACTACGCGTATTCTATGAAGGATATGCGTGGCGATGACCTCTACGCATAAGGTCTACTCTTACGAGTAAGCCTTACGCGTAAGGTTTATATCGCCTCTGGCGTAAGCTCTCGCATAAGGTCCCCTTTCCTCGCGTAACTTTTCTTACGCGTAAGTTAGGATCCTACGCATAAGCTTTCGTCTATGCGTATGTCATTACTGTTTACGCTTAACTTTGCCAAAACTACGCCTAAGCCTTGATTGACCTTCATTATGAATTGTTACGTGTACAAACTTGTAAATAAACTAATCATAACGTCACGAATCCAATAATGTCACTAATAAACTTAATCGTTTGATATGTTGTGAACAATAAGTGATAACATAAACTTTAAAACTTAAAGTTAACTAACTCACGAAACATTTCACGACGTCATTGGACTATTGGACAAACAAGTGACTTAGGACTCGTAACAATCATTATCCTTGTACATTCAATAACTAGACAATAAGACCTTACATTGACTAACATTATGTCTTTCGATATGTTGGTTCTTTTGGCTAATGTTATTTGAGATCACGACATGGTTACTCAAATGAATGTGGATGCACACGAGGTTCTCACTATTGCGATATCTTCCCAATGGCTATCCTAGAAAGATTGGAAAGAACAACCTTAGGGTTGACTTTGAAACCCTCACATGCTCGAAATCTTCTTGTCTCATTCTTGTGGATATTCTAAGGAATCATCCCTACGAACATGCTCTCACACTCTGCTCTTGTCTGGAAATCTACATTCGACAATTACGGAATTCTATGCGAGAGGATCACGGGTCAAAGTGCGATGGCGGTGACACTTAATCACAAACAAGTCACCATCACTCATGCGGACTTACGGGCTGTTCTTCTCATTCACGAAATCGAGCCAACCGACTTCTTTGCTACACCTCTTGAAGAGCAGTTCGCAATTTCTTCTTGACATTGGCTATGATGAAGCTTGAGGGATTGTTACTAAGCATTCTCACGTGGAGCTTAAGAACATTCCTCAACCGTGGAGAACCCTCTACATCATCATTACCAAGTCATTTACGGTCGTGGCGGTGGTTATGAGCATCAAAGCTCATGGAACTACAAATCTTACGGTCTCGATCAATAAGAAGGACATCGAAATCGAAGCAACGATATGGGAGGACATGATGCTATTTCACAAGAAGCTTGGCTCAAAGATTCCTATGTCGGATACACAAAGCTTTTGATCCGAGAGCACTTGGACTTAATCACGATATCCCCATGAGGCTCAATGACCCGACAATCACGACTTGTTGTCCGAACCTATCCTTTCTATCGAAATCAAGGAATCGACAACTAAGAAGCGGTGCCGTCTTTGCTGATCACCTTCTATCTAAAGAACTCAAGAAGCTTGAAGCGTACAAAAGGTATCTAGTAGCGATAAAAGAAGGCAAAGTTGGTCATCTTGATGAAAAACCTTGGGAACTCCTACTCGGAGAACCGAGAAGAGGAAGTCTTTGGAAGTGCGATAAGTTACGAAAGTTATAGGAAGCTTCCCAAAGGAATCCTCCTCGTAAAGGATTGTTCCGTAAAGGAAGTGAACCTATTCCACACACAACCATGAAAGAAAGCTTGTGGACGAAAGCTCGAAGGTGCTTGACACGAGATGAAGAGATTACCTACTCGAAGCGCAAGGATGACAATCCTTGATGCCAAAACCTCCAGTCCTCAAGGCGATAAAGGAAAGGAAGACTCCGCACTTGTGCCCTATGATGAGAGCTACGAAGAAGAAGAAGAGCTCTTGGATCAATCATACGGGAAGAAGTTTAAAATCGTCGAGACACCTTCAAAAAGTGAAGAATTTGCAAAAGACCAAATGGGTGGCCGGGAGGATCAAGTGGTCTTGCCCACTCTTCACCGAGATCTGATGCGGTTAATCGACCCGATAAGGGATGCGGTGCCACCACTCTTGTGCAACAACAAAAGCTTGTGGAGGATACTATCGAATATGAGTTTGAGAAACACAGGCGAGAAGAAGTGAGAAAGATAAAGATCTTGATTATGACAAGTTGCTTACGGAAAGTCCTACGTTCACGAAGGAAACTTGAACCGCCCAAGGACCCCGAGTCTCCTCATGTCTCTTCCTCATCGATTCTTCATCTCACTCCTCACCACCACCATCAAAGAAATCAACCAAATCAACATCCAAATCGTGAAGAAACCACCTCGATCTTGGATTTCTCGGACTCATGAAAGAATTGTGAAAGTCATCAAACAAGTCGAGAAAGAAGACATGCTCTGAAAAAGTGAATTTTTTCAATGACCAAATACAATATCTAAATGATGAGAATGACAAGATGCGAGAAGAAAGGAAGTTTATTCGAGAGTTCATGAAAAGTCATCGTCAAGAGGCTGAGCGAAATGATCGAAGGTTACACTAACAAGTACCTTACGGATATCGTTCCTAAAGTCACAAAGGAGATGTTTACAGACAACTATATCCGAATCTTATGCGAGATAGCCAAGCAAACTATAAGATCAACACCTTTAACCGTCACAATCAATCCATCGATCCTGTAGTTTTCTCGGATAATGAATTGGTGGCCAAGCTTGTCACACAAATGTCTAAGCGATCGGGACATTTACTTACGAGGAAGGAAAGTGTTTCAAGCATTCTTTGGACTACCAACTCAAAGAAGCATGTAGATTCGAGCGAGAAAAGTCTAAGCGTCCTAGAGGCGATGAAGATAAGGATCGGGATAAGCATGATAAAGCTAAGCGTCGGAAGAAGTCGGTGAATCATCTTCTATGTTACCTCCTCTCCAGCGGACTCCTACTCAACAAAGGTCCCTCCTCGTTCTTCTACGGATAAACCTCGGGGCGATTCCGAGTTACCACCCACGACTCGAAAAACCGGTGATCACTTTGAGTATCTGGGTGGTGACGATGAAGAGGTCCTTGAGCCCCTACAACAACCCACCTCTCCCAAACAAGTTCGAAACCGAGAATCATCATCTAGGCCTTGAAAAAAAGAGAAGAAGGCGCCTCGGTGGCGTCGTATCTTGGCTAGATGACGATAAAACGAGGAATTTGAATGGTTCTCTACTCTTGTTAACAACACTCCTACCACGAAGAAGGTCGAGATTTGGTGAGCGGTAATACATTGGAGCATGCAAAACTTTTGCAAGAAAAGTTCCATGTGAAGAAGATGGCGAAATCCGAGTTGAGGCGAATCAAGAATGAAGCTTTTCAAGCTGTGGAAAGATAGCTCGAAAGTGCCATCGGTCGAATATCACCTTGAGAACATTGCTCGAGCTATGTCTAACAACATGGATTGGCTCAACCCGAAAGCAAACATCGACTTCACCAAGCGGGACAACCCTCCATACTACACCGTGGTCAAAACCTCTACCAACAATTGGCCAACGGATGAACCGAGGATTCCATTCGGATATTTCTTCAACAAAGACACGGAATTTCTTCTACATGGTGGCGATGGTTCAAGGAAATCGCTACATCGTTGACACTTCCATTCCCATCGACTATATACTCGAGCGCATAGCCATCGAGGCGTGCCAATCACTTGTTCTCGACAAAGTGGAAGCATACGACCGAGATGCAATGTCTGGATTCATCATTGGCGGGCAGCGAAGAATCTACTACGAGTGTCGGGTTGAAGTCTCAACATGCGGTGTTCGATACTAAGGATATCGTTGCCATCAAACATGTTGTTACGTCATCTAAGTGGGACTACACCTTCCTAAAGAATATCGTGGTCAAGCGACAAGATGAAAGGATTATGCATTCTCTGAAGGACTTTGAGAATTTGTCTATCAACGACATCGAAGACATGTACCTTGCCAAAGTACAAGGTCGCATGAGACAATTTTCAACCAGAAGTACAACGTGAATTCATCAAGTCATTGCTCATCTTCATCGGACATATAGTCATCAAGGCGTGTAGAAGATCTTGGTTTGGCGGTTGAATCTTATCGGACCGTGTCAACTTCACTCCACCTCGGCTAGATCTTCCGACCTCAACCGCTCTCACAATATACACTCATCGACAAACCTTTCGGCGTCGTTTACGCGGTGAACTTCAAAGAAATTGCTTAATGGCGTGTAATGAACTTCACAAGTTTGGAGATCACACTTTGAAGATGGTTAGGGACGGATTGGCTTATAGGTTGAAGGATATCGACAAAAGATTGGGTCTCTAGCGATGGAATTCTCGGGATCGAAGGGATGTGAGGAGAATCATCAAGATGATTGATGAAAGGTTGTTTGAAGGATCGATTCGAACTTTGGAAAGCTTTGTTGGTGGTCGACCGGGATCAACATCACCGGCTATCAGCATACATTCGCACTCTGGCGACATCACTGCACTTCTGGTACCCTTGAATTGTTTCTTTCATTATACATTTGGATGTGTGATTATATATGTCTATGGCTTGTGCACACATAACGATGTACAACCCGTAATTGTCAAGAAAGGACCACGTAGTGCGCTTGATTGCCACAATCCTTATAAAAGGAGCGAAAGCTTCTTACTTTTGAGTAAAACCTATCAAACCTTTCATTTTCAAGGTTTTGCTCAAAAGGACAAGTACTTCCGTATGATTTTCAAAACCTCAACCGTTTATATCACTTGTTGAGGGGAGTATTTGAATTAAAACTTTGTTCAAAAATTGTTCATAGTGGTCATCTTCCATGACACTCGAAATGGTCATATTTATTCTCAACTTTTCAAAAATAACATTTTATATGCCATTTTGAGGGAGAAAATTTATGTGATAAGAAATATGTTGTGTAAATGCAAATGAATCTTTGTGTAATAGACTTAACCAACGAATTGGCGGTACTAAAGCTGTTAGTAACTCGAAAAGACTTGTCTGGACGGGTAATAATTTCAAGCTAGTTCACTAGTAATGTAGCGTGTCTCATGAAAGGACTTGTCCAAGTAGAATGTACCATTCGAGAAACTCTTGGTAGACATGAACTCGGCGGGTATGACAACCTTTCGAGGATTGTCTACACCTTCAAGGTAGTTATTAGAGCTAGTTGTCACCTAAAAGGCGACAATGTAACTCTTTAACTATGCAACGTAACCGTGTCTCGAGGAGATTGTCTATCTTGAGTGGATCAATTCAAAAGTCGCGCTCTTTCCTCACTTGTGCAATTAACCGTTAAAACTCTTAAGCACATGTGGAGGGTATTTATGCAAAATCTTATCTCTCACGATGGTTCAAACATGTTTTCATTTACAAACCCTTTGAGAGATTCTTCACAACAGTGGTTTTAATGGCAACATAGGTTAGTCATGGAGATATAAGGTGACTAAGGTTAGGAATAACAGTCCTATGATCCGCCAGAGCGGGAGGATCTACCCAAGGACATCACAAATAGTTAGTACTTAGAAGTCCTTAGGTATGATTATAAAAGGAGAAAATGAGAATCGGAGAAAGAAGGAGTTGAAGAATTAAAAGAAATGCAAAGAAAAGGGTGAAAAGAAATAGCCCTCAAATTATTCAACTTAGAGGCGGACAGGGTTCAATTCATATACTCTTGGTTGTCACTTAGTGGCCGGTATTGAAGATTAAAAGTCGTCATGGACCCGATGGCGCATGCACTAAACCTTCTTAGCCACTCAAGTTTCTCTCAGCGAAGCTTGTTTCATTCTCACGGGAACCCTCGTAAACTATTGGCTTTCTCTTAGAGATCGTTGGTATTGAAGAGGAGACCCTCTCCTAGTCTCCGCTCGGGAAAACCAAAGCACACTATTGAGTCTAGAGCCACGAGATTCATCAAAAGATCTCTTAGGTACACTTGACATTTCATCACTTGTTGATCAACAAATAAGATCATCGATGGTTCATATCGAGTCCTTCACGGATCTTAGCAATCATCGAGAACATTTATGAGAGGTTCACATCTGTGATCCTCGGTGATTGAATGGAAACTCTGCCGGGGTCAACATCAAACGACCACGGCGGTCACTTCGGTAACTCCCGTGGATTACGCTTAGTGTGTCTCAAGCGGTCTGATCGTGAGGTGATGCTTGGTGTACCTCGGCGACTCATCGAATGTAGATGTACTTGGTACATCGCGTTATCTCACTTGTGGGACTCCGGTTCGAGAGCGGCCTTTGTAAGAATTAGAGTTGTGTTTTCACACTATCTTGTTAACACTCTCGAAGTTCAAACTTGTAAGTGCGGAATCCGCTTATTACTAACCGTTTGAAATGTTTTCTTCTTATGGAAGCTCGGGCGGGGGATGATCGTCTTGATTCTTCTCATGCTCACGCCAACATCATCACTAATGGAAGTTCTATCCAAAAGCAACACAACGATCGAATGATTCTTCGTCAAATCAAAGAATCTACAAAGTTAAAGACTTAAAGAACTTCATCGATCTTGAATTCCAACGTCAAAGGCGTGTGAGCATGTTGAAGAATGACGTGGAACCTTTGAGGCGGCGAAGCGGACACGAGCGAGACTTGATCACGACAACAACATACTATCACTTTCACCACAAAGAACAATGATCAAAGAACAAA
The DNA here is from genome assembly GCA_022545495.1 of Chrysanthemum lavandulifolium. Lineage (NCBI taxonomy): Eukaryota > Viridiplantae > Streptophyta > Magnoliopsida > Asterales > Asteraceae > Chrysanthemum > Chrysanthemum lavandulifolium. The sequence continues at coordinate 92,961,344 of CM040240.1, read as the reverse complement.
GTTAATGATGACGTCAAAGCATAACCGCTCAAGGAAAACTATCTCTACTACTTTGGGAGATTGTTCGAATCGAGGCAATTCTTCTCACAAGAAGAAGAATGTCGAAGGCGTCGAGCTACTATTACATCAACGCCTTCACCGTTCATCACCAACACTTGAGGGAGATTGTTGGAATCACTCTAAACCATAATCAAGTGTTAGTAATTAATATGTAATAGTTAGCTTTATTATGGCCTTTATGTTTGTAATTAGCCTTAAGCTTATGTAGAAGGCCCATAAGCCTAGGCCTTAGTCCATTAAAGAAAGGATGGAAACTAGGAGTGTTGCCTAGCTTTCCTCCTATAAATACCTATGTAAACCTTCATTTGAAGGTTGGTTGTTCAAGTTATTCTCTCTTTCATTCACCTCTCTGCATAACCGTGTTATATTATCGTGTGTGTGTGTTTGGTTCTTGTTCAATCGCCTTATCTCTTTCTATATTACTTGTGTTTGTAAAACTAGTGACCTAACAAATTCTTGATATCCTCTAAACATTTGTTTATAATTATGTATATGTCCTTTTACGTCGTTTTACATCTTATAATTACATTTAACTTTAACTTACCAAACACTTTTATTGAAAAAAGATACGAACAGAATTTCATATTATGATTTCTATTAACATTTACATTTCTGATTCTGTTTACATCATACAACTTACGCCTGGGCCACAAAACATACCCTTAGTATTTTTATTCATAAATTAAAGCTGGAAATGTAATTTTTATAATTTTAGTGTTGTAAAATTTTGTACAATAAACTTATAGAGTTGTAAAACTTAAAATTAAGTTTTGAGAGAAGAGAGCATTTTTTTTATATGTAATATATAGATAAAAAAAAGTGAAAAATATTAAACGAACTCAATATTGAATAACAAAAATTTATTCAACTTTGAGTTTGAGCTAAGTAATTAGTAAGCTGAGATTCAACTCGACTCGACAGAAATCATTAACGCGAATGTTCTCACAAAGTCAAGAGTCAAGACGACGAGATGTTTTGGTCTTTAATTAATTAAAGGTTAATTAAATTACACCAAATTGCAATTCGTTAACAATATTTTAATCCCCACTAGGGAAAAGGGCGGATGGGGATGGGTGGCGTGTGGGGCCACACATGATACCAAAATCCGTAGAAACATTGAACACAAACATACACTTTTTTAATTTAATTCAACACATTCATTGAACCATTTTTCTCGTTTCTATAAACTACTCGTAATATATAAAAAATAGTATATACCCATATTCACACACCAAATCAAAACAAACCCATATTACTATTTTTGCCCTATTTCACATATTTGGGGGTTCTTTATCAATTCACATGATTTGAATCTCACAATCTCATATTAATTTTTTTTGCTCTTGATCGAGGGTTTTTAGCTCAATTCTACTCATGCAGAATCTTTTTGGTATGATATTTAATTTGATTGTCTTAATTATGATCTGATGCTGTTATTTATAGTTAAAGTTGATTAATATTTGCTGAATTGAGTTGTTAGTAGCTGTTGTAAACTGTTAAATCATATGAATATATATGTTTCTTGATTAAAAGTGTTACTTTAAAAAAAAAAAAAAGATATAGGTTTTTTTTATGCATGTATGTTGATTGTTAGTAGTTATTCTTGAGAATTAGATATTTAGACCTTTTTCTTGCTTGTTGATAAACATTTGCTAATTATTTTTATTAAAAATTATCAGGTTTTTATTTTACATTTTTTGAATAAAAATTTGTCACTTTTTTTAAGAGAATTTTTGGTTACTTAATTTACGTTTTATAGACAAAAGTTATGGTGATTGATAAGTTTTTTGAAAAAAAAATGTTAAAAGTTATTATTCAGATCTTGAATTTTTAGGATTTAAGTGAATAATATGTTATATGTGTTCGATTAAGTTTTTGATCTGTAGTTGGTTTGGGTGAAATTTGAAGTTTTTACTGACGTTTTGTGTGTTTGGTTTATAGGGGAAGATGTTTTGTACCATGGTATGTCTAAATACCAAGATTCTGAAGAGTGTAATCTCTTCTTGTCCCTTGGTCGTAGTGTCGATGTATATGTCCCGTCTCGCAAGAGGTCGAGAGTTACCGCTCCGTTTGTGTTTTGTGAACAAGTGTTTAAGAAGCAGAAGACCACTATTGATGTTCTTCCTGACGAATGTCTCTTCGAGATTTTGAGACGTGTTTCTGATGGGCAAGAGAAGTATTCATGTGGTTTGGTTTCGAAGAAATGGCTTATGCTTTTGAGCACGATTCATAGGGATGAGCAAAAGAAGGCGGAGGAGTTTGATAAAAGTGGTGGGAGTCTTACGAGGTGTTTGAAAGGGAAGAAGGCGACGGATGTTAGACTTGCTGCTATTGGTCTTGGAACTGGTAGTCGTGGTGGATTAGGTGAACTTGCAGTTCTTGGAACCAGTGCTAGTAAAGTGACGGATTTTGGACTTAAGGCGGTTGCTCGTTGTAGTCCATCTCTTACGTCTCTTACTCTATGGAAGCTACCTTCCATTGGCGATGAAGGGGTTGCGGAAATTGCTAACAACTGTCAGCTATTAGAAAAGCTTGAACTCTCTGAATGCTCTGCAGTTACCGACAAGTCTTTAATCTCCATTGCAAACAACTGTCCTAACCTGACATCACTAGCATTAGAATCCTGCTCAAACATCGGTAACAAAGGCCTTCAAGCTATTGGGAAAAGGTGTCCCAATTTGAAGTCAATCTCGATTAGAAACTGCCCATTAGTTGGCGATCAAGGGATTGCTAGTTTGGTTTCGTCAACAGCTTGTTCTTTGATGAAACTTAGTCTCTGTAGTTTAAACGTCACTGATGTGTCTCTTGCTGTTATTGGACACTATGGTATGTCATTGACTGACCTAAGTGTAAGCGATCTTCATAATGTAACCGAGAAGGGTTTCTGGGTTATGGGCAATGGTCAAGGGATGCAAAAGTTGAGGTCATTTGTTGTTACTGCTTGCACGGGTGTTACTGATTTAGGGCTTGAAGCAGTGGGCAAAGGTTGCCCGAATTTGAAGCAATTCTCTGTTCAGAAGTCTGATCACGTATCAGATAAAGGTGTCGTGGCATTTGCTAAAGCCGCATTGTCCCTTGAGACCCTTATGCTTGAAGAATGCCACACGGTTACACAGCTCGGTATCTTTGGATTGCTTGTAAACTGTGGTAAATTGAAGAGACTTTCTTTGACAAAATGTTTTGGAATTAAGGATTTGCCTATGATGATGATTCCTTCGGGTTTATCTCCTTGCAATTCTTTGAAATCTTTATCTGTCCGTAACTGCCCGGGGTTTGGTAACTTTAGCTTGGCTCTGTTGGGTCAGCTTTGCCACCAGATTCAAGAAGTAGTTTTAACCGGCCGTAATGGGATTACAGATGGTGGGTTCATCTCACTCATTAAGAATAGTGAGGCTGGTCTTACCAAGGTGGATCTTAGCGGTTGTTTGAGTTTTACTGATAAGGTGGTTTCTGAAATCTCGATGGCTCATGGTGCGACACTTGAGGTGTTGAATCTCGATGGTTGCACATCAATCACCGATGCAAGCATGGTCACTATTACACAGAACTGTAAAGTTCTGAGGGAGCTTGATGTTTCTAAATCTGCAATAACTGATTTCTCAATTGCCGCTTTGGCTTGTGCAGAACAACTGAATCTTAAGGTTCTTTCAATCTCGGGATGCCGAGTTTCGAACAAAAGCTTGCCGTTTTTGAAAAAGTTGGGTGAATCACTTATGGGTTTGAACATGATGCAATGTCGTGGAGTCAGCAGTAATGCAGTTGGTCTTTTGGAAACCGAAATTTGGAAGTGTGATATCCTTGTATAAGCTACAAAGTCTACAACAGCCGTGTCCATAATCAGTCGGTAATGAGTACTTCTCAAGTCAATGTCAGTAGTTGTGCAGGTTTTTACGGGTCCATGCGATGGGTTCTTCTTGAAATCCGGCACCGAGCTCTTTTTTTCCAAGGGATTGGCTGATACATCTTTTTTTTACAGTTTTACCAAACTGTTACATGAATTTTTGGCCTTTTACATGAGGTCTTCTATTCTTGTCAGCCATATCTCCTTGAGAATTGCAATGCTTGGTTTCTGGTTCTTGAAGACGGTGTTTCGTGATGGTACCTAGTCGTCGTATTAGTTATCATTTGCTGCTGTTTGTTTCAGTTTCGTGATGTTCATGTCAAGTTTTTGTTTTCATAAGGTTACCAATCGATGATAGGGCTCAAGTAGTGGTGGCTTGGTTGTTTTGTGGGATTTGGGCATGGTAGATGATGTTAGTATGTCTGCCGTGACAACCTGGTGAGGGTTGTTTTTTCTTTTGCCATTTTCCGGTTTTTCTAAGCTTCACACTTATCTGTAAACTGTTGATGGTTGTAACCTTTTGTGATGGGAACTTAATAATATTTACTTCTGTTTTGTATCTAATGATTTGTGCAAGTCTTCATTCGTTTGTTTTCTTATTTTCATCTTATTGGTTTTCATAGCCATCTTTGTTTCCTTAACACATTGTCAACAAAATGAATGCAAGCATTGTCTATATAGGTATGGATATGTATTTTTACACATGAATGTTGACATCATATACTTTAGGATGAAGTTGTAACATGGTTATGCATATGTAATTTTTAGCTTGGTAGTTTACGTATCCCAGTTAAAAACCCGAAAATTTGTTTGACATAATCAAGTTCTAGTTTGAGGCGAATTCACATCGTTTGTTAAAAATGAAATCTTTCTAGGAATTGCGTTTGATTAAAGAGTAGGAAAACTATGTGCACAAGAAAAGGAGTTGCTTAAAAGTAAAGGTTTTCGAGTTCATGATATAATTCTTGGTGCATTTAGTATTTTAAGTGAATAACGTGTGAGTGAATATATTCTTGTCGGAGAAGATTGAGCATTGATAATGCCAAAGATTTTAAAGTCCAAATTAGATTCTTGTGATATAATAATATTTGATGCCTCTCGCAATATTTAACATAAAATAACCTAAGTTACTCATCGATGAGAATCAGCGAGTATGTATACTCACTAAAGAAACAATAATGTTACTTACTAAAAATTCAATGAGTGTGGTAGTAACTGAAAAATCACTCACTAAAAAAACAATAATGTTACTTGCTAAAAGTTTAATGAATGTAGTAACTGAAAAATCACCGAGTAGTTTACTCTTTGATGAGAAGTCAATAAGTGTTGTATAAGACTCGATCATCAATAAACTTCAGAGATGTTAAATACTAATTGAAAAAATACTTTACTTCACTGATCCGGTATTAGTTAGTAAAGTACCCGAACTACAAACAATATTGAGATCGACATAATCTCCCAAACTTTAAATACTTTCTCTTAAACAAACTTGAAATATGAGTAAAAACTAAAAAAAAAAAAAAAAAAAAAAAAAAAAAAGAGTGGTTGCTAAAACCACTTGGTCTAGATAAAGTGGACACCAGGGTAACCCGAGGGTGGCGGTAGGGTGTTTCCCTTTGAGGTTTCGATTTCGAGACTTGCCAATGGGGTTTTCCTCCTAGGTGAAGTGGGAAAAAAATGAGTGGGGTTTATTCCCCAAAAGGCAAAGGTTCGAGAAAGTCATACTGTCTGCTTGGATGTAACTACGTGACACAAACCACTAACTACTAACTAGTTGTTCAAAAAAAATATAAAAAATAAAAATGAAGCTACATATAAACACACTTATATAAACACAATGTCTATAAATAGATAGTTAGATATTCTAAACACAAAAAATAATATAAATGTATAGTGATATAATTCTCTTCTCCTTGAATCATAAGCTAAACTAACAAGTTTTGATTCATTTCTAAAAAAGTTTCATTTGACATTCAATTGGTATAGTGTTCTGCAACTATCACTTATAATTCTTTGATTTATTTCTAATAAGAATTATAAACGTTAAAAAGTATTAATGATGTTATTAATGTCAAATGAGACTTGTGCAAAACTTTTATTTATATTATCAAACATATTCATGTTTTATCCCAAAATTTGGGACCAACAAATATCTCTCTCTGCTAATGACTAATCATCCCATATCCCGCTTCGGCGTATAGGGTAAGTTCATAATGCTAATGACTAAATCATTATTATAATATTGGTTTGTAGCATTTTAAGCTCGTTTAATCAGGGATTAGGTTGTAAATTAAAGGTTATATATAGCGTCTAAATAAAATCTTTACTGAAATATAAAGGACGGTTATTAACACTTGGGGTAATGGTGCCTTCTTTTCTTTTGTAAAGGAAGGGAGGAAATATATATGTGTGATATAATAAAAAGGTTAAATTATAATTTTTTTAAAATTATATTTGACCCATAAATTTATGTCGGGCCTCTTATATTCATAAACAAGAGATCTAATAAAAAAACAAATTTGAAATGTACGATTGTAGTTTATTATCACCCTTCTATTTAACTTTTATTTCTCATTTTATCCTGACTTATACATAATAATATAATATACATATTACATTAAGGATCTAAATGGAAGAAAACCAACATTGAAACAAACTGAATACCAAGGTATGTTCAAATGCTCATACTCGCATGAGGTTAATATTATAACATTGGACAATAAGCAGCTATAGAGATTCCAACCATCACCTGCTTAGTTCCAACCAGAGAGCCGAATTCCATTAACGCATATTATAGCATCCGATATCAGCTGATAAATTTCATCTTAGAGATTTATCTATCACATAGGGAATAATGGTCTTTTTTACCATTAGGTAGATATCTGTAAGGACGATCATCTATGGATGACCTGAATTATGTGAATACACTTGAAGTGAATACACTTGAAGTTACAATAGTTATTTAGGAATATGATACACTACTACTGACTTGATATCGGTCCCTTATATACCGAGATAGATATATCTGCCATCACCCTTTATCTATGTCAATACCTCTAAAACTCCTGATTACACTATATCCTATAACTAGTTATAATACCCGTGCACGCACGGGGGTTTTACATATATTTTTTTATCATATATTAATACCATGTATATTTACTTAAAGTGTAATGAACTTTACATTTATTACTTTGGTATAAGTCATAACCATATATACCAATTTATATGTTCTATACTTTTGAGTTGATTGTTGATGGATAGTTTGGAAACAAACCCCAAAACACACTCAAAATAGGTTATATGATACATCAAGGCACTAAAAATATTAGTTTTAATCCGAACATGTAATATGACACCAAAATAATCACTTTAGCCAAATATTAAAAGTTTATTATACTACATATAATATAAGTATCAACATAATCACTTTTACTGTTTTACAGCTCAATTCAAAATACCCTTTAAAAATTATGACCACCACATCTCTTATATACTTTTCGGGATGGAATTAAAGAAAAACAAAATTGGGTATTCAACTTTTAAAGTAGTCACACGCCTGAGATAGTCCGAAACATCAAACTCTATTATACCTCATTTGATCAATAGGCTAATGATGTTTTTGTTTTGTTGATGTTGAAAACTTGAAACTGTTGTTGCTCAAAATTCTGAACATTTCTAGTTCTCTAGCAACATCAACTACTTGATGTTGTTGTGCCTAAATAAGCGATGTTGATTACGAGCATCTAGGGAAGTACCGGTCCTTGAAAGCCTAACATCGATCGCATATTAGAATTGGTCCCATTTGTCCCAACATCGATCGCATATACCCTTGGGATCATCCATATTTAAGAGTTTCTTCATCTTGTTACGAAATATGATAACAATACATAAAATAAGTACAATGCACTCCTAAACAAAACCAAATTTGATAAAATTCATTTAATGAATGTTTGCACACTTAATGATCCATTACCTCCGAGCTAATATTTTATGCCATACGATCGAATGGATGAAAAGGGTAAAATAAATTATTATTGTTGTATATTTGGTAGTCATATATCGATGTTTTGCGAAATTGAGAAACTTCCTTGAAGTTCACCCACTTCAAGAACCACGGAAATATCATATTGCCAATCGAGACAATAAAGATTATAAAGCTTTAATGAAGAACTAACACATTAATTTTCATACAGTGCAAATCTCCTTAATGCAAATGACCAAAAAAACCAAGACTGAAAGGGATTTCAACCAATGGTCAAAAACAAAGTTTGTAAATTCAACTCATTTACTTAAGAATGGGTTAATTTTGTATTCTCTTATACTTTTAACGGGTCAACTAAAAACTAAAAGTAAACAGGCATAACGGGTCGGCCAAAGTGTATTTTAAATGCTTACACGTCCTAAACATATAATCAAGAATATTAAATCTTTATTGTAATTATACATGTTATCCGTCTGATTTCGTCAATACTATCTAATCACCGTATTCTCTTACAACCTGCAGGAGTGTGAAATCCATGGGCATGGAATTGCTACTCGATTTCCTCAAACATGTTTCCTAGTTTAGCATTATTCTAGTAGAAATATCATTTGTGCTAGGTATCCATTTCAACCCAAGATTAAAACTTGAATTATCAAGTTTTGCAAGATTTCGAAATGAAGCTGCAGTGATCAAGTATCTTCAAGACAAAAGAGTTTGATGCGAGAAAAAGTCACGAATGTGGATGATAGCAATCTTTCATTTTTCGAGAATATCTTTTTGTGGGTTTGATACTTCTTCCATGAAACATAGCTATATCCTAAGTAGCATCTACATCCAGTTAACCTGGGCATTTTACTTTCTAAAGTGCAAAAGTATAATGCAAGCTCTCGCCTTATTAAAAACTGAAGCATACCAAACATCCTAGTGAAAGTGATATAGGTTGAACTTAAGAAAACTAAATGTTTTTCGCTTAGAGACTGCAGTTCCATATGCCTTTGTTCACAGCGTTAAAAACCTATTTCTTTCTCTAATCAATCCCCAAATGAACCCTCCCCAAGTACTACTAACCATTGCTCTCATACACATATCATATTACCAGTACTACTAACCATTGATCTAGGTATAGGGATTTGCTGCAAGTATAGATTTAGGTATGAGATCTAGTACACCAAAGGCCTGCCCCAAAACTCACCAGGAGTCCTCGTATTTTAAGCAAACTAATGATCCTTGAAACAACAAAGCAGTCTTATTCATACTTAAACATGCTTAATCAATTCCACTTTGGTTCCGTGGTTTACATAATTTATTTACATTATTATATTACAACAACATAAAGAGAAAACGGAAGAGAAACTTATGAATTACCTCAAAGTGTCTTTTCAATCGAATCATAGACTACATCATCCCATTTACGATGTGATCTTAGTAACACGTTTGGCAAAACTTTCTTCTTTAGCGACAATGACATGGTGGCAACCATCTTCCTTGTCTTCTGCGGCCTTCTCTTTGGTCGTCTAGCCCAATGGCAATCCCACCAAGGGAATTTGCCCATTGACATAGTAACGATCCGTTCCACACGCCATTGCATGCACAAGGATTGTATGTCCGCGTTCCACTTGTTTATTACACCTAGTTTTGAATTTGATGTCCTTAATATAAGAGATGGTCGAACACAAATGGAATTAACAAAACACAATGACTCAATTCATCCATCTCACACACACGCAACTATTTCCTTTCGGTTATGGTACAAAATGTTTCATATATTGATGCGCTTTTTAAACACAATGAAAAATCCCCATTTATAAATGAAAAGTGCATTGATTACGATTTCAAAAGTAATGTTATTACAAGATGGTCGATAAAATCTAGATCTATTAGGCGACTTTCACCTCCATTTGACCCATTCAACTTTGTCCCTTGTAGCTATTTTTATATTTTATCCACTTCAAAAAAACACAACCCAAATTGACCCATTTATAAGTAAATGAGTCAAAATTCCCTAGCTCGATATATAAGGTGTTAGGATCAGGGAAGAATAACCAGTAGCAAAACAAAAAAGGAGATCAGACAAAAGTTTGTTGTATTACAAATAAAAGGATACAAGATGAGTGTGTACAAATGAAAAGGATTAGCCCTTATTTATATTAATGGCTAATATGATTCTAGAAGCTTCTAACCTAAATATCCTAGATATTTCATAATATAATTTCTACTAATCTCTAGATAATTCTTCTTAAGTATCTCCTTTCTAGATTCTTCCAAAATACCCTTTAGACCAAAATTACTAAACTACCCTTAGGAGGTGAAGTCACAATATCTAACAATCTCCACCTTGAGTTCAACTCCTAAGTAACACCATATCTAATTCCAAGTTCCAAAGGCTAGAGATACTAGCCAATTTCAAATCAAACGATCGATTCCCAAAAGCTATCCGAAACAAAATCGATCCAGAACAAATGCCGATAACTTCAAAACGAACAATCAAATGTTAGCCGAAAAATTCAAAACGGCCAACTGAACAAACAAATCGGCTCAAACGATCTTCACCAGTGACAATCAAATTCAGGCAACAAACTTCAAAAAGCCCGACAAACGAAGATCCAAAATTTCCAAACTGACAAATTCCAAACGATCGAACAAAATTCAAACGACCTGCTTATAACTAAGTCTTCAAACACCAAATCGATCTTCAAATGCAAATACCAAATTCAAATTCTAATGACCCACTTATATAATAAGGATTACGGTCAAACATTCAAAGAACCTCACAATCTGAACCCGAGTCGTCTTTAGCAACAACCGCTACCTGACCTTTTTCCTTAAGTTTAGGACAATTGTACTTCCAATGGCCTTCCTCTTTGCAATAATTACAAATATCTCGAGGATTGGGACATCGAGAACGTGATGATGCTCCACCTTTATCTTTACCCTTTTCAAATCGATATTGACCCCTATCACGACTTGTAGTTGATAAGCCGGCGTTTGATCTTCCAAAGTTCCGATGCTTGATGACGAAGCTCTCGGGAATGCAAACTAGATCGAACATCTTCTAATGTGATGGTTTCTTTACCAACAACAAAGGAGTTTACAAAGTTCTCATACGAGGGAGGTAACGAAACAAGCAGAATAAGAGCAACATCTTCATCATCAATCTTGACATCAACATTTTTCAAATCCATCAAGATCGAGTTCAATGCATCAAGATGATCTTTTAATGATGAACCTTCTCTCATTCGAAGCGAAAACAAACGTTTCTTCAATAACAACTTGTTCGTCAACGATTTTGTCATATAAAGCTTTTCTAACTTCTTCCACACACCGAAAGCCGTTTCTTCATCCGCAACCTCGCAAAGAACCTCATCCGATAAAGATAGCAAAATAGTGGAATGGGCCTTTTCATCTTGTGAGGCATATTTTGCATCTGTCATATCGGCCGGTTTGGGGCCTACTAGAGGTGCCAAATACCTTGTTGTTTCAATAAGGCTCGAATTTTAATTAGCCATAAACTAAAGTTACTTTTTCCATTAAACTTCTCAATCTTGACTAACGACGATGATATTTGAGAAGACATAATATTCAAGCGGGTTTACTAGTGATGTTCGTAACAAAACCTCTCACAAGACAAATTCGATCTTCCACAACACAAATTCGATCTTGATTTCTCCTACCTTCAAACCCGATCGAGCAAAGAACACCAAATACCAAAGCGAAGAACGGATCCAAAATGATATCAAGATATTGAATCTTGAAAATCAACGTAATCTTGCTTCAAACACGATCGGTTAGCTCTGATTCCAATTTGTTAGGATCAGGGGAGAATAATCAGTAGCAAAACAAAAAAGGAGATCAGACAAAAGTTTGTTGTATTACAAATAAAAGGATACAAGATGATTGTGTACAAATGAAAAGGATTAGCCCTTATTTATACTAATGGCTAATATGATTCTAGAAGCTTCTAACCTAAATATCCTAGATATTTCATAATATAATTTCTACTAATCTCTAGATAATTCTTCTTAAGTATCTTCTTTTCTAGATTCTTCCAAAATACCCTTTAGACCAAAATTACTAAACTACCCTTAGGAGGTGAAGTCACAATATCTAACATAAGGTTATGCAAAAAATGCATACGTTTGACGTATATGCTTCACATATACAACTCTATAGTAGTAGCGTATATAGGGTTTCCAAACGGTGTATGCAATACCATATAATTTTTTTAAGGGAAAAAACGATCACTTAAGAAACAACAGAATATACTTGATTCTTCCAAGAGTATAAAAGATTCTTCCAAGAGTATAAAAGTTAAAACAGCAGTTTTAGAACTTTACCCGTTTGAACTCATCATATGTAGCCAGCTGCGATGTCGTTAAAGCCCATGACCGGCTGCGACCCTTTTCCAGAGTGTTAATACACCCTCTTTTTCAGTAATCTTTTGCAGTTCAACAAATACTCCTCTACTCGCGTTATTGTTCATTTGCAAATGCACCTATTCAAACAACCAATGTTTCATTAGTAATAAGCAGAACAAAGTTGCTAATGATTAAAAATGTTTGGCATCAGAATGCATTGGAGTGTTTGTGCAATGCAACATACAACCGTAATAAACATGAGATATATGTGATAACAAAATTGTTGCAGCAACCATAACCAATAATTTGTTTACAAAGACCCAAACACCATGTACAAAGATCATATGGGTAACTTATCCTTCCCACCAACCTTCGCCTGATAATGAGGAAGGAGAGGTGAAGCACTGTTCAATGTTTGCGCCGCACCCACTTCCAATGCCATCACACACGCTTCCCTCCCTGCATCCCCACAAAGAATCATCATAAGCTATTTATGTAAAACCCTAAAATCTCAAATCGCGTGAAATGACAATTTTGCCCTCCAACTAAAAAAAAATTATAAAAACTCGGGAAACACTTCAACATCGTTTAACAAGTATTATCATTAATAATATTCATCCATTATGAAATAATTAACTTATGTTATTGATTAAAAGAACTTATATAATTAAAGTCTTGTAACACATAAACATTTCAAAATGGTACACTACTAATCTAGACATGGAATAAGACTACATACATAATGGAAATGATAAGAAGGAAAGTTATGGAATTGGTCTTCTCCCCCCCCCCCCCTAGAACCGGCCACATTTACTTCCCTCATTATTTCACCAATCAATCTCATTAAAATTCCCTTATATCATTATCTCTTCATTTCAAAAACCTAAAGAAACCCTAAAAGCTTTTCTCTCTAAAATAATGGCGGCATCCTTTAATTCCCATCATTTTGATCCGAATTTCTTGCAAACCAAAGGTTCCTTGGAGGTTAGTGATAGTGTTTGATCGATTGGTGGTCGTGGGGATTGTTTTTGGTTCGAAAAGGAGCTTGTACGTGGGGTTTATATTGTGTACGTGAGGTGTTTTTGGCCAAGGAGGTTTGATTGTGGTCGTGTTGATTTGATTCGTGTTTCTTTATCACGTTCACGCTATGAGGGTAACGTATGATCATCACTCATCTTCTCCTTTATGTTTCTCATTCCATTCGTGACCTTGGAAGTATTTTCTAGGGCTTGTTTGTCAAATATGGACACATAAAATCATAAGTGTTGTTGTCACATAAAATGATAAGATAAATATAAATTAAAACCTTGATTATTAGCCTAATGTAATCCTATTAATATATGATGTATAAGTGAGTATGAAACTGAATTTGGTGATGTTTTTATGTCGACATAATTGTGATTTTGGAACGGGTTTAATGAGCTTAAGAAACTATACGTATATGTATAGGATAACGGATTTGATAACGAATGAATTTTGAAATAGTTTTGGACATGATCTTGGGGCGTACAATCTGATCTTGGGGATGGGTAATTCGAAATAAAATGTTATCATATAAGGTGTACATTGATCTTGTAATAATCGAGCTAGAATAGGTTAAAACGAATACGTAATCAAAATCTAAAACTATGGTTTGTAATTACTTGATTTAATAAAGTTAAGGGTTTGTTTTGTAAATGGTAAAACTTGATGGGTTAACATGTTAATAGTCTAACTAAATGGATTAAATGAGTAAAATGAGTAAACTTACTATATTTACACTTTTAACCCTATACTTTGCAATATTGACATTTTAAACCCTAAACTTTTGTAACTTGTCATAAATGATCCTTAAAGCATTATAATACTTATTTTCATTATTTACTTGAGATAAGTAACTAAACCTGCTAAATATGGAAACCTGCTAAATATGGAAACCTGCTATTTTTAGAAAGTTACTAATTATGGAAATCTACTATTTCTGGAAAGTTACTAAAAATAGAAACCTGCCTAAAATAGAAAGTTTCCTAAAATAGAAAGTTACTTAAAATGGAAAGATTACTAAAACGGGAAACTTACTAAAAATGGAAAGCCGTCTTAAACGAGTGTTTCAGATTCTTATAGAACGTTACTTATTTCATATAGGTTCCGGGCGGCGTGATTGATCTCATTTCTTGACTTTACTTTCTTTGTTTGCTTGCTTCGAATAAGGTACAGATATTCTGACCTTATCCCTTAAGGTTTCTCGTGATTCTTATACATCTTTCGATATTAGCTTGATCTGTTACTTTGTACTCTAAGCCTAATGATTAGGGCTTCCCTATGACTTTGCTATGCTCCCTTTGATATGAACCTTTGATATGAAATATGATATGATATGCTTTGACCCTTGATCGATACCCGGCAAAATTTGTTTCCTAGTCGGGAAGGTAACTCGACCGTGTCATTGATGCACCAATGGCATGACTCAGGTGTCTGCAGTGATGTTGTACACCGTCCCCATTTTGATTTGATTATGAGCTCACTATATGTATATGATTTGGCCATTATTTGTTTTGGGGGGGCGTATGGATGCATCCTAGATTTGATTTGTTTCGAGGGATTTAATCTGATTGGAGCTTTGTTTGGTGAATGATGTCGGGTGCAATCCGCGTCTTCACATTTTTGGGAGTTGATCACTCCATGGTTATTTGAGGTCTCCCCTCCTTTATATTTGGTATTTCGAGGTCACCCCTCGGGATACAACTGATATGATATGATATGATATGATTTGTGTTTGATATGATATGGGCTCGTGGTTGAGGACTGACCTTTCATTTCTAATTCTATTCGTTATCCTTTGTTATGCCTTATGATATTCCCATTTGCACCTTATGATTATGCTACCTTCGTTACTTACCCTTCGATTATTCGTTTGTTATATATATCTGTTCACTGGGCTTTTTAAGCTCAGCCGCGTTTTCTTTCCATGCGGCAGGTAATTAAGCTAGATGCTGGGATTCTTAGCTATGGGTTTGAGCGGATATGCGGACTTATGGCTTTAGTCATCTTAGTTTCTACTTCATTGTTGGCATTTATTAGACTCGGATTATGCTTATTTATGTCTTGGATTATTCCTTTGATTCCTTTTGAACTTATGTAATGTTTAAGCCGTTTTGGCTGGATTTTCCTTTGGTTATTTATATAAGACTTCCGCTGCTTTGTTATGTTCATTTTGTATGCTTTGATATGACACCATTTTGTAATACTTCTACCCTTATCGGGTTGGGGTGTTACAATTTATGTTGTTAATGGAATCATTGAAATGAAAAGATATCAGTAAGGATAATAGTTCTGCGTAAGTTAACCGTAAAAAAATTTAATAAGTCAACAAACCAAGGTTGTTCATCCATTGTTGGGATGTTTGGGATAGCATATTCATAACAGATAATGCGTTTTCAAAACTGTGAGTTGTCTCTAAGAAAAACACAGATAATCAATTTACTTAAAAGGTTTTCGAATACGCAACAAATTCAATATATTATGATAATAATGAACATCAAAAGATACAAATGCAATTGTGGACTTACCAATTTAAGAAGAAAGATAGAGCTCTTTGAGCAGCTAGTCTGTCTTGTGCGGGGTCTTATGGGTTCATACCATACAACGTTCATAACAATCCCAATACTACCATTTCGTTTCCTCTGAAATCCAGTAAATATCAGATATGATCTTTATAAATAAGGAAATTGGAATAGCCTATGTTTTATGGCTATGTGGTTATTTCATAAGCAAATAAGAAGTTTGGATGAAACAAACTGCTTCTACGTAGCTGCTGATTTTTTAGGCAAATTTGGGAGTCTTTATTAAGTAGGCTTGCTTATTTCAAAGTGCTTATTTAAGTTGATATTGATATTACCATTTTATACTCAAACTTAATCAGAAACCCTTGAATAAATGGACAAACTACAAACAATGTAAAATAAGCACATAGTCAGTTTTTTTGCCAAACATGTACTAAACACATCAAATTATATAGAAAATTAAAATCAATATATATCATCATAAAATTCTGGTTAAAAATATCACCTACAAACATGAGAAGTGTCGATCAAGTACACGTGATATTTGCCTCGTTCAGCTGAAGACGGACATGTCTACGTGACAACATTACTCCCTATCTCTTCTGGTAGCTCCTTCATTACGTAACCTACAACATCGATTCACATTCAATCAATAATAAATATTAAACATAAACATATGTTAAATCTTTTTATTCAACATAAAAGACTAAATCCGTCAGTATACTCAGGTTCAAAGGCATAAAATATGCCTGTTTTACACACCACATGAAAGCATAATACACAAAAAATAATAATAATAAATAAAATAAAAAAATTGACCACTGATATATCAAAATTTAAACAACATATTACTTATTACACCCATAAATACAAAAAATCTCTAAACTATAATCAAATTTCGAGAATTACGAATGTCGAAAACCACCAACACCGGAAACATCATTATTATCTCTTAATCTCATCACCCCTATAAACAACACTACACAAGTTCAATCAAAACTTACAACAGAAAATCAAGCTGTTGTCTATAACTTGTTATTTAGTTAATGATATAGCTTATAATCCAAATCCAGTAAGAGTATATAAATTTCATAGTTAAAGAATGAACTCCCTAAGATGTTTTTGTCTATGAGGGATTATAAAAATGATAAGTACACCCGTCAAACCCTAATTTTTTCCCCAAACTGAAACAAAATTAACACAAAAAGTACAAACCCTTTTAGATTGTAAACCCATGATTAGTTAAGCTATAAAGAGTAAAAGTTTAAAAAGAACACTTACAAAATCCATTAAAATCACAACCTTTACATAAGCAAATGTAAAAATCTAATCTCAAAAACGAATTGAAAAAAAAATGTATTGTACCTCCTTTGTGAAGCCATGAATGAGCATGAATAAGCCATGATCGGCCGAGTTTTCAAAAACGTAATACTTGATGAGTCCGATTTTGTTTTGGTAAAATTAGGGGTAATCCAGGACTGACTGTGTTTGGTTGTGGTTTTGTTTCTCAGAATTATTGTTTAAACCCCTGGAGATATTGTAGAATGTAGATTCACCCCACCTTTTTAATTTTTTCTTTTTTCATACTTTTGACACATATAATTTTTCACTCACTTGTTACCTAAAATGAATTTACAATTTTTTTTTGTTTAAATTAGGAAATATTTAAGGGTCTTTTTACTAACAATCTTTAAAATAAAAAATAAAAAAATAAAATTATTGCTTTATAAGGAATGAATTGATTTTTTTGAAATGGAAAATTACCACTAGGGGTTTTGTTTTATTATATATATATATATACTAGTTATAATGCCCGCGCACGCGGGGTTTTTTCTAATTTTTTAAATAACGTATTTTTATTTATTAAAAAATAAATAATTTAATTTATGTTTTGTTTTGTTTTATTTATGTTTTTAATTTTGTATTATACGAAGAAGATGGTGAAATAAAGTCTCTATCAACACCCACATAATCAACTCCTCTAAACTACACAAACCTATAAAATCATACAGAAAAACCCTTAAAATCAAACCTTTAAACAATCAAAACAACACCCGCATAGCCACACCATCTTAATTACATAAACTAATAGATGTGTCCCTATACTGTACCCTCCAAAAAAATTTCAACAACCAAATTAGATGTTGCTTGATCGTACACGTTCTCCGACCTATATGAACAACCATCATTATTATTATTTTAATAATGTAGTATGTTGTACAGATAATTATGATTATTTTATAACATAGTTATAACAACTTGCACGCATGGAGTTTAAACATGAATCATATTTACTTTAGGTATTAATTACGGGTTTAATATACCCATGACCTGTGCCATACCTCACCTCCCCTTGACTAATCCATCCACGATCTCATCCTCCACTCGAGCCAGGATAAAGTATTTCACATTGAACATAACACTATATTTGCATCAAATTCTAAGATGTCCATATCATTAGTTGCTAATAAACACCTTATTGACATATAAATCTAATCACCTATCCATTCATAAACCGAGTATTCATTGCCATAGCTCAATCTTAATAACAATTGGTAACTAACTAATATAATCAAAATCTATCATTAAACTAAAAGTATAGCTTATCCACTCACGAAATTATCACTTAGGCATGTCTGATAACCATAACATACATCATAATTTCCTCTCGTGCAGCTAACGGGCGATGGTCATGAAAGTCAAATTAAACAGTACTACCTTAACTGAAACAATCTTTAACCTCATTAAAACTTATATCAAACGTATAGGTAGTTGTGTTGTGTTACTTTTGACACTTCATATTAAAGCTACTAAAAAAAAACTCATAACTTACTTACATCTCAACTCAAAATTAATCTTCACAAAGTTGTTGCACATTGCTATATATGCATAGCTATATACCTCCAATATATCAAACGTGTTTTGCTTATAGATTATAGTTCATGCAATACATAGACATCGTTGTGCTAGCAATTAAATTCAACACATTGCATATGGGGCACATGTAGGAGAGATCCACATGTAGAATGCTAATATTGACAGGAAATGGGGTGGGTTTTAAGCAGTGGTTGATTGAGGTTTATAATTGTATAAGCTTGTGGACGGTGAACCCTTTACACAGTTATCTTGATATAGTGTTTATCACTTATAATTGATTCATATAGGTTATGTTATTAATGTTATGTTCCTTTATGTTGGATTTATTGTGATGTTTATGTTATCGCCACTGCCTTGTGCCGATTATTTAATTTTGTTTCACGTAATTCTGCGATCACCGCCTTGACAAGTTAAATTATACTAATCGATCACAAACTATCGAAAGTCTTCTTCACGATGAGGACGATCTCTTCTCTGGAGTTCTGATATATTGGGATGTATTGCTACCGCCAAAGGAGATGATGATGATTTTGATTTGTTCAGCAGCAGTGGAGGTATGGAATTGGAAGGAAATTTAAACAGGGATTTCCGACGACAGAATTCTGTCTGTGACTTCTGAAGGACGTAATAATGATCAAAACAGTTCAGGCGTTATCACAAGTACATCCTTTTAACTATACACAAATCATGTAAAATTTGCAACCAACATAGTATATATAAATCTATTACACATTTACACTTACTATAGTAATACTACGTACTACATAGAAGTTTAACATCTATAAAATACACAATTTCCAGATCATAAAGGTAAGAGGATACATATAATAATAGAGGTATTAAAATGCTGAAAATGGCAAGGGCAATAAGTTTAACGGAGCAGGTACATCATTGAAGTTTATGATAATATTAATGCTAATTTCAGTTTATGATAACTATCTGTAAGTTATGATTAATACATATCAGTCACATTACTCACGCCTGTTTATGATAGTAAATTCCAAAAGAATGACCACCCTCCTCCATAGACTCAAATATGGTCTTTTGTGGGTAACCTTCTATCATCGACTTGGTGTCATTTATCGTCGCACCGTATGAAGTTGCAGAATGAACATACAATCTGATGTCATATAACTAACATAATAAACATGTAAAGCAGTTAATATCAAAAGTTTATGATACAATAGAAATTGATGGACACTGTAATTGTTTATGTACAAATTAAACATTAACCTGTTAGGTTGAGCCATAGTGGGAATCGAAGAAAACCACCTATAGAATATATTGAACCAAACCTTAAATTAGATGTATACCTCGTGCTTATACATCTCAACTCAAAATTAATCTTCACAAATTTGTTGCACATTGGAGATAATTGACGTACATGCACTCGTTAAAATGGGATCATTGAGTTGAGTGTATGCATCATTAGCAATCCAAGGGAGTAAAAAATGGAACAACAAATAAATAATAATCAAGAATATATTGAACCAAACCAAGTAGATGTATACCTCGTGCTTATTGACAAACATCTCACAGCGGTTAGTCAACCTCGGTTCCAACTGACGTCCATAACAATATTTGGATCTTTGTGTATAATTTATAAATGCACTATTAACAACTCAATAATAAAGATTATTATGAATATATAGCTACTCACCTCCTCAAGCCAATGCTGCAAAGCAAGCATTTGGACTTTACAATTCTTAGGCAATGCTTTTCCACCCTAAAAAATAAGAAAAACGTCATTACTAATTTCATATTTTATAAAACTTATTATATTAATTTATCACATATATAAGAATAGTAATGGCTGTAACTGTACCTTTGCAACCTTTGTTTTTGCTATGACCCAACGTGTCTGATGGGTTCAAGTTTATCAAGACAGGAAAAGGCACCTTATTTTGTGTTACATTGCGTCCAAGACTTTTACCTAAAATAATTATACATAAACGCATTAGAAAATTCAATATGAATACAATTTTAAACCGATAAATGGCCTCGATAAGCGGGTTGAGCGTTCAACCACCGCCAACATATCTGGACACCAAGCGCTTCGATTCACGAACCCTTGCCATTTAGCTTGCATGTATTTTAGCTTGCGCCATGGAGCAATGTGCATTATCGATCTTTCATACATTTTTTGATGATACACAAAGTATCTTAATTAATGCTTCAAGTCTTTCAGTTTTCCCAACGTATATTTCGGTAGTCGGCTCGTGAGATTGTTGTATTCTTGGATAGCCTTAACCATTTCAAATTCGGCCCGAATATTTAACTCAATAATCACTCGTATAACCCCTTTCTAGAGTTTGAAGTGTCCAGTTGATTAATAGTAACATTATACACAGTTGATTAATAGTTCAATAATTTGTCAAAACTGTACCTGCTGGGACTTGTTTTATATTCATCCACTTGGCCTTGCAAATGCCACTATTGTAGCCTGCTCGTCACAATCGATTGGCAATTTCCCTCTGGAAACACCTCCGGCAGCCATCAGCCACCATCGCCCTACAGTCACAACAACAAATAGAGACCATTTTCATCTCCTTAACTATCTCTTTAGTTGCCTGCCTAAAATTTATATACAAAAATATATAAAGACAAACCTCAAGTTCGAATGAGCTTTAGCCACAATGATCGAATTAACAGCCAAAAAAAAAAAAAGAAGATATACAAATTGAATTCAATTTTATCAATTAACTGAAAAAGTGATTGGCTCCGAACGGTATATCTTTTATTAGTCAACCACTTGTAAATGGTCAACCATAAAAGTCAAACAGCTCAGAACAAAATGCAATTAAGTCCAGAGGAGTTTAGTGTTTCCCCGGGTCGTTAAGTCCCAACGAGCTGTGCGATTGAATAGCTAAACGCGTAGTGATCGGGTGATATTGAACAGGAAAGGGTTTATGATTTGGAATAATTACACCTAAAGAGAAAGTTTGTAAATTCAGGGGCTTAAATGCAAATTAAAGAAAATTAAAATATTTAACTTTAATTAAAATATTATTTAACTATTAAACCTAATTTAAATTATTAAAATCTAATTGAAATTACTTAAGATCTAATTAAAGGATTTTTAAATTACAAAACTAGTTACAAATAAAAGTTATAAAAGTATAGATTATCTAAAACTTACTTATTAAACTTAAATTCTAATTATAAGATTTATTATCTGAGTATTATTAATTATAAACTAATTTAAACTATTAAATAATTACCTAAAAATTAAGAAATTATAAAATAAAGCTAGAAAAATGAAATTATGACTTAGATAAATCTAAAATATTATAAAACTTATTTTAAAACTGAAAATATATTTATTACACTATTTATGTATTTATTATTAATTAATTACTATTTATTAATTATTTAAAACTAATAAAAATTCTAATAAATACTAAATGACCTAAGAAAAATCAAACTTTTATATAAATACTAAACAAGTGCGTAAAACTAGGAAAAATATAAAATGAAAAGTGCTTTTTGAAAAGCGAAAAAATAAGCCAAATGGCTTAAATAGAAGCTATCACTATTTTTATTTTTCGCAAAACTATTTTACTACTGAAAATAAGCAACTTTTGTGAAGACACATTTTGGGGAACTCAAAGATAAGCCGAATGCAAGGCAATAAGCTCAACAGGGAGCTTTTTGGCTTAAAAGTGAGGTTATAATCTCACAACAAGCTAACAAGCTGGAACCAAAGGTTGAATAAGCTAGAAACAAGTTCTGGGAACTTAGAATAAGCAACAACAACAAGAAAAACACTCTGAATAAACAGAAATAAGGAATAAGCAAAACGGAGGTTTGTGAAAAAGAGCTTAAAAGAAGCAAGCAAATAAGCAGTCTATAAGCTAAATAAAAATTAACTAAAAATAACCTAATCAAGATGAGCAACAAAATACTATAAATATAAAAGCTTAAGTCCTATCTCCTAATATTAAGCCCTACACGAAATTCACAAGTTTATTCAAAAATGGGTTTCTAAGAAATTTTGACTTTTGAAGAAAACCTATTGTTTGACTTTATTGAGCTTTGATCCTACTCTACTTGCTGATTATGTTATATTAAGCTAGATAGAGATGAAATTAAGCTGGATGACCAAGTAATGAACAACTGTGATGAAAATTGCACTCCAAAATCCTAACAGTGAACTAGCATATGAAGATTAAAAGCTATTTTGACTTTTTAACAAACAAGGTGTGTATTTTATGTTTGCTCTGAGCTAAATAGACCTTAAGTGATATATGCAAACCAAAGTTAACAACAATAACACCTATTGTCACAGTGAACACAGTCCAAACCAAACACCACTGATGCAACACTAACTTTTTATTTTCAAAGCAACTTATTAAATTAGACCTCAACACTGATTCCAATCTTCATTTTATGATTATAACAGTCCATAAAAGCATAAAAGATCAGCAATACAAGCATGAAACACAAACATGAACCATATGCAATTTCGACTGTGAAATCAAGATTTTTAAGCAACAACCAATTCCAATGAACAACCTAGCAATCTTAAGCATTAAAACAACTTAAGTACACATAATAAGCATATAGATCAAAGATAAACAGCAATCTAAATCACCCACAGTAAAATGCCAAAAACTTAGAAATATGCTTACAAATGAAATCCAATGAAGATACGAAACCAAGGAACAAGAACCACTCCTATAGGCTTACCACTAAGCCTCTAACCTGAGGCAATCCATAATTCACCCTACTCCGACTTCTTGATCATGGCATTCTTCATCTTTGATTTTCATTCGTTTATTGTATCACTTTTGTATTTTTGAGTTTTATACCTACAACTGATTTTAAAGTTTCTAATAGCTTACACAAACTATATGAGGAGCTTACATGAGATTATGAGTCCAAAACAACAACTAATAACAACATTCAAATATATTGAGAATTTAAGCAAGGAAATTTGCATAAACTGAAAATGTGATAAAAACTTCAATTGATGATGAAAACAAGTTTTACTAGCACTGAGAAACTTAGAAATACAACTTTCAAGCTTTAAAATACACTAGAACATTAAAATTAAGCTATTCAACTATGAAAACTAAAATTTTACTAGAGCTCTCGCTTCCTCTTCTTCTTCTTCTTCTTTATAGACTTTTGGACTTCCCACTTGCTTACGAATATTTCCCATCAACAATCTTGACCGTTGGATGAGTCAAACAATCTCACCTTCAAACCACTTTTGGCGCCAAAAGTGGTTTATGTAACTTGGGCGAAATTTTACAATTAATGCACTTTGGTATGTTGTGGAGGTGTAAGGGATGAGAGGGAGAGTAGGGGACGGGAAAAAGTGAGTTGGTGATGAGGTGGTAGGAGCGTGGTGGAAACCATGGTGGTATTGGAGTTACAGTGTGTGGGAGGAAGGGATGAATGAGGCGTGGGTTTGACCAGGAAATTTGAGTTGGTATTATTAATAGGAGAGGTTGGCCTTGGGGGTTCAATTGGTTTTGGGTGGAAAGGTCAAGTCGAGGGTTTGACATGGTCAAGCTCAAGTTGGGCTTGGGTATTGATTTGGGCTTGGGTTTTATTGGTGGGTTTGTGTTTGGGTTTATTAATTGGGTGTGTGATCCGGATTTGATTTGGAAGTAATACAAGGACCATATTTGCCATTTGACCAAACTTGAAGGACCAAACTGTAATTTTCCAAATTTCATCATAAGGACTAATTATGACAAGATTAATTTTGCAAGGACCAAAAATGATAATTTTCAAATTAAAATGTCCCGGTAATTTCATCAATCTTTAAAATTTCAAGGACTCAAGTTGTCATTTTGCAAAACTAGACTTTATAAGGCTAAATTTGACAACTTAAAAATTCTGAGGGCCTTTTATGAAAAATTACAAGTTTTGAATAACCGGGGACTAGATTTTTACAATTATTGAATAAAACAATCCTAAATATTTTTGTATTTTTGAGAATTTTTAAAGTGTTTTTATTTGGTTTTGCGATCTCGAGAGGAACAAAATGATGAGTATTTACACTCATCAATCCCCACACTAAACTATTGCTAGTCCCTAGCAATCTTTTGTGAAAACTTAATGGATTTAAGTCTCTTTACCAAAAGCCATTACTTACGGAGTAGCCAATTGTTTGATTCAAGTAAGAACCTTGGTACATCGATAACCAAATGATTTTGAGCAAACCACCGACTTTCAACGGTTTTGATTTGTCTTTACCGAGCCGTTTGGTTCGGAGTAGCCAACTCTTAGATAAAATATCTTTGGTGAGTGATTACCAATTATGGTTTTCAACCGCCTTTACCACAAGCCATAAACTTGCGGGCTAGCCAACTCTTCACTAATTAAAGATATGGTGAATGAACACCATACAATTTTGGGCAAATTGCAAGCCGTCAACGGTTTGAGATATCTTTACCAAGAGCCGTTTGCTCTGGATTAGCCAATCCTTTTGTTTATTAGATATGGTGGATGATAATCGTAAGTGAGTAAGTGCAAAACACTTACTCCAAAAAAAATTGGCCAAAATAGGGAATTGGGTGGTATAATTACATGATAAAATTCGTGAGAATTCCCCACACTAGAAATTAATATTGCCCTCAATATTCAAAGTACCGTTATGCGAAACATAGAACGTAAAGGGAAATACTACGGCCATTATTTTTGTGGTTTTTTTTTGGATAAAACTTATATACAACAATGAGGCAACTCCCCACACTAGGGTGGTAGAAAGTAGAAAGAAGTCGAAATATGGGTGAAAACCCATATGGTGTGCTCTTGTTTTGATTCCCGAGTCACTAGCTTGACTCGATCCCGCATTCATTGGTTCATGGGAAAGTTTGTAGATCCGGACAACCACGGTGGAATGTTCTCTCCAAAATAGTGCTTCAATCGATGACCATTCACTTTAAAATTTGGACCATCGGGTTGAGATAACTCAATGGTTCCATAAGGAAATACTTTAGTGATGGTGAATGGTCCGGACCGGTGAGGATTTTAGTTTTCTGAGAAAATCTTCAATCTTGAATTGAAAAGAAGGACTCGATCACCGACGTTGAAAACGCGGTTCTTGATTTTGAGTCATAAATCTTCTTTGTCTTTTCTTTGTAGATCAAAGAGTTCTCGTATGCTTGATCACGTAGTTCATTTAATTCATTCATTTGAACTTTCCGTGATCACCACCGTCTGAATATCGAGGTTGGCATGTTTCAAGGCCCGGTATGCTTTGTGCTCAAGCTCAATCGGCAGATAACACGCCTTTCCGTACAATAGCTTGTATGGAGTACACCCGATGGGTGTTTTATAAGTTATCGGAAGGCCCAGTCGCCATCTAGCTTATCCGACCAAGAGGCACGGTTTTAGCCTCCGTCCTCTCGAATTCTTTTAATCCTCGGTTGGAAACTTCCACTTGCCCACTTGTTTGGGGTGGTGCAGTGATGAGAGGCGGTGAGTTACACCATACTTTTGCATGACTCTATCAAACCGGTCATTGCAAAATGCGTACCACGATCACCGATTATAGCTCGTGGGTTTCAAACCTAGCAAAAGAGATTTTAAGAATTTCACAACAACTCGGGCATCGTTGGTAGGCAAAGCTTCGCTTCAACCCATTTTGACAAATAGTCAACGGCCACGAGTATGTATTTATTTCCTCGAGATGAAGGAAATGGCCCTATAAAGTCAATGCCCGAGATGTTAAAATCTCACACACTTGAATGAAGTTTTGCGGCATTTCATTTCTTTGTGAGATATTTCGTGGCGTTGACAAGCGTCACGAGTTTTGACAAATTCGTGGGCATCCTTGTAAATCGTGGGCCAATAAAATCCGGAATCAAACACCTTCTTGGCGATGTAGTTGGGGCTATGATGTCCCCAGTAGGTCGAATGGCAAGCCTTGAGAATGTCATTGGCTTCACGACCATACACACATCGCCTCGATGATTTGATCCGCGCAAATTTTGAATAAGTAGGGTCGTCCAAAGTAATGTTTACATCTTTAAAGAATTTGTTTTTCTGTTGGGACGACATCCTTTCACCATAAAGTTACCGCATGGTAATTTGCAAAGTCAACAAACCATGGGATAGAAGAGTCTCCACGAAAAGAAACCACATTGAGTGTTTCGAGAGGAAATGTTTCGTTTATTTCCTTTTCTCGAACATATCTGGTGAGGGTTTTCTAGACGGACAGATGATCGTGACCAAGTTCTCGGCTCCTTTTTATCACGTATAATGATATCAAATTCTTGCGGAGGAGAACCCAGCGGAGCAATCTCGGCTTTGCATCTTGTTTTGCAAAGAGATATTTGAGAGCCGAGTGATCCGTATACACCACGCATTTGGTCAAGATTAAGTATGGCGAAACTTCTCAAACGCATACACCACGGCTAGTAGCTCTTTTTCCGTAGTGGTGTAATGGGTTTGAGCTTGATCATAGTCTTACTCGTGTAGTGGATAGGCTAAAATACTTGGTTTTACGTTGCCCGGGATCGCACCGATAGCAAAATCACTTGCATCGCACATGAGTTCAAAGGTAAATCCCGATCGGGGCAGCGAGAATGGGTGCTTCCGTAAGCTTTTTCTTTAATGTTTCAAAAGCTTGATGCACTCGGTGAGAAGATAAAGGAGCATCCTTCTCAAGGAGATGAGTCATAGGCGAGCGATTTTAGAAAAATCTTGTATGAATCTGCGATAAAACCGGCATGACCTAAAAACTCCTAATACCTTTGACGGTAGTAGGATGAGGCAATTTGGCAATGACATCTACTTTCGCTTTGTCAACCTCAATCCCGTTTTTGAAATCTTATGGCCTAGGACAATTCCTTCCTTGACCATAAAATGGCTCTTTTCCCGTTTAGACAAAGATTGGTGTTTCACACCGTTTGAGCATTTTTCTAAATGGGAGACATGTTTGAAATGAGTCCCCAATGACCGAGAAGTCATCCATAAACACCTCCATTGTTTCCCGATCATGTGGTGGAAAATTGCCATCATACATCGTTGGAGCGTGCGGGAGCGTTACATAGGCCAAAAGGCATCGTCAGTAGGCAAAAGTTCCGTATGGGCGGTGAATGTGGTCTTTTCTTGATCCTGTGGATCAATGGGGATCTGAAAATACCCCAGAAACCATCTAGGAAACAATAGTATTCGTTCCTCGCTAATCTCTCAAGCATTTGGTCCATGAAGGGTAGAGGAAAATGGTCTTTACGGGTGGCTTCATTCAACTTACGATAGTCAATGCAAACACGCCATCCGTTACCAATCGAGTTGGAATCAACTCGTTATTTTCATTGTGACAACAGAATGCCACCCTTTTAGGAACACGGTGAATTGGGCTAACCCAAGGACTATCGAGATCGGGTAAATTAATCACGCATCAAGAAGTTTAAGAACCTCTTGTTTAATAACATCATGGATTTTTGGATTTACTCGTCTTTGTTGTTGAACTAGCGGCTTGAAGTCATCCTCCATCAAGATTTTGTGAGTACAAAACTCGGGGTTGATACCCTTAATGTCGGAGAGTTTCCAAGCAATTGCTTGCTTGTGACTTCAAGACCTTTATGAGCAGATCTTCTCATCTTTACTCAAATCTCGAGCAATAATGACGGGTAATTTATCATCACCCTCAAGAAATGCATACTCGAGATGAGGTGGTAAGTCCTTAAGTTCAACCTCGGGAAATTCTTGATTTTCTCAACCGACTTAACTTCCTGATTATGAAGCTCAATGGGAGGGAGTGGAGGAGAAGTGTCCTCATTTAACAACTTCTCAAGAAGAAGAATATCTCCCTCCAGATTAATCTCATTGTTATTAACCCCATCCGGAATTGAATCACTAGTGTGGGGATTGATGATGGATCATCATTGAGCAACT
This sequence comes from Chrysanthemum lavandulifolium, assembly GCA_022545495.1. NCBI lineage: Eukaryota > Viridiplantae > Streptophyta > Magnoliopsida > Asterales > Asteraceae > Chrysanthemum > Chrysanthemum lavandulifolium. The sequence goes on along the minus strand of CM040240.1, from coordinate 92,932,823 downwards.
TCTCAAGGAGAAGAATGTCCCCCTCAATGTCAATTGGAGCGTGATCAATTTCCCATGAAACCGAATCACTAGACAAGTATGCTTCAATCTCTTCCAAGGTGAAGTCACTTCCCTCAAGCGGAGTGAGAGAAGGAGTAGAATTGGCAATGATGGGTTGAGATGAATGAGTGAGATTATCACTCGAAGAATTATGAACATAACCAAGAACTTCTTGAGAGTACTCTTCGAAGCAACATCAATGATATCTATTCGGTTAACCGACTCGGAATCATAGTTTGAGGAGTACCTCAAAGTTTGATCAAGGTTAAAGGTGACGACTTCATTACCCACACGTAATGTGATTTCTTGCTCAAATACATCAATGAGAGCACGGCCCGTTCTCGTGAATCCTCGTCCAACAATGAGGGGAACCCGATGATCGGCATCGAAGTCAACAACCACAAAGTCACCGGAAAATGGAACTTTCCTACTTTCACGAATACATCCTCGGCGATGCCAAGAGGACGCGATATTGAACGATCTCGCAAGCTCAAGAGTCATGCGGTGTAGGAATAAGTTCGGAAGAAAGTTTCTTCCATCTTGAATAAGGCATCGATTGATGCTTGCACCAAGATCGGCGAGGCAAAGCATTCAATCATTCACGGAAAACACAAGGTGAAGAAATTTTCCGGGATCTCCAAGCTTTCGGAAGCTTCTTTAATGAAATCTTGGCGCGTTCTCGTTCGAGGAGTTTTAGCCATTTCAAGCAGTTTTCCTTGTTGCTTAACATGTGTTTGAGAGTTGATGCAAACTTGGGCATCGAGATGATAGCATCCGCAAAGCTTATGTCAAAATGTAGTTCTTGGAAAATTTGAAAAATTGGTCCATTTGATGAGTAGCTTTTTCGCGATCTTTTGCTCATTTAAGCGTGATGGGTAAGGAATAGAAGTTTTGGATTTGGAGTTTTCAACGGGAGCTACAGGAGGTTCAAAACAACTCCTGGTTTGGACTTGGGTTTCGGGACAACTTGAGGATGGACATGTTGGCTCCGTGAGCTAGTGGGTTGCCTTGGTCCTTTGTCGCCTCATGTTCACTTTCCACTACCTTCTGGAGAGAAGAAGAAGAGGTAGTAGGAATAGCGGGTCCATCATATGAAGCACCACTTCTTGTTGTGATCGCTTTAGCATCGCCTCTCGGGTTAGCGATCGCGTTGCTAGGTAAAGTACACGAGCTCGAGGGTTGATCATTTAAAGACTTAATGTCATAAATCGGCTAACAAACAACTGTTCATTTCCTCTTGGGATTTCATGAATTGCTTCAATAACTCATCGGATGATGGTCCGGTTGGAACAATGGCTTGAGTTTGATTAGGAAAATTCGCCTCTGTTGTTCGGATTAGGCCTTGATTTTGAAAATTTCCTTGATTATTGCCATGAAAATACCACGGTTGAAATTTCCGATTCGGTTTCTATTAAAATTTCCTTGGTTTTGGAAATTTTGACCTTGATTTTGAAAACCGTTATTTTGACTAAAATTACCTTGGTTTTGAAAACCTTGGTTCGTTCCATTCGATTTTTCGTTTTTGCGGTTTTGGTTGAAACCGGGTGGTCCACGAGTAGTGGTTAGACGGTGGTTCGGGTCCATAGGAGCACGGTATTGGTTGCCTCTGATTGGAAATCCCGGCTACGTTGTTTGCTTCAAAGGGATACCATCGGTGGCCATCAGATTGTAATAGGCATGGGGCCACCGCAAGTAACACATACTTCTACTTTCTTAACTTCACCAGGAGGTGAAGTTTGTGGAAAGAAACTTTCTTTTGGTTGGAAGAACCAAAGCTTGAATTGCTTCCGTGAGTTTGTCAATCTTAACATCGGTGCTAGATTGACTCACGTGCGATGAAGTAGAAGGACCAACACCGACTTGGGAAACAACCGGTTTGCTTCGTGCGGTCACGGACTTTAGACTTGTTTTCAATGATCGCTAAAGCTTCTTTTACGCTTTGCTCAAGAAATTTCCTCCAATGGAGGAATTGAGAGAATCTTGATCAGTTGACTCACTCCATTATAGAAAGTATCGAGTTGCATCAACTCGGAGAAACCATGGTGAGGACATTTGTCGAGCAATTCCTTAAAATGATCCCACGATTCACTAAAAGATTCATCAAACTTTGTGTGAATTTGATGATTTCGTTTTAAGACTCGTGGTCTTAGAAGGAGGATAGAACTCGTTCACAAATTTTTACCAAATATTCCCATGTTTCAATCGATCGAGGGGTTGTTTTTCAAGCCAATCCGGGCTTGTCCTCGAGGAAAATGGAAAGAGAAGAAGTTTGACAAAGATCGGTGGGACATTCTTGTATTTGATGGTAGATGCAATCTTGTTAAACCATCGAATATGAGCATGAGGATCATCCTCTCAAAACCATAGAATTGAATTGAGGTTACAAGATTTAGTAACCCGGTTTGAGTTCAAAATTTTCACCACAATGGTGGGATAACAATAGCATCTCCATACCCATCGATGGGTGCTTGGAGAAGCTCGCATAGGACGTTCATCCGCCATGATAACGAAGTAGTGCGAGCGGTCCGGATCTCGTCCGATGATGAGGCGTAACGTCTCGATCGCGCCTTGGAATCTGACGAGCTCGCGAAATGGGCTCACGGACCTAGAAGAATACTTACAGAGTTGACTCTAAAAATCTCGAGTCAAGGAATTATGAAAATGGGAAGAAGAATCTTTTGGGTTTTATTTTTTGAAAAGTAGATATAACAACAAATCCAATTAAAACAAAATCGATGCAAAGCGACGTGAACTTAAACCAATAATCACAAGATGAATGGCTTCTTTGAAAAAGGTACACCACTCACAAGGATACAAAGGCAAGTTTTAATCTTATGTTTGGGAACTTATTATGGTCGCACCCCAGTTAGGTAGTACTACGTCTTGGTTCTCGATGGTAATTTTTATATTGTTATTTAAACAAAGAAAACGGAAAATCTTTTTGTATTTTTATCTTTTATATATATGTAGAAACAAAAGAAAGATATTTTTGTGTTTTATATGTTTTAATATGTTTTTGGATTTTTGAATTTTTATAAGAAAATATAAATATATATAGATGGTATGAACAAGGAGTGAATATTCAAATCACTAATCTGCTAAGCGTAAGACTATTAGCACGACTCCCGGCGTGGTGCCAAAATTTGATTGGCTCGAATCGGTCTATCTTTTATTAGTCAACCACTTGTGAATGGTCAACCATAAAGTCAAGCATTTCGAACAAAATGCAATTAAGTCCGGAGGAGTTTAGTGTTTCCCAAGTCGTTAAGTCCCAACGAGTCGTAGCGATTGAATAGCTAAGCGCGTAGTGATCGGGTGATATTGAGCAGGAAAGGGTTATGATTTGGAATAATTACACCTAAAGAGAAAGTTTGTAAATTACAGGGCTTAAATGCAAATTAAAGAAAATTAAAATATTTAACTTTAATTAAAATATTATTTAACTATTAAACCTAATTTAAATTATTAAAATCTAATTGAAATTACTTAAGATCTAATTAAAGGATTTTAAATTACAAAACTAGTTACAAATAAAAGTTATAAAAGTATAGATTATCTAAAACTTACTTATTAAACTTAAATTCTAATTATAAGATTTATTATCCGAGTATTATTAATTATAAACTAATTTAAACTATTAAATAATTACCTAAAATTAAGAAATTATAAAATAAAGCTAGAAAAATGAAATTATGACTTAGATAAATCTAAAATATTATAAAACTTATTTTAAAACTGAAAATATATTTATTACACTATTTATGTATTTATTATTAATTAATTACTATTTATTAATTATTTAAAACTAATAAAATTCTAATAAATACTAAATGACCTAAGAAAAATCTAAAACTTTTATATAAATACTAAACAAGTGCGAAAACTAGGAAAATATAAAAATGAAAAGTGCTTTTGAAAAGCGGAAAAATAAGCCAAATGGCTTAAATAGAAGCTATATCTATTTTTATTTTTGGTTTTCTTGAATTTTCTTTACAAAACTATTTTACTATCGAAAATAAGCAACTTTTGTGAAGACACATTTTGGGAACTCAAAGATAAGCCGAATGCAAGGCAATAAGCTCAACAGGAGCTTTTGGCTTAAAAGTGAGGTTATAATCTCACAACAAGCTAACAAGTCGGAACCAAAGGTTGAATAAGCTAGAAACAAGTTCGGGAACTTAGAATAAGCAACAACAACAAGAAAACACTACGAATAAGCGAAATAAGGAATAAGCAATACGGAGGTTTGTGAAAAGAGCTTAAAAGAAGCAAGCAAATAAGCGATCTATAAGCTAAATAAAATTAACTAAAATAACCTAATCAAGATGAGCAACAAATACTATAAATATAAAAGCTTAAGTCCTATCTCCTAATATTAAGCCCTACACGAAATTCACAAGTTTATTCAAAAATGGGTTTCTAAGAAATTTTGACTTTTGAAGAAAACCTATTGTTTGACTTTATTGAGCTTTGATCCTACTCTACTTACTGATTATGTTATATTAAGCTAGATAAAGATGAAATTAAGCTGGATGACCAAGTAATGAACAACTGTGATGAAAATTGCACTCCAAAATCCTAACAGTGAACTAGCGGATGAAGATTAAAAGCTATTTTGACTTTTTAACAAACAAGGTGTGTATTTTATGTTTGCTCTGAGCTAAATAGACCTTAAGTGATATATGAAAACCAAAGTTAACAACAATAACACCTATTGTCATAGTGAACACAGTCCAAACCAAACACCACTGATGCAACACTAACTTTTTATTTTCAAAGCAACTTATTAAATTAGACCTCAACACCGATTCCAATCTTCATTTTATGATTATAACAAATCCATAAAAGCATAAAAGATCGACAATACAAGCATGAAACACAACATGAACCATATGCAATTTATTTGTGAAATCAAGATTTTTAAGCAACAACCAATTCCAATGAACAACCTAGCAATCTTAAGCACTAAAACAACTTAAGTACACATAATAAGCATATAGATCAAAGATAAACAGCAATCTAAATCACCCACAGTAAAATGCCAAAAACTTAGAAATATGCTTACAAATGAAATCCAGCTGAAGATACAGAACCAAGGAACAAGAACCACTCCTATAGGCTTACCACTAAGCCTCTAACCCAGGGCAATCCATAATTCACCCTGCTCCAGCTTCTTGATCATGGCATTCTTCATCTTTGATTTTTCAGTCGTTTATTGTATCACTTTTGTATTTTTGAGTTTTATACCTACAACTGATTTTAAAGTTTCTAATAGCTTACACAAACTATATGAGGAGCTTACATGAGATTATGAGTCCAAAACAACAACTAATAACAACATTCAAATATATTGAGAATTTAAGCAAGGAAATTTGCATAAACTGAAAATGTGATAAAAACTTCAATTGATGATGAAAACAAGTTTTACTAGTACTGAGAAACTTAGAAATACAACTTTCAAGCTTTAAAATACACTAGAACATTAAAATTAAGCTATTCAACTATGAAAACTAAAATTTTACTAGAGCTCTCGCTTCAGTGCTTCTTCTTTCTTCTTTATAGACTTTTTGGACTTCCCACTTGCTTCTGAATATTTCCCATCAACAATCTTGACCGTTGGATGAGTCAAAACAATCTCAGCCTTCAAATCCACTTTTGGCGCCAAAAGTGGTTTATGTAACTTGTGGCCGAAATTTTACAATTAATGCACTTTGGTATGTTGTGGAGGTGTAAGGGATGAGAGGGGAGAGTAGGGGGACAGGAAAAAGTGAGTTGGTGATGAGGTGGTAGGAGCAGGTGGTGGAAACCATGGTGGTATTGGAGTTACAGTGTGTGGGAGGGAAGGGATGAACAGGGCGTGGGTTTGACCAGTCGTTTGACTGGTATTATTAATAGGGGAGGGTTCAGTTTTGGGGGGTTCAATTGGTTTTGGACTGGCTCAAGGGTCAAGTCGAGGGGTTCAAGGGTCAAGCTCAAGTTGGGCTTGGGTAGTGGGCTGCAGATTGGTGGGTTTGTGTTTGGGTTTATTAATTGGGTGTGTGTGATCCGGATTTGATTTGGAAGTAATACACAAGGACCATATTTGCCATTTGACCAAACTTGAAGGACCGAAACTGTAATTTTCCAAATTTCATCATAAGGACTAATTATGACAAGATTAATTTTTGCAAGGACCAAAAAATGATAATTTTCAAATTAAAAATGTCCCGGGGTAATTTCTGTCAATCTTTAAAATTTCAAGGACTCAAGTTGTCATTTTGCAAAACTAGACTTTATAAGGCTAAATTTGACAACTTAAAAATTCCTGAGGGCCTTTTATGAAAAATTACAAGTTTTGAATAACCAGGGACTAGATTTTTACAATTATTGAATAAAACACAGTCTAAATATTTTTCTGTCTTTTTGAGAATTTTTAAAGTGTTTTTGACTGGTTTTGCAATGCAGAAGGAACAAAAATGATGAGTATTTACACACTCATAAAAAAGAATTAACAATAAGCAAATCATTTACAGAAAAAAATAACATATCAAAGTAGGGTTTTTATTAATTCGATCCAATGTATCAGGTAAAGAAAAATCATACCATGATTGTTGAACACACAATCGTTTGAAAAGATGGATGCAATGACTTCAAGATTTGAATACGGTTTTGTGTTATGAAGAAAATTGGTCGTAGGGTTAATTGTGATCAATGATAAGGTTTGATTGGGGTGGTTTTCTTTTTACTTTTGTATTGCTATGTTCTTTGTGTTCCGCTTTTTTCAATTTTATATTTTTCACCCAAAATTATTATGTAATACATTTCAAGTACATGTGTATTTTTAGTTTTTTTCTACATATCTTTTATAAAACCGAATTTTTTTTATTTTTTTCCCAAATAAAGAAATATTTAGACTTTTAATTAAGAAAATATTTTTAAAAATAAATAAAAACTAAAAAGAAATTACTTAATAAAGTATGAATTGATTTTTTTTAAATGAAAAATTCTCACTGCGAGTTTTGTTTTATTATATAAATATATAAAAGATAAATTAGTATTGAACTATTGATTACACAAAGAAACGTGTCTGCGTTGATGATCAACCTGTTTTACCATGACAACAATCCGAGCCCTCCAATTTACCTTTCTACCCCTCATACACTGCTATTAAAATCTCCAACCAGTCAATCAATTAAAATGGTTGGTTTTACAGTAAACATTTAAAATTCTACAACGATTACTATTGTATCAATCTGCAGCCCCAGAAGCTGTTTTAAGAAATAGATAGAAAACTCGCAAGCGTAACTGGATCCCAACAATTGCAAGATCACGAACATGATAAGTTTCCAAATGAAAAGCTACAACGTTGATGCTTAGTTAGGTAGCAAATAAATAAAAATAAAACACATTCCCAGAAGAGTTTAGAAGATAGGAACCACCAAAACTATATCAATGGTGACTTCAAAGTTCAAATCATGAAATAAACAAATGAAACCCAAGTTGAGATATGGGCATATGGCAGAGTGGCCGTGCAGCCAAAAGCTTCAAATAATAACAAGGAATCACATCCTGTCAGCAAGGTACCGTCCAAGTGAATGAATCGGCTTCTGGGAATTTTTATCTCCCGCTCCTCTACATTTAATCTTGATTCGAGCAAGATAATCAGCTGCAATCCACGCAAAACTCAGATTTACCATTTTGCCCTTGCTATCTGGTGCTTGCAACTTCAATGCTTTCTCTACCCAAACAGGATGATAAGTAACTTGATACCAAGCTGACGCCTTTTTCTCATAAATCACGTTTTTCTCTTCTTCAGACATCTGGTCAAACTCGGCACCCAGATGGTCAAACACCTTCCTGAACTCTTTCCTTAATGCACTATAAGCATGTTCAATTCTTTCCTTCATCTCACTTTGTTTTTTATTGCTATGTTTTGGCATTGACCAAATATGACCCGTGACTATTTCTTCTTCACGGGACACTTGATACTGTCCAAGAAGCCCATTTAATTGTCTATCATATGATAGTTTACAACTCCACGCGTCGTTTACAAAATCAGCAGTTTCGTTAACCACGAGATCTTTGTCATATGGTACGAGTAACGGGTCGATATGAAGCTCAGAAGACGGTGTGATGTCGGTGTTGAAACAGTCTTCAATTTGTCGGTATAATTCACCGAGTATTTTATTGGATTTGTAACTTTGGAAATCTTCTTTGCCCATAAAGTCTGGGTAAAGTTTTGGTCTGAGATTACGTGGCATGTTGACGATTTTTCCGGTTTTTGGAAAATCAACGGCAATGGCTGCGAGTTCTGCGAGTTTGATGCATTTTTCGTCAAGGGCTCCGCAATCACTCATATCAGCATGGACTACATGAGCATTGCAAATTGTACCAAGTCTGTCGTTCACCATGTTCTTCGTGAAGAAATCAATTACGTCCTGTTGGATAAAAAGGTAACAACGTATGCTTAGATACTTAAAACCAAAAACTGAAATAAAAAATCAAGCTTTTTCCATGACTTAATGGTTAAACTGTTCCACTCATGCTAAAAAACATTACTACCCATTAAGAAGATTGTGGTTTCGACTTTAAAGGGTCAAAGTGACTAGTATTCAAAGATAACTTGACAAACAATGACTTAATTATGGTGTTAAACTTCATATCAAATTATTTGAGAGACTGCTTTGTTTAACACTCAGTCAAAATTCAGCTCTTTTGATGAGAAGCTGGGAACATCAGAAAGCAACAAAAAACGAAACATAGAGCAAACTGGAAGTCTATAATAAGATAGTTCACCATGGAAGCTTTTACAAGATTAATTGATGTTTTTTGCCTTGAAACATGTCCACAATCCCCATGAAAACATCGAATGCAACAAAAGTCTAATAATAACATTATGAAAAGTCTAATAATAACATGGGCAAATGGCATAAAAAGGCACTAAACTTATTAGGGTCCGTTTCCAATCAGGGTACTCTTCTTTTTTTCTTGCATAAAAAAGCGCCCAACAAAATTTTTCAGCGGATTTAGATTTTTTACTAACTTCCGTTAACCCACTTTGTTAGTAAATTACATGTTTGGTCCTTGAATTCGTATAATCATTTCATGCAACATCCACCACCACCACCAACCGCCGCCACCACCACCACCTGCCACCTCTACCACCACCACCAGCAGCTACCACCACCACCACCGCTGCCAACATCACCCACCCATTTAAAAAAAAACAAAAATATTTTTTTAAGAAACTTTTTAACCGAAAATTTTTTTGAATTTTTTTTCCAAATGTTTTTTTTAAATATTTTTGTCTGCAACTTTTTTTCTAAAAAATATTTTCAAAAAAAAGAAAGTTTAGAAAAAAAATAGAAAAATTGTTTTGAAAAGAATTTTCAAAAAATTTCGAAAAAAATTTCGAAAAGAATTTTATTTTTTTAATATTTTAAGAAATTTTTATCTGATAATTATTTAAAAAAAAATTGAATTTTTTTTTCACATGTGACGAAATTTTTTTGACAGCTGTTGGTGGTGGTGGTGGTGGCGGTGGACGGTGGTCGGTGGTGGAGGTGGGACGGTGGTCGGTGGTGGATGTTGCATGGAATGATTATATAAACTCAAGGACCAAACATGTAATTTACTAACGAAGTGGGTTAACGGAAGTTAATAACAAACCTAAATCGGCTGAAAAAATTTGTTGGGCGCCTTTTTATGCAAGAAAAAAAGAAGAGTACCATGATTAGAAAAAAGACCTTAAGTTTAGTGCCTTTTTATGCCATTTACCCTAATAACATCATGATTAAGTTGATCAAACTTTTAAAACCCATAAAAGCATCGAATTTTAGGTTATTTTCTTTTCTAACGGGTCAATTATCAAAAAGCTAACAGGAAATGACCAAGACATTAACAACAAAGATAATCAACCAAACTAAGGCAATAACAAAGCAAGAAAAGAAACACGAAATGACTTATTCGTTTTGGCACAATGCACAACCACCTGGGCCTTCCATTCTAATCATGGTAACAAGGTTAAAATAGGTTGACAAAGAACGACTAAATTATAGTGTAGAACTTCATATCAAGAAACCAACTAAAAATAAATTTTTCATTTTTAACAAAATTCATACTGTATCGTATTAAATGTTTGGAGACCGCTTTCTTTGAACCTTAAAGTCAAAATGCATCTCTGTTTGACTTGCATCACAAAACCAAAACAAATTTCTAACATGTGTAGAACTAGCATGCAGGAGGGTTAAAATGGTCATAATGTAAATTGATTGAACGAGCCTTACCGAGTGTCGAACATCACATGGTAACTCTTTAGCTTCAGCAGCAGTATACTCCATTGGCAGCCAGCTTTGTTTGCTAGGTGGTATAAGATGTTCATCCCACGTAACAAAATATAGATCACCATCAAGATCACTTCCAGAAGCTTCATCCGTGTGTGGACGGTCTCCCTTCTGAGGAAATACCAAACAATCAACCAAATGCTCGAGACCTGGTACATTCACCGCCTTCAAAACCCGCACATCACCCGGATGAAGACACGGGTTCTTAGCAACCACCACATAACCCTCAATCACCGTCAAATTCCTCTTTGTTCCTAAAAATCTCGACCCGTGTTTGGCAAAACAGTTCTCAATGGATGGTTTCGATACTTGAATAAAACATTGACCCTGCTCGAGTACAGCGAGCTCATCCAAACAGCCCATCAACCACCTTCCGTCCTGCACAAATATTCTTGATTTTTCACGTAAGTCTTTGAGCTGTGCAACTCGTATGCTACTTAACATTCCCCGAAGGTGTGGCTCGGTGTGCGGTTTGAAACCTGCAGCCAACATGATAGAAGCTGTGTTCCCACTCTCGGCACACGAAGCGGTTATTACATCAAATGCCACATCAGTATCGAAAAGCATTTGGTTCAAATTCATCACCATCTTCATTTGCATATCCCAAAAGATCTCATCTTTAACCTCTAATGCCGATAGTAAAGTAATAATCTGTCGATTTAAAAACCCAGGCTGTAAACGTGTCCATGAACATATCTCAAGAATTGTGTGTTCAGACTCGAACTTGTTCATGCTCGGTCTCAAAGATAACTTAATATTATCCCCTTTCTTATCAGGCCACCAAACGACAACACCTTTACAGCCCGCATATCTGATTTGATATGCACACGGTTGGTTTTCAGTTAACTGAAGCTTTTCCGCAACTTCGAGGGCGAGTTCAGGCGACATTTTCCCGATCCCATCGGAAAAAACATAGTCGTTTCTTACTATATCTTCAAGTTTCAAATCAACTTCGTTTCTTGGGACCTCAACTGTTGCATATGTGGACGAAAAACACTGACCCATTCTGGCAGCACATTTGGCAATGTTTTTATTATTAAATTTCCCCATCCACGAAAGTATTTGTTTGCACGTGATCTTCTCATCTTCAGCAAAAAACCACGCAGATCGGTCTCGCAATTGGTTAGCCGAAAAAGCTAAAAAGAAGTACCTTCGACCGCATACATAAATCCCTTGGCTTAATATATGTTTAACCCGTCGAAACATTGTTGTTTTTTGTGCTATAAAACTTGAAGTTATGTCTTTCACGATAGGGGCAGGGTAGAAACTGAGAACGTGATTGTTTAATGTTTCCATACCTTCGTCCATGAATGTGACCCGTAAAAACCGGTCCGACACTTCCCGATAATGTCGAAGGACTCGGTTTGATAGCTCGACTTCGGGTGGTAAACAGTAGCCTTTAGTTGGAGTTATGATCAGTCTCCTAACTTCTATGACATCGTTTTGTTCTAATGGTTTCTCTAGAAGTTTTGGGTTGTTTAAAAACCATTTTTGAACTACTTCTAAACTGGTAAATCCGTTGGGTAACGTGTGACGGTAGTATGAATAAATGTGCTTCAAAGCCGCGACATTGATTTCCTCAGGTTGACCTCTGAGTAAGTCAAAGACTCTTTCTGTGAATTGATGCTGGTTAATGATGCATCTATGCATAACAGAGTTGACTAAAAACAGGGTTTTAAAGTTTATGTCATCTTTGTGATGAATCGAGAATATATCATCTTGCATCGGTGTTCCGAACCCAGGTTCTTCTAGTACTTTAAGCTTTGTCTTAACATGTTCAATACGTACCCGCTGTTTTTCTAAAAATTCTAAAGCTCTTTCAGCTTTCGGGACATGTCGAATCCGAACCATAATCCGGTATGTGTTGCATCTCCCGATAGCACCACTTTGCGTGAAATCAGTGGTCCGGATCCAAGGGTCATCATCATCCAACATTTGAGATGGATGCGTGATGGCAATTTCATCATCAGCGGTTCTATAAAATATCAATGGAGATGATGCTAACTGAAAAACCAGCACTTTAGGATCGTCATACTCTTTTACGTCATACTCTTTAATGACATTTACGTCCCTTACTAAAAACTCGACTTTAAAGTTACATTTTATCACTGCATGATTCTTAGTCCCCTTAAAAGAGAAAGGAGTTTCTTTAGTGAAAAGAAACTTACAACTATAGTCAAAGGGGTCAACAAGAAAGTCAACCCCAGATTTAGCGCCTCTCCAACTGACAACGAAATTATCGGGGTCACTCAATAAGCCAGCTTCAAGAATCACATTTTCTATCCTAATCGGCATTTCCTCCTCTCTTCGTTGGTTCATTCTGTAGGGGTTTTCCGGGCCTAAATTAACTTTTAACATTTTGTTCTTAAGTACAAGTTTACCTTTTTCTTCAGCTTCTAAAACCATGTTGACCTGGTCAGGAACAACAAACTGCACAAAGGCATGTGGTTTGACTTTTTCGTAGTCATTAACTTTTTTAATTTGGTCAAGATCAGCATCGTATTCAGGATAAGTGTCAGGAGGTGTTGAAGATTTTTTTACTCTACATCTCCAAACAACTCCAAAATTTTCTTGAAAGTAGTCCAACAGCTCCTTTGCTGTGACTTCATTATCGAATCCACCAACACTTACTTGGTTCACGATCAGCTTCTTATCGTTTCCATCTGATTCCATCTTCTTTAAAGATATTTAGTGTAAAGTTTGAAATTTAATTAGAAAGCCGTCTTCAGTTGAGAACCAAACCTGCAAATTACCAAACCAGATCAGCAATAGTTAGTTCAACAATATTTATACCTCCAATTTGCTTCTTTATGACATAAATTCAAAACGAAAACAAGTTTTATACACTCAATTACAACAATAAGTTCAGATAAACAATATCATGCTCAGACGAAATCATAAACTTATGGTTAAAACAGAAGAACACGTTCTTTGCCCTGAAAATTTGGTGTTAGAAAATGTTAAGGATGTGATGTTCATTCAGATGAAAAATCCGAACTTTTCAAAAGGATCTCCTTACTTGAATGAAACAAACATTTTTTTTAGATCAAGATCCCGGCCTTTAACTAGTCAGAAGACTACCAATATCATCAACATTTTATATAATATAAAACATATTTCAGATAACACTTAACGGCACAAATAAAAAACTCACTCATCATATCTAGACATCTAGTGTAATCTCCTAGGGACCAGGGACGGAGCTTGAGCAATATTATTGGAGGGGCCGAAATGTAGTCGTAATAATTTTGAGGGGGCCGAACCTATAATTATTTTACATTTATACTAATATTTTAGAAATTATATACAAAACTACAAAAAATAATGCTTAGTAGTCCTAGATTTAAGAAGCTTCGTGCATGCTAGGGACATCAAGCTAATTCATTTACCCCTATTATCGTCACACACTAACATCGAATAGATAAATGAAACAGCTTAAAACTAAAGTAATTAAGCTATTTGTCTACATTGTTCACCTCCAAATTTACATTATCATTCATAGATTCAGTGAGCCCTAATCCTATCTGCCCACATCAAATATATAATCCAAACACGCTCTAACCTAGGATCAAATGATCAATATTGTTTGATGATACTTAGCTTAAATTCTTGATAATATACGCGAACATCTTGCTACAAAGACGACTAATCAAACGGACAGAACGCGCTCCTAAATACATCAACATTGTTTTTTTTTTTGGATAACCATGGTTTCCAACCTCTTAGCCGACTAATCCATAGTACTCAAACCAACAGTTATCAACAGTATCTATGAATTCAAAAGTCAAAATCATATCTAGATAGCATGAGTACTAAAGTCAACATAGTAAATAAACCCTAATTTACACAAATATAAAAACCCACTAAAATTAATATATTCCAATACAGGAAGCACACTTCATTTACCACTTTTCATAATAAAAATTAAAACCCTAATTTCAAGTTATTATATTCCAATGAAGTATGTCACTGAAATGAAATGAAAATGGGGTTTAATGACATAAAGAGAATGACATTAATTTGATGTGATGGTATGAGTGGAGAACACACAAATATTAAAGTAAGTATTTTTAATTGACAAAATTACACTATTGGTCCTCTGGTTTCTTTGGTATTGCAAGTTTGGTCCCTAAGTCATTTTAATTACCCCACGATACTATTTTTAAACGTCAGACTTTTTAGTCCCTAATTTGATGGGCGTAGTGCAGTCCGTTAAGTGTTTTCTTGTTGTTAGTCCTTCGTTAATAAATTTTGCACCGTTAGTCATTATTTTTAAAATATAGCTTTCAATTACCACCCGTTAATAATAATTTTCACCCGTTTTTCCGCTTTTATCCGCTGCGTCGCTTTTTATCCGCTTTCTTTCCTTTTTTATAGCTTTGTCCATTTTCTTACGTTTTGTCCGCTTTTTCTTACGTTTTATCGGTTTTCATCCGCTTTTGTCCCATTTTCACGTTTTGTCCATTTTTCACGCTTTTATAGGTTTTCATCCGCTTTTATTACATTTTCTTAAATTTTGTCCGTTTTTTATGTTTTGTCTGCTTTCTTTTGTTTTGCTCGTTTTGTCCCATTTTCACGTTTTGTCCGTTTTTCAGACGCTTTATCGGTTTTTCTTACGTTTTTGTCCGCTTCAAAAAAATTTGAATAAAAATTTCAAAAAAAAATTTGAATAAAAAATTATTTTTCAAATATATATATATTTTTTAAAATATGTCCGTTTTTTCAATATTTTTCGAAATTTTTAAAATTTTAAAAAATATTTGAAAAAATATTTTTGGAATTTTTTTCAATATGTCCGTTTTTTAAAAAATATTTGAAAAAATATTTTGTTCAATTTTTTTTGAAATTTTTATTCAAATCTTTTTGAAATTTGATTTTTTTTTCAATTTTTTTCCAAATATTTTTTCCAATTTTTTTTGGAAAATTTTTTCCAAACTTTTTCCTTTTAGAAAAAATTTCAATATGTTGAAATAGTACAAAACGAAAGAAAACGGACAAAATGTAAGAAAACGAACAAAACGGATAAAAACGGACAAAATGTAAGAAAATGACAAAAACATAAACAACTAATAAAACGGAAAAACGTTAAAAACCGGCGAAACGAATAATAATGTAAAAACGGTCGAAAACGGATAAAAAATGCATAAAACGGATAAAAGCGTAAAAAATGATTTAAAGATATAAAAAGCATTTAAAAGGGATAAAACGTAAAACTGACTTTAAAACGAAAAAACGGGGAAACGGATAAAACAAACGAAAACGGACAAAACGTAAAAATCTAAGCGATAACTATTATTAACGGAGGGACTAATTGGGAAAACTATATTTTAAAAATAAGGACTAACGGTGCAAAATTTATTAACGAAGGACTAACAACGCAAAACACTTAACGGATCTGCACTAACGAATGACTAACATCGCAAAACACTTAACGGATCGCACTAACGCCCATCCAAATTAGGACTAAAAGAGTGCAACGTTTCAAAATAGTGATTCATGGGTAATTAAAATGACTTAGGACCAAACTGCAATACGAAAGAAACCACGCGACCAACCGTAATTTTGTCTTTTTAATTTATCATCCAAAAATACTTGTCCACTTTCATATTTCAACCAATCAAAAAAGTGTTTAGTAGAGAAATAATATATACTAGTATTTGATTAGTTAATAAAGTAGTTAGTGAAAATTTCTTAAACTTTGTGCAAAGTGGAAGTGGACTTATAATTTGGGACAGAGGAGTAACAAATAGACTAAAATACAACGTTGGTCCATAAACTTTGTTCACAAGATCGCATGGGGACAGTTGAGTTATCATCACGGAGGTCCAATACTTGGGTTTTAATCCAGAAAGTCTTTCGACCACTAACGCCAAAGTCAATATCGATTTTGTCATGTAATGGCAGATTTTAGTCCATACACATTTATACCTTGTTTCTTCTCTTCTTGTTTCTAGTCTCTTCTTCAGATGAATCTTTCTTCATCAACTCATTAGATTATATGGCATAAATCAATAAAGAATAATTATTTTGTTTACCCTTTGAAAACATGCTAAAGGTAGTTTATCCAAAAAACTAAGAAAGCATTATTGGTTGAATCAATTATAATAAGCTAGATAACTTTTGCCTGTAGCCAATTTGTAACATCTGCTTACAGAATATGTTTGTTATGATATCATGGCCATGGTAATAATGGTGATGGTTGAATACCCAGTCGCTTTCTAGTGCCCACCATTTTTCTTATTTATTTAGTAAAGCAATTTTAAATAAACTACGATAAGCAAATCTGAATAAACTACGATAAGCAATTTGAATAAACAACTCCCAGTAAGATTGTCCAAATCTGCTTATTCCACTCTCGAATAAGTACAGTATCATTAGCAGTTAGCGTCTATAGAAACGCTCAAAACTGTTTTCATTGCTTTTAAACGCTATAAGCAAATAAGCGGCCTAATACGCAATCCCAAACACCACCGAATCGGACAAATGTGTGTGCTTATTAAATTGGCATCGAGACGATGGGCTCCCATTTAAATATTACTTTAACCTCTTGTCACAAACTATTTGCAGGATCGGTGCTTTTCGAAATGCAGAAAAAGCTTGATAACTTATGTGAGCAGGTGAACTATTTCAAGGATAAGCCCGATATCTCATCGTATTATTTTGACTTTTCTGGCTGTGGATGTCGACATTGTGACCATCATCAACCTTTACTAAAATACAATGAAGTAAGAAATGATCTTAGAACTGAACTCTTGATTTTTCGTTGGCAAAAATTATTGTAAAATTAACTTATTACCCTCGACTACTCGACTAAATGCAGGAAAAGCTTGATAACTTATGTGAGCAGGTGAACTATTTCAAGGATAAGCCCGATATCTCATCGTATAATTTTGACTTTTCTGGCTGTGGATGTCGACATTTTGACCATCATCAACCTCTACTAAAATACAATGAAGTAAGAAATGATCTTAGAACTGAACTCTTGATTGTTCGTTGGCAAAAATGATCTTAGTCTGATGAAGAGACCAGAAACAAGAAGAGAAGAAACAAGGTATAAATGTGTATGGACTAAAATACCCTCGACTACATGACAAAAACCAGACATTGACTTTGACATTAGTGGTCAAAGGACTTCTTTGGCATTAAAACCCCAAGTTTTGGACCTTCAGCAATGATAACTCCCAACTTTGTCCCACTGTGATGCGCAGGAACAAGTTTAGGGACCAACGATGTATTTTAGTCTAACAAATATGTACAACAGAACATGTATCAGTATAGGATTATTCGATTATATGTGGCATTTCATTATAATACGTGACACAACTTGTTTGATTTAGGTACAATAGTTTTTCACATAACATGTATATAACAGAATATAATAGAATGTAATAAGTTTAGTATATTTCATACATCTTTGGTTGATTTATGTGTTTTGTTTGATTATAGGAATGGGTGATCCAAGTGAAAATTAAATTTTACCACGGAACAATTGAATTTTCTTTTGGAGACATGTATCGATGTTAATAGGTTAGGTCCTAATGGTGGTAGTTTATTTGTGGACTCTTGAAAAAAAGTAGTTCAAGCTCTTAAAGAACACTTATGGAATAAAGACTACTCAAAAATATTATGAGTCAGATTTTTTCTTTAATGTTCAGATGTGTTTATGTTTTGTAAGAACGAAACTGTTTTACATTTTACAACATTCAGACGTTTAAAAAAGAAAAAAACAAACAGTCTTATTGGATTCAGATTCACACATTTACGCATCAGATTCATATTCAGATGTACGGTCCAGATTCAGATTCAAACCCTCTTAATAAACAAACATCACCTAAGGGTGTTTGTTTTTTGGAAAAAAGTCTTAACAACCTCTCGAATAGACCTAAAATCAATCGGTCGAGGTTTGATGTGAAAAGTGTTTTTTTTTTTTTTTTTAATTCGAGGCGCTGCACCCCAAAACATCTAATTGGCTCAGACTTGAAAGGGCATCTTATTGCCTCTGATTAGAAAACATTAACAACACATCACTACTTCATCAACTTCTTTCCAAACCCACTACCTCCCACTACACATCCAGCCATCACGACCGTCCCCAGTCACCACTTCACCCTTCACCCACTGCTGTCTTCGGCCACCAGCTGCCACTACACCACCATCACCATCTACTGGGTTTCTTGAAACTTAATAAAAGATTGGATTTTTATGAGAAATATGAAGTGGTAAAAAGGTGGGTATTGATGTAGATGTAGATTAATACACTTTATTTTATGTAATTGTATAAATCTATGGAAATTGAGTTTTTTTTTTGGAGGTTATAAAGATGAATAAAGAGCTTCAAGGGTTGTTAGATTGATTTCAAGTGAAGTGGTCATGGTTTGAAGATTGGTATAAGGAATCACACGATCAGTAAAGGAGTCATTTTCTCAACTTGATTGTGTATAATATTTTTGTATTCCTCTTTTAGAATAACTTGATTAGTATTTAGAATTTTTGATTATCATATAGTATTAAGATGTTTTTTTAACTTGAAGTTTTTTTTTTTTGAACAAAGATTACATTTCATATCACACCTCACAAATGGAGGAAATTTGCACACAACATGTTACATCGAACATAAAGGGCAAAGTCGAAGCCGACTTGCCAAACAAAATACACGAGGCAACAAGTTAAGCCAAAAGAAAGCATACACCCTAATAGTTGCGACCGACCATAGCTACACCATACAAGGGTGGGGAATCACCAAAGTGAGCTTTAAGGTGACACAACCATACTAAGATGTAGCTTGACAAAAGTACGAAAACATACATAGAAGATAAAACCAAGCATCCTAAAAGGAGCGAGCAAAACCCAACAAATCTAGAATCAAAACCCAGAGGCAAAGAAGCTATCGATGGCGGACCACAACAGATCCGAAAGGCATCGAGGTGGCGGCAGCGGCGAGTGATGATGATCCATGAGCAAGGCTTTTATCGAGGAAAATAAAATACAAGAAAGATCGGACGGGTTACGAAACCGATCACGGAGAAAAGGGATTGGATTTGGGTGGGTGAGTTTTAGAGAGAGGTTGGAGAGATATGAGTTTTAGAGAGAGGTTAAGAATTCTTTTAACTTGAAGTTGGATCCGTACTAATTTTGTTACTTTTGTTGCTATACATGCTTTATCTTTCTTATAGCTACAATTTTTGTCTCTTCGTTTTGTTTAAGCTGTGACTACTTTTGCAAGACGATGATCTTGAATATTTAAAAACATTAACCATGATGTTTAGAGATGTTTATTTTTATTTTGAACGAAACAACTTTATGTTTAAATTGCCAAAAACAGTAATCATAATCATTCATACGTTTTCATCAAAAGGAAAACAAACAGCATTATTTGATTCAAATTCAGACATTTCTGCCATAGATTCAGATTCAAATGTGCGAATCATATTCAGATTCAGAGCCTCTTAATAAAAAAACAGCACCTAAGTGTCCTTTGGTTGGTTTGATTTGTCACGCGGGAGTTGTTTTTCTTCCATTTATTATAGGGTAAGTTACACCGTTCGTCTTTGAAGTTGACCTCGCTTCCTCGTTTGGTCCCTCGTTTTGATTCACTAGCGAACGGGGTATCTGAACTTCCCCAACGGTGAGAATTTGGTCCCTGGAGCCCCGTTATGGCTAACGAGCATTATCTTGGCTCGTTAGCTGATGTGGCATGCTTGGTTTTTGATCATTTCACCACTTTGTACCACATAGTTGCCTTTCTATAAGTACCACATTGCCTTTCATAAGAACCTGACACACGATAGTTCCCATACGTCCTTCCCACTTTCCCGCCCAATCACATCACCCAACACATCTCAATACACTCTAGTATCGTCCCT
Organism: Chrysanthemum lavandulifolium; assembly: GCA_022545495.1. NCBI lineage: Eukaryota > Viridiplantae > Streptophyta > Magnoliopsida > Asterales > Asteraceae > Chrysanthemum > Chrysanthemum lavandulifolium. The sequence continues at coordinate 92,912,599 of CM040240.1, read as the reverse complement.
AAATTTGCAACCTGAGTAAAAGGTGAAACAAATGTGTGTCGACAATGTCATTACCAACATGGAAGATGCGGAAAAAAGGAGCAAGTCTAATAGCGGAACAGTTGGAAATGGAGTGCGAAAAGGAATATGGTAATGACTTAAAATCATGTTGATTTGAGATATATTTTTATATGAACTTGTGTTAATATATGTTGATTTACTAAGTACTGGCTTTTTATTGCATAATATGCACCGCATTTATTCAGCATACGAATACACCATGGTGGGTCATTCATGAGCTTTCCTGCTAGACAATATGTTGGTGGTGATGAATATATCTTTGATACAGTTTATGCTAAAGTTTTCTCAGTGTTTGACCTAAACAAGATGGTTACACAATTAGACTACACGGGTAAGAATGAGCCTTTATTTTATCATTATTTAAGACCAATGAGTAGTTTAGATGATGGGTTGTATGCACTGTCATATGATGAGGATGTTCGTTGTTTGAGTTCCCTACTGTTTACTTTCAAGTTTATAGAGGCGTACATAGAGCATGGTTGTACTAGGCTTAATTATAACCAAATGTCACCTTGAAAAACTAGGGCAAGAATAGAGTAAGATGTGTCTAGTGAACCTTGTACTAATGCCTGTATGGGAAAAAACCTGGTAAAATGTTGTACTTGGCATAGCCTGAGAATACAGATATTTGTGCACCTTCAGCTAAGTCACCTCAAGGTCTGACATTTACACAATTGACTGACAATAAATGTGGTGAAAACCAAAACAATGACCTTCCACATATAGATTCACAGTTTGGCAGTTTAAACCTGAGTTTCACCCTAGTGGAACCAAATGTTAATGATGTGGTACGAGAAAATTTAGCTGATGTCATTAGGTTAATGGAGTTTAAGGATAATGAATTGGATAGGGGTCCAGAGTTTAGTTATTTGGATGCTATGAATTTATGACAGTACTACTTCTGGTTTAAGTCATGACGAACATTTTGGAGTTGAAGACTTGGACTTAAACGTAGGCTTGAATGTTGACCTAAATGTTCCCCAAATTGAATTGCGAGAAGCTGGTAGAACTGAGGAACATGTTCATGTAGAAGCGGCATTTGTAGAGCGTAGAGGTGAGGAAGCTGGTATGTAGGGTAATCGTGAACATGTACAACATGTTGTGCAGGATGACATGATTGATAGTGATCATGATAGTGAATATGAAGGAGACTCCAGTGACAATGCAGATACAGATAAAGAAGAAGAGTGTTAGGAATTAGAAATTCCATAATGAAGTGTCGGTCACCCCAAATATAATCTAGCATAAGTTAGCTCGTAGACATATCGTTATTAACGTTCTTCAGTAGTTAATTAGTTAGTTATTTAGTTTAGTGCAACACCGTGGAGGACGGACGGGTCTTTACCCACTGTATGCCTGATCCACAGTCCGAAGGAGGATGTTTAGTATGTAACTATAAATACCCTCTATCTCCCAAGGTAGAGGGTTGGACCTTTCACTCAATCTAACCTTTCTTTCTTTTGTTTACTTTCTTTCTCTAGAAAGGCTCCCATCTTCCACTTTCTCTCTCTAAACTCTATCTCATTCGATCTATATAGTGTTATGTGATGTGTTTATGAAAACCAATATGTTACAAATGGTATCAAGAGCCATGGTTTGATCACTCATCTTTCATGTTCTTGGATTTCTAGTGGTTTTCATAAGGTTTTTAGGGTTTGAATGAGTTTAGAGTAGTTAGCATCATTTGGATCATTTCTTGTGTTAAAGTTTGGATTTTGATTGTACTTTTGTGTTTAGAATCATTATAAGTGTTTAGGTTTGAATTTGGAAGTCTTGAATCATCGTGGTTGGGTTGTTTTTGGTTTGAAAAGTGGTGTTTTTGAAAGTTTGTTGGATGCGAGTTGAGTCACGGAATGTATTTCTTGAATGCGAGTTGTCTGCTAAGCGACTTGTCTGCCTATGCGAGTTGTCTTGAATGCGAGTTGTCTGCTAAGCGAGTTGTCTGCTAAGCAAGTTGTCTACTAAGCGACTTGTCTGCCTATGCGAGTTACTGCTAAGCGACTTGTCTGCCTATGCGAGTTTCTGCTAAGCGAGTTGTCTGCTAAGCGATTTGCCAATTCCTACGATTTGTCTCTAAACCTAACATACAAAACCCGTGTTTTCAAACCCTAATTTTTCGAAAAACAGGGGGTATATATATATAAAGAATTAGGGAATATCACAAACTCAACTATAACACCAACCTATTTTTCACTTCCTTATCATCTTCTAGTTCCTTTACTACATTCTACTTCTCACTATCTTACGGTTTTTCTTGATATTAGTAAAATCCCGCGAAAGATTCTATTTCTCGCTTTAAATCACGACCAGTAAAATCCTGCGTACACAAAGCAACATCATGTCTTACACTCGATTCAATGATTTGAAGTACTTAAATTGTATGATCTTGTGGACATCAATGATAATGTATGCTACATCGAATCGGTTAAACATGATTGAATCAATCAATGAGGATGTGAGATCTTCGTGTTACGAGTTTGAAGAAAGAGAATTGCACCTGTTTAGGCTATAGAATGCCATGCTAAAGGAAAGTAACATTGAACCATATCAGCAACTTCACTCACACCTCATGTTACTCACATCTATAACAATGGAACGAACATGCAATGCCCTTTTCCGTCAAGATTTATCCACATTAGCAGGAACACTACTATTGAACTTAGAATAATTGGAACAACAACTTGACAAACAAAAGGTTCAAAAGGATAGTTCTAGTGATGCACTTCAAGTGATTCACAAACAATTTCAGTCATTCATTAGTGGGGAATTCACATCAGATTATGATCATCACATGACTGAAATGTCTTTCAAAAGGCACACTGGAATGCAAATTCATATGTTGATTGAGACATTTATCCAACTCATGGATAATGTGGAAAATTACATTGAGGAAGCTGCACAAAAGGATGAAAACGTGAGTGAGTGTCAGGTACAATTAAGAGATAGTTGTGATGAGTCGGGTAATGTATCATTGAAAGATTGGGTGTTCTTGAATGCAAAATATCGTAGACAATTAAGAATGATGTAACCAATTGCTCAAGAACCGGTCACAAGAAGTGGATGCGGTGATCGAAGGTGAATGAATGTCGGCACAATCAATAGATTGTAGTGTTGAGATCGGTAAGGCATCGGACGATGGATCGGTTGAAACCGAATACGAGGCTCGTAGGTCGTTAAGCTTGAAACAACCAAGAGTTCAGGTGACTCTTGTTACACATGATGTGGATGCGATATCGAACCGATAAATGAATAGGTGTCATGCGATGAGGTACCCTTAATCGATCAACATTGTGCATCGCTAATGTACCTAAACAAACCGATCTTAATATCGAACATGATTCGATAAATGTTCCTTGGTTGAGGTCGAGTCTAATAAATTCAAAACAAATGATATGGTTGATAAAAAGGTTTTGATGAACTTTCAAACAAATTCTCAAAGCTTGAAAAACATTGCATTTCTTTGAAATTGCAATACAAAGAAAGGAGGAAAGTTTTCAAACTAAGAAACCATGTAAAATCCGAATTTCACGAATTTCGTGAATTTTTGAAGTAAAGATTTAAAAGCTCACTTCAAGCCAAAACTTGACTATCAACAACTTGAAGAAACATATTTCGGTATGCATGTGAAAAGTAATTCACCAAGATCGCACAAGACATTGATACTATTATAACAAGAAATAATGAATCATGAATTTATGTGTCACAATTCTCAAATTCTGGTCATTTCTTAAATTATATATATGCATCATATTAGCTCATTCATGGCATTTTATTTCATATTTTACGCGTAATTTTTATATTTAATAATCTTTATCGCGTGAGTTATTATTTTGTATATTTAATCCATTACTTTCAAAAATGATCCCGAGGTATTTTTAAACTTACATTTAGTTCATAAAAACTATATTTTTAGTTTTCCTAGTGTTTCAAATTTATTTGGTATATTAATCGTTAAAGTTTAATTATTACGTCGTTTTCTTAAAATTGTACGATAATTATTTTATCACCAATTTTCACAAGGAAAGTATTTTTACAATTTTATTATCTCAATACATTCTATTTTGACCTAATAAAACTTACTTGCACCAAAAATTACCATTTACCTTACAAATGATTAATACTTATATATTTCTTACACTTTTGTCAAAAGTCTTACAAATATATATACAAGTAAATGTTTAAAAAAAAATATATATATAAATATCTCATTCCCCACGCCGACCAAGGGAAGGGTGCATTAAAATGTGCATGGTTGCTTTGATTGTAATTAATGCGCACTACAAAAGTCTTATACATTATCACTTCACTCATTTCTTCATCAAAATTCACATAGTTAAGAAAATTATTTCTCTCTTCCTTTTGGCTTCTTCAAACCGGTCACTACATCAAGGTGCTAAGGGATCAAAAGTTTTGCAAGATCAAGTGTATTTACAATCTAGTTATACTCTATATATGGTTTTGAAATAAAACCAAGGGTATTTAAGTTTAATCCTTGTTACTTTCACCTCATCACTTTCACTAGTAAGCTTGTTTTTATCATTTTCATGTTTCCTTGTCATTTTCATATGTTTCTTTTCATTTTTGGAGCTATTATGCATGATATGTGATTTATACCATTTATTTCATGATTTTTGAGTTATATATACATATTGGTCATCCTATAAATATTCCCATGGTATTCTTTGGTCTTGATGGTGATTAGGAACCCATGACACCCTAAGAAGGTGTATGGTAGGATTAGATTAGTTTTGGAGTTGATTTGAAGGGATTAGAATAGGTTTTGTCCGAGAAAAACTATTTTCGATATGTATCTTTTATGTTCTGTCCTTATTTCAATTTCTGAAAACCTACTGTTGGTACGAAACTTTGGCCTTGATATTTAGAAAATATACTTTAAAACGAATCCGTGGCCATTGAACGGATAAAACGGACTTATAACGAAGAAGTTATGGATTTTAAAGTTTGACTAATTAAAGTACATTTTTCGAAAATTCAAGATGCAGTTTTTAGTTTGTTCGGGTCAAAACGAGCCTTAAGCTTCACAAATTATTTCGACTAGTCAAAAATATATTAGTTTACTTCGATACGAAGCTAAGGACATATTATACGAGAAAACGGATTTGAAACGACAAAGATATGCACGCTTTTATAAAGTTGCCGTAATTATTATTTTACGAAAACTATATTATTTTTACGTTACAAGTGTTACATTAGTCAGAATGACCATGTTTGTTCTTTGCTTTTTAACCATGATGTGAAACTTTTGGAGCGAATTGTCTTCTAGTAAAATCAAGTTCACCGCCATATTTTTCAAAACAACAAAATTCGTTTGTTAAGCGGAGTTATAGTAAATTAATTACGGATGTTCAAACTTGGCGAAACTCATTTTCCGCACAACAATTAGCAAAATCACTATCTTTAACCCTTGATATCTTTATGATCGAGACCTTTTGGACGAAAACTCCGAATCGAAACTTCTAGATATCGATACAAACTTTCCAAAACCGTCGAGTTCGTTTCTCTAACGATCGACGACACCATTTTACGACTAGTTTTCCAAAGCCATTTTGTTAATTTCATGATAATTCGACGACATTATTTTGCGATGAAAAAAGTGAAAATTTCACTATAAATCATTATAAAACCATTGTAGGATGACATTTTGACGTAAATACTTGTAAAGTCATTTTTGAAGGGTCTAGACGTCAAAAGTGTATTTTTCGACGATAAGTATTATTTTCAAAACTCGCAAATGGTATAAATAACATACGAAATGCATGCATAACATTACATTGCAACTCATTACACATCATATCATTCGTAATAGGTCCCGGTTTAAGCATCACGTTATACCTCGGTGTACTCACTCTTGTCATCACACCAGTTTACCAAGTGAGTAATCACATCCCCTTTTTACCGTTTTACTACATTTTGGGGCTGAATGCATGAACTATACTTGAATTAAATTGAATCTTACTTTTAGAACTGAACTCGAATCAAATCCTTGAACTTGATTACGAACCTATTACTTATTTGAACTTATTGAACCGTACATGCTGTGACATGACTAAAAGTCTCGCCTTTGGTGGAGCGTACAAAGTCTCCCCTGCTCGAGCATCACTATAAAGTCTCGCCTTATTGGTGGAGCGTCTCAATAATTCTCGCCTAGGTGGTCGAGTGACAAAGGAGTCTCCTTGTTGGAGCAAGACAAAGTCTCCCTGCTCGAGCATCACTATAAAGTCTCGCCTTATTGGTGGAGCGGTCTCAATAATTCTCGCCTAGGTGGTCGAGTGACAAAGGAGTCTCCTTGTTGGAGCAAAGGCAAAGTCTCCCATGTTCGAGCATCCCCGAATGATTATATACGTGGTGCAATATTGTCAACTATTATGACCGCTTATACTTGACTTTTAGACATACTACTTTTGGCGTTGGGTTGTGAACACACAAAGTTGCAAGTTTTGTATGGGCGAACTTGAACCGAGTGGATTTACAATGCCTTTGCTTATGGACCATTTTTCGTCGATCGAAAGCTTTGAATATTTCTTACGAGTTTTCTTATTTTGCTAAACGTGTTTACTCACCAACTATTTTCATAGTTGACCCGTTTTTCTCTCATGCATTTCGTGATCGTTAGTAAGCTTTTTCTACCAAGTCTTGCATAATGAAGTTTTCACTTGTCACTACAAATCATTATGTAATAGAACATAATATTTTGGGAATTAAACTTGTAATATATTTGCCGATGTACTGCTAAACTAGTATTGTAATGGTGTACTCCTTCTTTAAATATTAATGTTGGTATGTTCTATTATCTTGTGCTTATGTTCCTTCCGTTACACCTCTTGTTTCGCCTCCCATGAGGTGTGCATGATTGGTATCGAGCCAAAGGTTATAGAGAATGCCGATTTTCAAAAATAAAATCACAAATATAACCGGAATTTTTTTTATTTTATTTTATTAAACATTGAACATCATCCGAGTCAACTAGTCTATCGTTGATCGTTACTCATAAATTATACATAGCCCGATCAACTATGTCTAATTTATGAAGAACCATGCAATGATAAGAGTGGTAGTTTTAAATCATGTTTAGTCGAGTCTTTAGAGTCCGTCACCAAGTTGCATTGGTCGGGTGGGTATGCATGGCATGTTTTACGCTCACGCCTACATTACCGCACCTTGTTCATATCTTCTCTTTTCCATCTTTCGACTTGTTAGACATAGCATGTCTCTGCTCCTCGCCATGTTTCGATCACTATAACACATTACCACCGCTCGCACCTCATCCGACTTCGTCGAATGTCGCTTACTCAACCCGATGTTTTGGTCCTCTCAGAGATCATGGCCGCAAGAAACACACGCTCGGGAGGTAGTAACAACGGCAACCCAAACACCAATGACAATCCGGACAACAACGCTGCGGAATAGCGGATCTACTCACCCAAATTATAACACATCTCGATGCTAGACGAACCAACAACGGAGAAGGTACTTCAAACGCTGGTCAAGGATGCAGCTACAAAACTTTCATGACATGTAAGCCAATGGAATTTCATGGTACGAGGGTGCCATTGACCGCGCTAACCCGGTTCGAGAATGTGGAGTCGAAGCTTAGTATCACGAAATGTGTCAAGGAAACAAGGTTGAGTTCTCTGTTGGTCTACTACTGTGGTCGAGCATTGACCGGTGGAACAATCAACTACGCACTAGAGGAAGAGGGCTGCAAATGCACTATCTTGGGAAGCGCTCAAGAAACTACTAACCGATGAGTACTGCAGAAAGATGAAGTGCGAAAATTGGAAGAAGAATTTTGGAACCACTTGATGGTAGGAGTAGAGATCGACAAGTACACGATCCGGTTCCACGAGTTAACTAGGATGGTTCCTCACATGGTTTCCACCGCGGAGATGTTGATTGACCGATATATATGGGATTGATACCGTAAATTGGGAGGGATGTCACTGTCGAAACCAACCACTCGCAAGTCACGTGAGTATGGCGATCGCTTAACAAATGATGTGATCAGTCCGAGAACTAACAAAAGCAAACGACAATGGACGAAAGCGACAGGAGGATCACCAGGAAACCGAGACCGTAATCAAGAAACAAGAGGCGTGAATAACCCGTAACTATGGGACGACCACCAGAGCGCAAAGGATATGCGTGTCCACATCCTTTGTGCACTCGATGTAATTATCATCACTTAGGAGACGCCCAGTGCGGCAAATGTGGACAGACGGTCACTTCGCGAAAAATTGCTCAAACAGAATCGAAATCAAGGATGTAGAAAAGCATGTTACGAGTGTGAAAGTCTAGATCACCTTCGCAATACCGCCCAAAGTCGAAAAGAACTCCCAATCAAGGAGGTAATCGTCCAAACTGGCGTTGGCAATAAGGCCCACAAGATCGTAACATTGAAATTCCTCCCGCACGTGGTCGAGCATTCTATCTGGGTACCGAGGAAGCCCGCAACGCGTAACGGGTACATTCCTTTGAACAACTACCTTATTTCTGTGCAACATGATTTTGAGTGCATAATTTCCTTCCGATTCTTACCACGTTCACGACCTTGATTAATTTGAGACCTATTGATATTGACCTTAGTTGTTATATATTTTGTTGATTTGATTTGATTTGTGTAAGCAAATCCAATATCGAGCGAATCTTTCAAAAGACTTCATTCAAGGATGTTGATTCCTATCTTTCTAACAACTTGTTTCCTAGCTTGATCTAGTGACAGTTCTTGTTTGATGAGTTGCGAAAATCAAGCTAAGAGACAAGTTTACTCAAGTCGGTTTAGTTTAATCTCATGACGCTCTTGTTTGATGAGTTGTGGGATTAAATTAGAATCGACTACCTAAAGGTCTTTTGAGAGCTACGTTCGATATTGGGCAAGTTTACCCTATCCAATCTAATCACGGGCACGTACTTAGTTGAATGGGGAACCTGTACGCATGGGCATTGATATGATCATTTAGACTGTTCGTATGAGCATGAACTTTTAGAACTCTTGTCGAGGTTCGGACCATAGTATCGTTAATCGAATCACGGGGACGTGATTCCGCTGACATGGGAAGAATGTCACAATTCTCAAATTCCGGTCATTTCTTAAATTATATATATGCATCATATTAGCTCATTCATGGCATTTTATTTCATATTTTACGCGTAATTTTTATATTTAATAATCTTTATCGCGTGAGTTATTATTTTGTATATTTAATCCATTACTTTCAAAAATGATCCCGAGGTATTTTTAAACTTACATTTAGTTCATAAAAACTATATTTTTAGTTTTCCTAGTGTTTCAAATTTATTTGGTATATTAATCGTTAAAGTTTAATTATTACGTCGCTTTTCTTAAAAATTGTACGATAATTATTTTATCACCAATTTTCACAAGGAAAGTATTTTTACAATTTTATTATCTCAATACATTCTATTTTGACCTAATAAAACTTACTTGCACCAAAAATTACCATTTACCTTACAAATGATTAATACTTATATATTTCTTACACTTTTGTCAAAAGTCTTACAAATATATATACAAGTAAATGTTTAAAAAAAATATATATATAAATATCTCATTCCCCTTGCCGACCAAGGGGAAGGGTGCATTAAATGTGCATGGTTGCTTTGATTGTAATTAATGTGCACTACAAAAGTCTTATACATTATCACTTCACTCATTTCTTCATCAAAATTCACATAGTTAAGAAAAATTATTTCTCTCTTCCTTTTGGCTTCTTCAAAACCGTCACTACATCAAGGTGCTAAGGGATCAAAAGTTTTGCAAGATCAAGTGTATTTACAATCTAGTTATACTCTATATATGGTTTTGAAATAAAACCAAGGGTATTTAAGTTTAATCCTTGTTACTTTCACCTCATCACTTTCACTAGTAAGCTTGTTTTATCATTTCATGTTTCCTTGTCATTTTCATATGTTTCTTTTCATTTTTGGAGCTATTATGCATGATATGTGATTTATACCATTTATTTCATGATTTTTGAGTTATATATACATATTGGTCATCCTATAAATATTCCCATGGTATTCTTTGGTCTTGATGGTGATTAGGAACCCATGACACCCTAAGAAGGTGTATGGTAGGATTAGATTAGTTTTGGAGTTGATTTGAAGGGATTAGAATAGGTTTTGTCCGAGAAAACTATTTTCGATATGTATATTTTATGTTCTGTCCTTATTTCGAATTTCTGAAAACCTACTGTTGGTACGAAACTTTGGCCTTGATATTTAGAAAATATACTTTAAAACGAATCCGTGGCGCTTGAACGGATAAAACGGACTTATAACGAAGAAGTTATGGATTTTAAAGTTTGACGACAAAAAGTACATTTTTCGAGAAAATTCAGCATGCGTTTTTAGTTTGTTCGGTCAAAACGAGCCTTAAGCTTCACAAATTATTTCGACTAGTCAAAATATTTTAGTTTACTTCGATACGGCTAAGGACATATTATACGTGAAAACGGATTTGAAACGACAAAGATATGCACGCTTTTATAAAGTTGCCGTAACTATTATTTTCTCGAAAAACTATATTATTTTTACGTTACAAGTGTTACATTAGTCAGAACGACCATGTTTGGCGGCTGTTTTTAACCATGATGTGAAACTTTTGGAGCGAATTGTCTTCTAGTAAAATCAAGTTCACCGCCATATTTTTCAAAACAACAAGTCGTTTGTTAAGCTTGAGTTATAGTAAATTAATTACGGATGTTCAAACTTGGCGAAACTCATTTTCTCGCACAACAATTAGCAAAATCACTATCTTTAACCCTTGATATCTTTATGATCGAGACCTTTTGACTACTAAAACTTCTAGATATCGATACAAACTTTCCAAAACCGTCGAGTTCGTTCTCTAACGATCGACGACACCATTTTACGACTAGTTTTCCAAAGCCATTTTGTTAATTTCATGATAATTCCGACGACATTATTTTTGCGACGAAAAGTGAAAATTTCACTATAAATCATTATAAAACCATTGTAGGATGACATTTTGACGTAAATACTTGTAAAGTCATTTTGAAGGGTCTAGACGTCAAAAGTGTATTTTCGACGATAAGTATTATTTTCAAAACTCGCAATGGTATAAATAACATACGAAATGCATGCATAACATTACATTGCAACTCATTACACATCATATCATTCGTAATAGGTCCCGGTTTAAGCATCACGTTATACCTCGGTGTACTCACTCTTGTCATCACACCAGTTTACCAAGTGAGTAATCACATCCCCTTTTTACCGTTTTACTACATTTTGGGGCTGAATGCATGAACTATACTTGAATTAAATTGAATCTTACTTTTGTGAACTCGAATCAAATCCTTGAACTTGATTACGAACCTATTACTTATTTGAACTTATTGAACCGTACATGCTATGACCCTAAAGTCTCGCCTTTGGTGGAGCGTACAAAGTCTCCCCTGTTCGGAGCATCACTATAAAGTCTCGCCTTATTGGTGGAGCGTCTCAATAATTCTCGCCTAGGTGGTCGAGTGACAAAGGAGTCTCCCTTGTTGGAGCAAAGACAAAGTCTCCCTGCTCGAGCATCACTATAAAGTCTCGCCTTATTGGTGGAGCGGTCTCAATAATTCTCGCCTAGGTGGTCGAGTGACAAAGGAGTCTCCTTGTTGGAGCAAAGGCAAAGTCTCCCATGTTCGAGCATCCCCGAATGATTATATACGTGGTGCAATATTGTCAACTATTATGACCGCTTATACTTGACTTTTAGACATACTACTTTTGGCGGTGGGTTGTGAACACAGGGTTGCAAGTTTTGTATGGGCGGAACTTGAACCGAGTGGATTTACAATGCCTTTGCTTTATGGACCATTTTTCGTCGACCGAAAGCTTTGAATATTTCTTACGAGTTTTCTTATTTTGCTAAACGTGTTTACTCACCAACTATTTTCATAGTTGACCCGCTTTTCTCTCATGCATTTCGTGTGATCGTTAGTAAGCTTTTTCTACTGTGTCTTGCATAATGAAGTTTTCACTTGTCACTACAAATCATTATGTAATAGAACGCAATATTTTGGGAATTAAACTTGTAATATATTTGCCGATGACGGCTAAACTAGTATTGTAATGGTGTACTCCTTCTTTTAAATATTAATGTTGGTATGTTCTATTATCTTGTGCTTATGTTCCCTTCCGTTACACCTCGTGTTTCCGCCTCCGGCGAGGGTGTGACATTATGTGGCTAAATTACTAAAGGAAAATGAGACTTTGAGAAAGCATCACATAGAACTAAGTGACTCTGTCAAAGATGCTAGAACTAAGTCAATGGAACAAACAAACTCTTTGATAGCAAAATTGATGATCTCAAAGCTCAACTTCGTGAAAAGAGTTTCGCTATTGTTGCCTTAAAGAATGAGCTTAGAAAACCGTAGGGAAAAGTGTGAACACTAAGTTTACAAAACCATCAACCTTGGGAAGCCAGTTTCTCATCCCACTAGAGACCGGTCCGTTGTTAGGCAACCCATCGCATTTATATCTGAAAGAACAAAATCTTTAAAGACAAGGCTTGCCTCCCAAGTTGATGTGATACAAGTTTTGTCAAAAACCAGTCACTTCACTTGAGTTACCTAAGAATAATGCTTCTAGCTCCATTAAACCTCAACAAGTAGCTACTTCTACTCCCAACACCTCTAGGAATAGCTCGAAAACAGTGTCAAAACCAAGCATTAAAACCCAGAATTCATATGATATGAATGACTTATGGAAGAACTATTATCTAGAAGAAGCTAGGAAAAGGGCACAGATTCGAACAGACGGAATTTTAGGTGCAAGACCTAGGGTGATGCATTCCACGAGATTTCAAGGCACTGCTAGTAGTTGTAAACCATTACCTAGGAACACTCAAAAGACTAGGGGTTGGCTTGCATCTAAGAGTAGTTATATGAAGAAGAATGCTAAGCATGTAGAAAATGAAACTAGAAATTCTGAGACTTTTCCGAATAAGAAACATTTTCCTAATTCACATGCTAAGGTACAATCCACTAAGACTACTAACATGGCTAAGGTTCAATATGTCATGAAGCAAAACAAACCTAAAACTTCACCTAGATGGATCCCAACTGCTAAATCTTTGGAGTCTAGGAATACAAATAAGTCTTCCACTGTGCATAAGAATATCAACAATCCTAGACCTTGCCGTAAGTGGATATTGTCCGGTAGAATGTTTAAGGATGTTGGACTTAGGTGGATACCTCACCGGAAAGTCAAGCATCGATGGCAAAATCAAGGTTGACCGTGAAACCCCAAAGGGTTTGGATACTAATGTCACTAACCAATATATATGCAATCAAGCTTGTAATGTTAGTGCGGTAGTCCTTACTCGCCAGTATACTTCATCCTTCACTACATGGATCGGCTTAAAGTATGGATAACAAATGGATTGATATCTCATAACTCACGGGTTCAAGTAACTCAAACTTGATATTCAATCTACAATGACGTCTGTTCACATCAGTTCAAGCCTCATACTTCATCATTATGGCGTCTGCAGATAACACTTCAGGCCCCGTTCCTTAATGAAAAGAAAGGCGTATAATTCAGTGCGTTTTATCTTCTGCTTAAGAGAAATTCTCTCAAGAATGACCATTCTCATCTACATTCTCCATCAACGAGCTTCATGCTTTTCCCATGCTCATTCAATCATCAAGTGGATCTACATTCAACGAAGTATATTCTTATTCACTTGCTTAAATCAAAATGGCAACATCGAAGCAATTTTGAGGGGAGAAGAGTGAAGATAATTTAGTGATGGATCAAGGGATCTACTTGTCAAATCAAAAGTGGCATTGGCAACATCGTTGCAATTTTGAGGGGAGAAGAGGATCTACATGTTGATGGATGATTGTATAATGGTCATGAGTACTAATCTCCAACGGATGTTGATCATCCAGCCTCGGAGCTTCTACCCGCCTCCTGCTGACTCAATTGGTTCAAACATCAATGAAGTACAACTCAAACTACTCAAGAAGCTCAATCTCCAGTTTTTCCTTAAGGTGTTGACATTGATTATCATAATATTGCAGTTGCATGTATGAATAATGATCCGCTCTTTGGTATTCCTTTGCCAAATCTTCACGGATTATTGTTCATGAATAATGATCCACTCTTTGGTATTCCTTTTCCAAATCTTCACGGATTATTTTTCCTCTCATTGTGCACGCTCTAAATCAACCACATGAACATTAAGGAAAATGACTACCTCATCCGCTCGAAGACATCATTGGTGAATCTTCCATATTAGTCTCTACATGTATACCTTTAGGAAGAATGCATTGATGTTGAGGAATCATTTGTTCATGTTCATTCAGTGGGTCAATGTACATCCGATTGTATGCTTATTCACGCGTTGGACATTTGACACAAGTTGATTACTTCGGAGTTAATCGTTTTATCACTTATTTGAACTTGAAGTTGTCTTTCACAAAGGCGTGTTCTTACTCTATCTTGAAGTCGGGGTTGGTTGGATGAATGAATTTCAATGATAACTTGCTCGTGCTTAGAATTAAGTTGAAGACTTGGTTTATCTAGTTACCAGCAGTCGGGGTGAATGATTGAAGACCTGGTTAACTATCACTTTAAGGAGTTACGTTGTTTTACTCAGTGACACACGCAGATGTTGTTGTGGATAATCGCAAGAGGTGTTATTGTCTCGTACTTTGTTTGAGTATTGGGTAATTAGAGATTTGCTTCAAGCATAAATTCTCGACACCGTTCTTCCATCATTAGTGCAAGCTTAAGACACAAATGCGGGGAATTCATCTTTAGTTTCAAGTTTGGTATATCGGGTTTGCTTCTTCAGTGGTCACATCAAATTGTCTACGTCTGGGTTGGTTAAGATAGTCAGAGAGAGTTTCTGTAGCAGTTGATTCTCACAGGATTCAGTTGTGCTAATTGTTTGTTCTTCTCTATTTCAAGAGTATTTGGCATGTATAATGTGTTGCTGATTCTGAGGTATCAAAACCAGCAAGGGGGAAGGAGATATACATCTAAACACACAATGAGTACACGTGATGAACTTAATACTTCTTCTCTATTGAAGTAATCCCGGAAAAGACAAATGTCATAACCGCAGAGAAACTCAGTGTTTAACTCGTAGCCTTTGGTGTGTTATTCCAACTATTTGGGGAAAGGATGTATTATTCCAACTATTTGGGGGAAGGATATATTATTCCAACCATTTGGGGGGAAGTGGTCTCTAGATACTTTTGGTATGTGTTAACTCAGCTTTCAGTAGGAAGAAATATGAGAAGAATATGTGGAGCGTGAGAATGTATTGCTTATCGACATCTTCTATATGATTTATGGTAGTGCTTCCGGTTATTGCTTCATGTACACAATGTTATGATGATTCCGATGAGATCACAACCATCAGGGGAGAGATATGTGTACATCAGGGACGCACAACATGTTCACACGATTAAGCTTATTCAGTTATTCCGGAGTTGATATCCGCAGAGATGATCAGTGATTCAACATGTTAATTGGATGTCAGCGTCTCTACTCTTGTTGGGTACATGTGTACATTATGGGCTGATTGGTTATATGAAAGATAACTGGAATGCATTTGGTGAAATGAAGATTTTGACATATTGTTCTCCCGAATAGACAACTGCTCAAACTCGAAGAATAATGTGTACATCGGGGACGCACAACAAGTTTACGTGATAGAGCTTAATCATGTATTCCGGGTTTGATAACCGCAAAGATGATCAGTGTTTAAACTTGTTACTTCGGTATTCTCGTGTTCTTCGGGGTGTTGAGCTTCATTCAATAAGAATGTTTCTCTTCACATTCTACTTCTTGGGAAAATGGTCTTTATTCAAAGATTGTCGGTTTGGGGGGAAGCTACCAAAGTCTCACTTTCTATAGGCTCAATTTCTGACGTCCATTCAAGAGTCTCAAAAGCTTCGGTGGAGAAAGTTTAAGAAATGATGATTCTATTAAGTGCTGAACGATATCCTTATCTCGGTACTAGTATCATCATACTCTTAAACTATATCATCTTATTTGTATATATATTTATCAAAAAGCAAAATACAAAAGTATAAAACCAACAAAAAGAAAATAGAAAAATATAAAATTTTCAAAAATTCCATAAAAAAAATCAAAAATCAAAAGAAATATTGTTTTTCTCAAGACATGTCTTCTGGTATCGATAACATCTACGGTCTTAGAAATGTCATTCAATAATGGCACAGGACTTTAGATGAAGTTCGAGCAGGAGGTGTAAATATTCTTTTTCAAAACATGTCTAAAACTATGGCTTACACTTATTTCAGACTGTAACCCGTGCGTAAACTATGGTTCGCTATTATTTCAGATAGTAACCCGTTCTTCAAAGAGGGAAAGTGCTGCACTTAAACAATTTTCACAAATTTCGTGCACTTATCCTAAAACTAAATAAGGAAAGTATGTCGAATGACTGCTGTTCCTACTCAAATATTTTTCCTTCTAAAATTCTTCCGAAAAATATTTGTTTTAACTAAATGGTGGTAAATGAGTTGCTTTAAAATCAATCAGAATCAAGGTCTCATAAATTTGCAAAACCCAATCAATGACTTCAGCTTATTTAAAACTTTTTATGAAATGAGTCATTGATTGAGGGGGAGAATAGTTTTCAAATTTATATCATCTATCGAGCTTATCTAATTATCCTACGTGCTTGACTGAAAAACATGTTTGCCTATGTCGAAGGACTAGGAATCTAGGATATGATTATTTGGATTAGATGATTAAAGTTTGATAAACACACAATTCCCATGCCTTTTATGATATGATTGATATGCTGAATTGACTTTTATTAGTCGATTGCTGTTTTGGTGTTGTCGACCACCATATATCAGTTTGTATGTCTACTAACGTATGCAGATATCATGGATCATAAGAATGTTCCCGATCCGGATCCCACTAAAGTTGATGATTGGATGCCGAAAGGAAAGGGCAACTATTTCATGGGTCGACAAAAGAAGAAACGGGACTTAATTAGATCTCTCCATGGATAGTTGGCACGATAGATGCAACTTCAGAGGTCTCACTGCATCAGCAAATGGTTTTTCTTCAAGCCTTACAGCGACAACAGAAGCAGCTTATCCACCTAACGTATCTTTGTGCAGGAATAATTGTGATGATACCATTTTTAAACAATCTTGAAAATATTGTTTTGAAAATGGTAAAATATTGTTTTTGAAAATAAATTGGACTTAAATTTTAGAAATCAAACGGACTTCATTTTAAACATAAGTCACTCAATCAACGACTACGGTCATTGATTGAGGGGGACAGTGATTTCAAATAAAATATTTTCAAACAATATCTCTTCATAAAAGTCCGTTTGTACAATATAAAGTGGTGATCTAAAGATTTAATGTTATGTCATGGTATGATTCTCTTTAAAACTCAAAGATCTTTCAAAATGAAACTTTTAAATTGTGAAATTGTTTTATTTTACTTAAAATCTCTTAAAACTATCATACCGACACTAACAATCTTTAATGTCTAAAACTGATCCTTATCAATCATTTTTCAAAATTAAATCGTGCCACGCCTTTCCCCTAAAATTTTCTAAATGATTTAAATCAATTGGGATCACAAATCTCAAAAGGTTTGAAATTTCTGATCGGGGGAGAGATCGTGATTTAAATCTCAAATCGGTTTTAAAGGGTGATTGTTTCAAAAGCACTCTTTCCTTCATGTGCCAAACGATTTAAAATACATAATGCGCATGATTGTGGAGGAGCATTTAACCATAAACCAGAAGAGCTTTTAAATCAGGCACATTTTCTCCCATGTTTTCTAAACCTTATTAAATCACTTAGGATCCAAAATCTCAAAGGGTTTGATATTTTTTATCGAGGGAGAATTTGTGATTTAATAATGAAATTTGATAAAAGGTGATCGTTTTGATTCAGATGTGCATACTGCTCTCCCATATGTGCTAAACGCTTTGAATCTCGAAGCACATATTGAGGGGGGCATTTCAAAAGAAAATAAACTTTCAAGGTACTTTTTATGTTTCAACATAAAGTACCTTGATTGACTTTCTAATGGTTTCCTAATGGCTATTGTGATCGTGGATGTACTTCAAAAGAACTCTTTCCTCTATGTGATAAAATGATTTCAAATATCCTACGCACATATTGAGGGGGAGAATTTACCATAGAAATTCAAATGGCCTTTTCTACTGAAATTGTGATCAAGAATACATTTCTAAGAACTCGTGCCTCCATGTGCTAAATAATTTCAAAATCATATGCACATGTTGAGGGGGAGCTTTTCTAAATGATCAAAAACAATTAAGGTACAAAATACTTTGATATTTTTGTCACCAGTACCTTGATTGGTTTTTCCAAATGATTTTTCAATTGGTTTCAAGGAAGAAAGAACAATACCAAAAGACCAACCAATTTACTTTATGCATGGTTTTATAAGGATGGTTAGGTTAGGTATTCGTTCCCACTATCCCGCCAGAGCCGGAGGGATCTACCCAGGGACAATCCACTAGATAGTGTAGAGTCCTCAGGTATGATGAAAAAAGGAGAAAATAAGAATATGGGAAGAGTGCGGATGAGATAGAGCTAGTACTCGAACAAACCCAAAAAGGTTCTAGCAATGAAGTCTCGGTAAGCATCAAGGGGTTGAAGAATGAAAAGAAATGAATGAGAAAAGGGTGAAAAGAAATAGCCTCCATTATTTCAACCTTAGGCGTAAACCGGGTTCAATTCATATGCTCTTGGTGGTTACCAAGGTAACACCGGTATTGAAGACAAGACGTCATGGACCCAAAGGACGAATGCACTAAACTTCCCAAGCTACTCAAGTTCCTCTTTAAAGGACTTGTTTCATTCTCACGGGAACCTACATAATCTATCGACTTTATCTTAGAGATGGTTAATATTGAAGAAGGAGACCCTCTCCCTAGTCTCCGGCATAGGAAAACAAAAGTGCACAATTGAGTCTAGAGCCAAGAGATCATCCACAATATCTTATTAGGACATTAATGAAGACTTCTTGTTTCACACAATGTGGAAAGTAAGTATATAAAGAGTCGGCATTATCCTTGTTAGGAATTAGTTCCGGTATTATGTAATCAGTATATGTAATCGCTCGTAGTCGTAGTTCTTTAAGTTAAGTAGTAATTTAGTTAAGTAACACCGTGGAGGACTGACGGGTCTTTACCCACCGTATGCCCGATCCACGCCCCAAAGTGTGGCGATTTATGTAAGACTATAAATACTCTACCTCCCAAGGTAGAGAGTTGGAGCTCATAATAATATCTTTCACTTTCTCTCACTAAGTTCCCTAAACCTCTAACTTTCTCTCTAGAATTCCATCTTATACGCCACCTTGTGTTATGGTTTGATGTGTATGTGAAAAGTTATATCTTACAATTGGTATCAAGAGCCATGGTTAGATCATATCTTGCACATCTTTGGATTTATAGTGGTTTTAGGTGGTTTTGAGTTTGAAAAGTTTAGTGGTTTTGCATCATTGGTTGATTTCTTGTGTTAAAGTTTGAATTTTGTTGGTACTTTTATGTTTAGAATCATCAAAAGTGTTTAGGTTTTCATTTGGTAGCTTGAATCATCTTGGTTGGGTTGTTTTTGGATTGAAAAGTGATGGTTATATGGTTTTTCAAGCTAGCGAGTTAGTTCACGGATAACCTTTCTTCATAGCGACTTGCTTCATTATTTTGTAGCGACTTACAAGGTTAAAAGCTAGCGAGTTAGAGCTAGCGAGTTAAAGGACAAATAGTGGAATCTCCACTACGGGTAGCGATTTGGCTAGCGACTTGGTCAAGAGCGAGTTGCTCTTTAGCGACTTGTGTTTCTAGCGACTTGTGTAGCAATTGTCGCCAAAATTTGGCTAGCGACTTGGACCAGAAGAGTTACTACTTAGCGACTTGCTTTCTATCTAGCGACTTGGGTTTCTAGCGACTTGGACCAGAGCGAGTTACTACTTAGCGACTTGCATTCTATCTAGCGACTTGGGTTTCTAGCGACTTGGTCCATCTAGCGAATTAATTGGTAGCGACTTAGGGCATTTGTTTCTAGCGACTTAGAGCTTTATCATCTAGCGACTTGAGTGATTGTTTACGGTTTTCTCTTGATTTAGTAAAATCCGTGAAAGAATCTATTTCCGGTTTAATCATAGAGTTATAAAATCCGTATAATCATTAACATGTCTACCAACGTTCCTACCGCCATCTCCATCGTTGAGGATGTTCAAGCAATGGCTCGAGATACTCGCCCACCCATGCTTGACAGAATCGACTACGATTCTTGGGCTCAACGAATCGATTGTATTGCCTTGGAAAGGAAAATGGTGTCAACATTCTCAAATCCATTGATGAAGGACCATATCGGGTTGAGACGACTAGAGACATACTTGATACTAATGAAGATGGTACTCCTGCTCACGGAATGGACAGGACCTAAGATGTACAATGAGCTTGATAATGAGGAGAAAAAGAGATTCGATGCGATATCGTGGCTTCAAACATTGTTCTTCAAGGTCTTCCTAAAGACATCTACAAGTCGATCAATCATAACATCGATGCAAAGGCGGTTTGGGATAACGTTAAGATGCTTCTCTCGTGTTCGTAATTAACTATGGAAGACAGAGAATCCCAACTCTATGACGAATTTGAGCACTTCAAGATGAAACCGATGAGAGTGTTTATGAGTACTATGTGAGATTTCATAAGTTAGTGAATGACATGAGGAACATCGAATGACTATGCCTAATATTCAATTGAACTCAAAGTTTGTGAACAACATGAATCCCGAATGGCACAAGTTTGTCACATCTGTGAAACTCACTAAAGGATTGAAGCATACAAACTATGAGCAACTCTATGCCTTCCTCCTTCGAATGAGAGACATGCTATGTTTGAAAAGTTGATTCTCAATCGGTTCAAAACCAACCGTAGTGAGACAAGTTCGCCTAATGACTCAACAAACTTTCTACTCAAACATTGGAATCACAACCAAAGCATCACAAGTCATACCCTTGGGTAATGGTAATCACAAACTCATCCCCGATCCTCGGTTCAAACAAGTCGATGCCGATGCACACGCTGGTAACATCA
Organism: Chrysanthemum lavandulifolium; assembly: GCA_022545495.1. NCBI lineage: Eukaryota > Viridiplantae > Streptophyta > Magnoliopsida > Asterales > Asteraceae > Chrysanthemum > Chrysanthemum lavandulifolium. The sequence goes on along the minus strand of CM040240.1, from coordinate 92,891,394 downwards.
TTAATCAACTTGCTCTTCTCATTAGTCAAAACATGAATTCTCTCCACAAACCAACAACAACCTCGAATCGCATCTAACCCACATAATCAAGCCATCCGTTAAAGATGGAAGGATCGTGGTGCAACCGATTCAGGAAAGACAATATGATCGGGGAAGGGTGGTGCCGGTAGAGGATATGTGGGCAACCGAATCGAGGAAGAAATGGTAACCAAGGTCAAGCTAAGACAATCAAATGCTACAACCGTGGTGGTGAAGGACACATTGCAAGGAACCCACATCTCCAAAGCGCCCATGTATCGCCGACATTTCGTAGATAAGATGTTGCCGCACAAGCTCGGGACAATGGTGCTGCGTTGGATGAAGAGGAATTGTTGTTTCTTCTTTGAGGGCAATGCCAAGACCTATGATGCGATGTGGATGAGCAACTGTTCAGAGATAGGTCACAATCATCGAACGCCTTTCAAGTCGCCGACCGTGATGCATACGATTCGATGTAGATGATGGACCTCTCGCACACACAATCTTTATGGCTAGCATCTCTCCAATGGCTTCTCCCAAGATCTCTTCTTCACCACAAGTCGGCCCATCCAAGGACAAACTCATCTCTCGAGGTATTAAAGCTATATGATGATGTTGATGTGCAACGGATGCATGACAAAGTACAACCAACCGAAACTTTTGAATCAAATATTGAAAATACGGGTAATATCAATATTGTCCCATATGATCAATACGTGAAACAAAGTGAAAGTGAAGTTGTACCTAGTGATGCATCTTCTGCAATCAACAATGACTATGTCTTTGATGAATACACCGCGTGTGCTCCGATGATTCCATTATCTCGAACTAAATGCCTATAAGGAACGTGTTGCCATTTATGAACAACGTGCAAAATTTGAGTTGACCACTCGTGAGCGTGAAATGGATGACCAAGTGCGTACGAAGAATTAGAAAAAGTAATTTTAGAAGAAGTATTGAAACAAGAATTAAATTCTTTGCAAGAAAAACTTTCTAAAACAAATAAGCAAAAACAAGAACTTCAAGAAAACGTGAAAATGCTTAAGCAAGAATTTAATGCAAAAGAATCAAAGCTCTTGAGAGATTTTTCTAATCAAAACTTTGAAAACAAACTTGAAAACAAGTTGTACATACAAGGAAACACCATTCGATTTGCTCACATGGTCACCAAACATCGAGTCTTAAGCGATAAGCATAGCATTCCCTTGTTGAGGAACCAAACCAGAGGTAATCAAAAGGCTAGAAATGCTCATAAAGTGATTTATGATGGTAATGAAATTCTTAAGCCTAGCGTAAACCTAGTTGCGTTGAGTGCACCGAGGAAGATAAGAAATCGATGAAGTCACTAGGAAAGGATGAACAAAAACTAGATGACCCCAAATGCAAAGAGAAGAACATAAATATCACTCCTCATGATTATAAGAAGGAAAACTGGATTGCATTAAACAAGTTTAAGCCTCGAGACTTTGTTGACTCCGAACAAGTCTTCTCGGAAAATGGATTTAGATAAGCGTAAAGTCGAAAATATTGTAGAAACAAATCCTCCCTTTGGAAAATGCCTAAAGCTACCGTGTATCCTCCTAACACACCAATGCATCTTGTTCCTAGAACAATTGCCACTAAAAGCAAGATCTTAATTAGCCAATACGTTATTTTTCAACTATTTGTTGATTTTGAGAAAACTTGCAAGAAAAGGATCACACCCACCGGCATAACTAAAGGAGAAAGGGTTTTGAACAAATGAAAGAATGTTATTTAACCGAGGTCATGCCTTTCTTTAAACTTTTAAAGGATCACTTTGAGAGTCTTAAAAGGGATAGAAAGCAGATATTAAGGGAATGGAAAAGGAATTTGATGCAATAATAGTTGAAATTAGTGATTATGAGCGTGCATTAAAATATAATGAGATTGAGAGGAAGAACACGCATACATTGAATGAGAATCTTATTCTTGAATGTGTTGCTCAAGATGTCTTTTCATCGCTTCAAATTGCTCTATTAATGCTTCCAAATTTCATGAACTATCTCGCGGCCCCGAAAGTCTCCCATGATCGTGTCATTGAGCTTGAAAAACTAATTCTAAACTAAATGAGAAAATTGAACCGGATGATCATGACAATTTGGTTAAACATTTTTCTAAACTAGAAGTTGAGTATTTTAATCTACAACTAAAATATCAACATCTCAAAGAAAATGTCAAAACTTCAAATATCAAGACATCTTCGATGCTCCGAGTTTGATGCGCTTTTCAAATTAACAAACGAGATGAATGCAGATTCATGCTCGATGTAACACGATCGAAAATTGAAAGCCCAAATCTCTCAATTAAAGGGTCAAACGAACAATATGACGGGTTCCCAAATGCCTCCTTCTTTAGATTCTCAGAATTCTCAAACGTTTCATCTTCAAAACCTAGTAAATGCTTTACAAAAGGAAAACGAAAGTTTTCTAGAAGAGAATGAAAAGGTTAAACGTCATTTCAATGAGTTGTTTGAATCAATTAAAGTCACTCGTAACAAAAACAACGAACAAATAACTTCATTGCAAAAGGAAATTGAGAATCAAGAGTCGTGTAAAAGGGAAAATGCCAATGATCAATGAGGAGAATGTTGTATCTAAGGTTCACTCGGTAATAAATCTACTTTATCTCGTGACATATGTCCCCTCACCTAAGGAACAACAAACTTGCCATTCAAACATATTTCTCATCCCTTAAGGATTGCTTAGAATGCTGCGTGAGATTGTTGAAGAGGATAAGCTAGAGAAACCTCATGATAATGCAATTGGACATGCATGCTTATATGCCAAACGATCTCAAGAAATCTTAGAATGTTTGATCACTATATGCCCAAAGACATTAGGTGAGAGAGTTAACCCTTGATTCCATGCTCAATGCCTAAGGCCAAACATGACATGCACTCGATTCCCAATGGTTTGAATGTGAGGAGTAGTGTTCCAAAGAGTAGTTCGATTTTAGATCCATCAATGCTAGGAAAGTGAACTCAAATGTGCCTTCTAGGAGTACTAATCTCAAGACCTCTAGTGTTAAGAAAGTGAACCTTAGTGCACCTGCATGTAGTTCGAGATCCCAAAGACATCTAAACAGTGGTGCAAAGAGTAGTAAAACAAACTAATGTTCCCATTCCTCTACAGAGTAATCGGTGACATTAAAGGGAGCAGTCAAAGTCTCAAGACAATACAAGGAATGATAGGACCTCTCAAGCTAAGAATGTGCCTTTGGAAGAGTAGAAGAACAATCTAGGAACCTTAAGTTTGAATCGAATAAAACGAATCGTGTTGATTCTAGTATTAGCCATAGGCGTCGTAATTAATTCAATTCGATACTATTTGCAAACCTTGTAATGATGATTGCTTGAATTATGTTTCTAATCATGAATGTGATGTTAATGTTTTGCCTAATGATGTTAATTGTCCAGCTAATGTTGTTAATGCTAAAAATGCTAAAAGGCTAAAAGGCAAAAGCGAAAGAGAGTTAGAAAACAATGGAAACCCACAGGAAGAACATTCAAAGAATAGGCTTTTATTGGATACATTGGTCATAAGACTAATCGATAATGCCCACTAGAAAATGGATGCCCACTTGGTAGAACTATTCCTTAAGAAGTGGTCACACTTGTAAATAGGGCTAATACAAACACTAGTATTGCATCTATTCACAATGATTCCACTACTTCACCGTCGATATGAATGCTTCTATTTCGATGTGGGTGGTCCAACTGTTGCTACTAACCAAATGGAACCCATTCTTGCATGGGGATCCCAAATATCCATTATCCATTCTTGTCTGTGTTCAACCGCAGATCGCTCAAATCGCTCGTGGTACCGGACTCAGTCGTTCCAAGCATATGACCTGAGACCGGTCACGGCTCATGAACTTCATGAGCAAATTCATCGGGACCATTAGATTTGGTAATGATCATTTGGTGCTATTATGGGTTATGGAGATTATGTTGTTGGTGATAGTGTCATCTCCAGTGTATTATGTGGAAGGTTTAGGTCATAATCTGCTCTCTGTTGGTCAATTCGTGATTCTCGATCTAGAAGTAGCCTTCGAAAACATACCGCTTTGTTAGAGATCTTAATGGAAAGGAACTGCTGAAAGGAACTCGTGGCTCAAACCTTTACACTATCTCTATCGATGACATGATGAGAGCTTCACCAATCGCTTGTTATCAAAGGCTTCTAAAACAAAGTCATGGTTATGGCATCGTCGCCTCAATCACTTGAACTTCGCACCATCAACGATCTTTCCGAGAAAGGACTTAGTTGTAGGTCTACCTAGACTAAAGTATGAAAAGGATCATCTTTGTTCAAGATGTCAATTGGGAAAAAGCAAGAAGTATGCCCATAAACCCAAACCTACTAACTCATCACGAAGTTCTTCATATGATTCATATGGATTTATGTGGACCAATGAGGTGCGAGAATATCTTTGGGAAGAAATATGTGTTAGTTGTGGTTGATGATTATTCTAGATTCACCGGTCAAGTTCTTAAGGACAAAGGATGAAACTCCGATATCATCATCAAACTCATCAAACAAATGCAGTTAGACTAAACAAAACTGCCGAATTATCGTAATGACAATGGAACCGAGTTTGTCAACAAACAACTTAGTGAATTCTATGAAAGCATTGGAATCGACCATCAAAGAAGTGTTCCACGAACCCCTCAACGTAACGGTGTAGTTGAAAGACGAAATCGTACTCTTGTTGAAGCTTGCTAGAACAATGCCGATTTACTCAAAGGTTCCAATGTTTCTCCGGGTCAAGCAATTGCCACCGCATGTTACACACAAAATCGTTCCTCGATTCACACCATTCATGGAAAAACTCCATATGAACTTGTCCACAACAGAAACCCTAATCTATCTTTCCTTCGTGTGTTTGGTGCCTTGTGCTATCCAACTAATGAAGGTCAAGACTTGGGCAAACTTAGGGCTAAAGTCGACATTGGAGTATTTGTAGGATATGCACCAAACAAAAAGGGATACCGAATCTACAACAAAAGAACCCGAAATATCATGGAAACAATTCACGTTACGTTTGATGAGTGACCGGTCAAATGGCTCTGGACACTCCACTTCAGACCCGCACTTCATAACAATCCTATTGGTTCATCCCTTGTTCCAAACTCCTCTCAAGAAACACCATATGTACCTCCATCCAAGATGATGTAAAGAAATTGTTTGATCCAATGTTTGATGAACTGTATGAGTCTACTACTAATGAGGTGCCGATCCCTACAACAGAGGATGCTCGATTCCGTGAATGAAGTCAATCCATCGGTTTCAATATCCAGTAAGTCAAGAAGCACTGCTGCGATCCTTGATCTCATCAACAAATCATCATTCTTCAAATGTACATCATGGAAATGTTTCGCATCAATGATGAAGTTAATCCCTTTGCGACTCTCAAGATGCTCCATTTGAAAACATATTTGCTACTCCCGAATCATCGCAGAACCATCTTCTTCGTGAGACATCGACTCGACTACCTCGGTTCCTCAACAAATGCCACATGAACACCTCGTAAAATGGACTCACGATCATCCATTAGACAACATCATTGGTAATCCTCTCGTCTGTATCAACCCGAAGCAACTCGCAACCGATGCCTTATGGTGCTTCTTCAACTCCGTACTATCTAAGATCGAACCAAAAGATGTTAAAAGCTGCTATGAATGAAGATAGCTGGTTCAATGCTATGCAAGATGAAATTCATGAGTTTGATCGACTTGATGTATGGGAGTTAGTACTGCCTCCAGATCGTGCTATGATTATAGCTCTAAAATGGATCTTCAAAGTAAAACTTGATGAGCATGGTGATGTGTTGAAGAACAAGGCTCGATTAGTTGCTAAAGGATATCGTCAAGAGGAGGGTATAGACTTTGAAGAATCTTTTGCTCCGGTTGCTCGAATCGAGGCCATCGTAATCTTTCTCTAATCGCTAGCAAGAACATGGTGGTTTATCGATGGATGTAAAGACGGCATTTCTAAACGGAGATCTTAAAGAAGTCGTCTCGCCGCCCAACCCAAGGATTTGTGAATCAAGAGCATCCTACTCACGTTTATCGTTTGAAGAAGGCTCTTTACGGTTTAAAGCAAGCTCCAAGGGCATGGTATGATACATCATCAAAGTTTCTTCTATCAACCGGATTCATCAAAGGAGCATTGATCCTACATTGTTCACCGTGAAGTCGAGCAAACATTTGATTCATGTTCAAATTTATGTTGATGATATTATTTTGCCTCGATCGACCCAATGGAATGTGATCGTTTTCAAATGAAATGAGTTCAAAGTTTCAAATGTCAATGATGGGACAAATGTCATTTTCTTAGGATTACAAATTTCACAAAGTCCGGAGGCATTTTCATAAATCAATCTAAATATGCAATGAGATTTTAAAGAAATTTGGATTTGATTCAAGTGACCTGCTGACACCCCATGATTGACCGAACCAAACTAGATGAGGACCTCTCGGGATCATGATTGACCAAACGAAATATAGGAGTATGATTGGATCCCGATGTATCTCAATGCTAGTAGACCGGACATCTTATTCTCTGTATGCATGTGTGCTAGATACCGTGCTAAGCCTACTAAAAGCACCTTGAAGCGCTTAAACGGGTCTTCGGTATCTCCAAGGAACCATCAATATGGGACTATGGTACCCAAGGACACCGGTATGTCACTAACGGCCTATGCGAGATGCCGATCATGCGAGTTGTCAAGATACACGTCAAGTACGTCCGAGGTGCTCGGTTTTGGGTGATAAGCTTGTGAGTCGGTCTTCAAAGAAGCAAATGAGTACTTCTATTTCCTACTGAGAGGTGAATACATAGCCATGTCATCTTGTTGTGCTCAAATCCTATGGATGAGATCTCAATTATCGACTATGGCTTTGAATTCAACAAAATCCCTCATCTTGTGATAATAAAGTGCTATTGCTCTCTCATGCAACAACGCTTCAACACTCAAGAGCAAAGCATATCGACATTCGACATCATTTCATCGGGAACAAGTGGAAAAGGTGTGGTGGAACTATACTTTGTGAGGTCTCGAATATCGCTTAGCGACATCTTCACCAAAGCTCTTCCAAGAGAACGTTTTGAGTTTATTCTTCCACGCCTTGGTTTGAAAAGCCTTCAACCGAAACACTCAAACGTCTTCGAGGAGGAAGACGAGGAGTAAAGGTCTATCTTCATCTATCTTTTGTAAATATTTATTCGAATAACAAAATACAAAATTATAAAACTTTCAAAAATCAAATAGAAAAATATAAAACCTTCAAAATCCATAAAAATCAAATATTCAAAATTTTCAAAAAAAAAAAAAAAAAAAAAAAAAAAATTGTTGTCAATTTGTCATGTTTTTCGGTTCGATTATATCTACGGTCTTTGTCTTTGTCATTCAAAGAATGACACGGACTTTAGATGTTGTTCAATTCCAAAAAAAAAAAAAAAAAAAAAAAAAAAAAATAAAAATATTTTTGGGAGAAAGAGAAATGGTTTATTGTCATCTTGAGGCAATAACCCGGTTTTAAAGAAAGAACGAGCCATATTTTACCATGTTTTCAAATCCTTTGCTCGATTCTATAAACTCCTATCTGCTGAAAACTAAATGCTTTGAAAAATAACTCAATCTCTATTTTTGATAATCATCGGACTTATTTGTCAAAATCTCTATCTCTCAATCAACAACCTCGTCATTGATTGAGGGGAGAATGATTTCAATTAAATTAAAAGTTATTTGGCATTAAATTGTTTTCAAAAGATATACATGCATGTTTTATAAATGGAGTTTAAAGTCTTAAATCGATCCATATCGCTTAAAACACTTTCACAATCAAGTCACAATTCTCCTTAAAGCTTTCAAAATCAATTTAAATCTATACGAGATCACAAATCTCAAATGATTTGATAATTGTGATCGGGGAGAATGTGTGATTTAAATTGGATTTAAACCGATAATCGGGTAAATGGGTATAAAAGAATGTACATGCTGTCCTTCTCACATGTGACAAACGATTTCAATTTTTCAATGCACATGTTGAGGGGAGCATCTATCTTAAACCTTTGATTTGAAACGTGATCATTCATCCTAATATGCGGGTTCCTCTAGTATGTGCAAAACTCTTTTCAAACCTCGAGGCACATATTGAGGGGAGCAAAATTCATGGAAACCTCATCCTTCCCGGAAATGCTATACCAACTTGATCTTTTGAGGAAGAGATGTTGATATCTTTAGAAAATGGTAATTAAAAGAAGTAAATTCTTTCTCTTGCCTCCGTGTGCAAAACATTTTCAACACTTGATGCACATGTTGAGGGAGTTCTCGTTCTAAAATATCAAAAACAATTCGGTACAAAAAGCTTTGATAATATATCACAAGTATACGAATTGATCTTCAAATGGTTTTCAATTGGATCCAATGGCGGATGAACAATACCAAATTGACCGACCAACTTTACTTTATGTACGGTGATATAAGGATGATAAGGTTAGGTATTGGTTCCCATGATCCGCCGAACCGGAGGGATCTACCAGGACAATCCACTAGTTAGTGTAGAAGTCCTTAGGTATGATGATAAAAGGAGAAATGTGAGATATGGGAAGAGTGCGGACTAAGACCGAGCTAGTCTTGGAATAAACCTAACAAGGTTCTAGCTATGAAGTCTCGGTAAGCAATGAAGGGTTGAAGAATTAAAAAGAATTGAATGAGAAAAGGGTGAAAACAAATAGCCTCCATTTATTCAACCTTAGGCGTAAACCGGGTTCAATTCATATGCTACCGATGGTAACATCGGTATTGAAGACAAGACGTCATGGACCCAAAGGACGCTGCACTTCAACTTTCCAAACCACTCAAGTTCCTCTTAAAAGGACTTGTTTCATTCTCACGGGAACCGACATTATCTATCGACTTTCTCTTAGAGATGGTTGATATTGAAGTAGGAGACCCTCTCCCTAGTCTCCGTTATAGGATCCAAATATGCACAAATTGAGTCTAGAGCCACGAGATCATCAATAAATCTCATTAGGACACTTTCAATGAAGACTCTCTTTCACACAATGTGGAAGAGATTATATCTTGAGTCCCACGCATTATCCTTGTGGTATTGCCGAACATCCGAGTGATATGTTTACAAATTCACAATGAAGATGGAAAGCCTTCGAGCCAACATCAAACAAGCTCTGGTAGGTGGCATGTGAGATCTATTTTATAGATCAACCATGTGACAACCGAATGAAACAATGGGGCGATTCAATCTCTTGAATCAAACACGGTTCGAGTTATGGATTGACGGATACCTTTGAAAAACCGGTCTTTGTGCTTATAAACTCTTTTCTTTAGCACATCGACCGTGTACTCATTTTTCAAACCAAAGGTATTTTATGATTGATAATTGATTTTCAATAAAACCTTCGTTGTATTGCAAAAACAATTTCTATTGAGCAATACACGATTGTTTTCAAATCTTTTTCATCAATCGGTGGACTTAAAATTATTGGTTCACTCACTCCGTGTTGTCTTCTTTGAGATGTTCGGTTTGAGAACAACTAGAACAATTCGAAACCACGTCAAGGAGATTCTTAGGAATCCTACCGATCACAGTGCAAAGACTTGTCTTGATCAGCGGGGAACCGTGGGCGTGTACCTCAATTCAACGAAAGTGATCAAAGACACTTTCGTGCGATTTGTTACTAATCGTTGTATGCGTGTACGCCGACGTTTGCGGTGATCGAATGAAGCGGTCAATCCATAGCCGCATGCTCGGTTAACACATTCAACTCAAAAGAAATCATGATTAGTGCATCAATGACTCGATATTTTCACTCCATGCTTCGCTACTGCTGCCAATATCGTGATTCAACAAATGCTTCCGCTACTCGATGAGAAGATATCATGATCCGAATGTGAGCATGTCGGTCCCAAAGTCATAACATCACAAAATACCAACACCACAAAGGATGTGTCGAGATTGTTGATGGTGATGATCTCCAAAGATGGCTCAAACTTATCATCACGTGGATCGGAAAAGACCTCCACTTGGAATAACCAAACATGCAATGTGAAGAATCAATGACTACGAGCTTATGAGCAAAGGACTACATCAAGAATGCAAGATCAATTGTTGATGTAATATCTATTTGTATTCAATGTAATTTTGGTGTATAATTGAGGTGACCTCCTTGGGGAGATTGTTAGGAATTAGAAATTCCGGTATTAAAGAGTCGGTCACCTCAAGTATATGTAATCGTTAGAAAGCTCGTAGTCGTAGTTACTTTAAGTTAAGTAGTAATTTAGTTAAGTAACACCGTGGAGGACGGACGGTCTTTACCCATCTGTATGCACGATCCATGCCCCAAAGTGTGGCGATTTATGTAAGACTATAAATACTCTCTACCTCCCAAGGTAGAGTTGGAGCTCATAATAATATCTTTCACTTTCTCTCACTAAGTTCCCAAACCTCTAACTTTCTCTCTCTAGAATTCCATCTTATACGCCACCTTGTATTATGGTTTGATGTGTATGTGAAAAGTTATATCTTACAATCCTTGTTGTAGAAAACTAGAAGGGGGGTTGAATAGTTTACCGATTAAAACTTTGTTTTGAAACTTATTGAAAGATCAATTGATATTGATCTTAAGTATGTTAATGAAATATGCAAGCAATATGTAATAAGTAAATAAGGAAAGAAATGATCAAACCACAACAAGTTGTTTATAGTGGTTCGACCTACAAGGACTCTTTTTCCTTGCCCTACTCCACTCCCAGAGTCTCACACTCGAGATTTTAACTTCACTAGTCAACAAGCTCCTTTCACCGTGGAGAAAACCTTTACACTTAAACACTATTTCCGACACTAAGCTAGATGTCGAGTTCTTTCCAAGGGTACAACTACTCCCACACACAATGTATTTTGAGGACTAAAATACTAACCACTCACACTCACAAGATTATGATGGTTTGATACAACAATGAAGTATGGATCAATACTAGATCATACAACACTAAACAAACAAGACTTCCAACTTCTCGTTGAAGCTTGAATATGACTTGATCTTCTTTGCTACAAAGAGATCACTAATATGATATGAAACCGAGTTAGAAAGGTTAGAGAGAAGATATGTATGAGAGTATGTTAGAAAGGGATGAGAAACTACTTGACTTGGCATTGCTATTTATAGCCAAATTAGACAGAGGCGTCCACGGACCGCGGACCCCTTAAAGGGTTCCGCCTGTACCAAATTAGTACCGCTTGATCGACGGTCAAGATATCAAATCTTGCCTAAAGTCAACTCTATCTAAGTAAGATTGTGCAAGATATGAAGAGTACAAATCTTCACAAAATATCTAATGGAATCTTCCAATGATCTCCATGATGTAATACATGATGTCAAATGTTGTATTACTATTAATAGAAATATGCAAATGCTTAGGTAGTGTTTGGTTTTAAGAACCTAACACATTCTACAAACTACTATCATACATAATGATTAGAGTCATATCAAGATGTTACTAATCATAAATGTAAATGCTTGAATGATGAATATATTGTTTGAGAAAGCTTGTTTTAATATCTAATAAACTTGACAAGCTTTAAGCTTTTATAAATTAAATTTACTTTTGTCGTTAACAAAACTTAGGCAAAGATCAAAATATAAATAACGTTTAATGGCGATATTTGTATTAACAATCTCCCTTTTGTTGAGGACAAAATATAAATTTATTTTTATAAAAGAAACAAGTTTGTACAAGAGTTATAAAAATATTAGTTTTAGAATTTGAAAAGGAAATGATAATTCAAGTGTATGAGATTTGACTTTTTATGAAAGTCAAAGAATTCACTAGTTGATGCATGATGTTTGACTTTTCGGAAAGTCAAAGTATGCGATTGACTTTTAAGAAAAGTCAAGTATTATCAATGAGAGTTCTGTTTGACTTTTAGAAAGTCAAATGTATGCAAGTTCTATATTTTCTCCCCTTTTGTCTCAACAAAAGAAGAGGCTATCTTGAATGTAATGAGCCGAGCTATTATCTCCCCTTGTTCAAAGCTCCCCTAAATTGGGTGCTTTAATGGGAAGATACATGGATTGTGAAAATAAAGCTACAAAAAAATTGTTAGTAATAATGATCATTCACAAGCATTTCCAAACACTATGTAATGACACCAACAACATAATAAACAACATTCATTAGTTAAAATTTTCATGAGTAAAGATCATGAAAAGAGAACACAATGATGTGTTTCTAGTACAAGAAAATAAAAATTATCCTAAAAACAAAACAAATAAAAGACTATTCTAAAACCATCCTAAAGTGATGGTGGATGGGAAAAGCGTTGAGGCGCTCAAGAATGTGGTTGAGGATGAACCTCATTTCTTCGTGGAAGTCATGGACCATAATCCGGGTCCGTTCCACGGTTTGACCCGTTGCTCACAAGTTGAGCAACCATGCCTTGGAGGGTAGAAAGTTTGCGGAGGTTGTGGTGGTGGAATGGTGGATGTGTTGGTGGTGTTGGGGATGTTTGGAGTGGTCATGATGGATGCAAGCAAAGCACTTTGCATTTGCATTGTCTCACAAGTGAGAATCCACCATGCCTTTGAATTGGTGGAGGTTGTGGAGTTCGGCTTGAATCTCCTCTCTAGTGGGATTGTCATCCCATGCTCTCGGAATGTCCTCAATATGAGGGACATTGATGATGGAAGTGGATGATCCCGTATAAAGGACCATGAATGTCCTTGTGAATGGGGTGGAAAAGGAGAGGTCTTGGCCCTAATGGGGCGTTTGGGTCAATGGATGACCGAGGTGATTCATGAGCGATTAGCTCAATGGTGCCAAAGGATGGCAATGGTGGTGGATGACTTGGCCTGGGAGGCAAGTCTTCCAAGTCCTCTAGGAAAGGATTTAGTGATGTTGGTGGAGTTGAAAATAACTCCATGGGAGTGAGAGTGGGAGACCTTGGTGAAGGTGGTGAGGATGTTTTGGATGTTTGGATGGGTGCCGGTGGAGGTGAAGTAGGTGCTTTTGATAGTGGTGGAGTGGTGATCACAATGTGTGATGAAGAGGGTGTAGCTAAGGTAAGGTATGTATCATCTCTAATGGGAGATGAGATGGTGAGTGGTGAAGATTCGGATGATGAGCTAAGATGAACAAAACAACAAGGCCTTACGCTCATTCTAGCGGTTTTCTTGCAAGGTTTTGGTGATGATTTTGTCATTTTTAACTTGGGTTTTGATTTGCTAGATAGTAGTGAGAATGAAGAAGGTGTGAGGATGATCATGGTAAAGTCTTTCAATTTATAGAGGTAAGAAATTGTTGAGAAATGGTTTGATTTGATGTTGAACCATTGAAGAGATGAGGTTCCTAATGATTTGGAAGTGGGTTGAATGCTAGTCATATCACCCAAGTCAATCCATACAAAGAAGATGGAGTGAAGAAGAAAGATATGCAATAAATGTGTTCTAGTGAGTGGAATTTCCTAATATTCGGATTACCCACGGTTTGAAGGTACCAAAATTTGGTTCCTTCCTTTATGCCAAAGGGCTCCTTGGGTGGATTTTTCAAATTTTTGAATTTTGGTGGGAAATGGATTTCTTACATCCCTTAGTGAATAATACTAGTTCTAATAACAGTATAAATTAGTTAAGATTGATTTATAAGTGATGGAAGATAATTTGGAATCACGAAAGAGTCGAAATTGAAAATTACCGGAGGATCCACGGCACCAAAATTATATCTGGACGGTACCCAAAAGGGTGCTGTCTGGTCCCTCACAGGTATGGCGGTACCAAATTACACAAAGGACGGTACCAAAATAATGGTGCCGTCTAATCCGTGGAGTCTTGAAATATGGACAGAGTTCGTTTTAGGGTGTCGGGAAAATTTCGAAACACGAAATTTTTCTCAAAACACATTATACTAAACATTTCTAGTTAGGAAAAGTAAATAACACATATGTAAACATAGTGGAGCATAGATTTTGAGCAAGGCTTATTGATTTTCACAATATAGTGAAAATGGGTAAAATTTGATAGCATACTTGTGCTATCCCCCTGCATGAGATTGTTAGCATACACCATTGTTTCAAGTTATATTATCATCCTACATAATAAAAACAACTAAAAAGTATCAAACATTAACGATAATGCATTGTTCCAAACACTCCTTAAAGTACCCTTATTTGTCCAATTTCTTGTAAATCTTGTTCATCATCCTACCAAGGCACTTGAACATTCCCTTAGTTTGCTTGAATTACTGATTCATTCTCAATCTCGGGAAGAGATGTGTAATACTCTTGAGGTGGAAGGCGAGAGCTTGGAAGACCATCCTCGGAGCTATTTGATGATGATGATGAAGGAGTTGGAGGTTTAGCTCTCTTGCCTTTAGTCTTAGCAACTCGAGCATCACTCAAAGGTACAAAGATGTGAGGATGAGTTCATAGTGAAGATGCATCCCTTTTGGGTTGGTGGAATTGGGCGAAGTTTCTATAGAGGCGGGTGAGAAGCATCCCGTATGGAAGAGCAACGGATCCTTGAGTTAGAATATCAATCATTCTTCTAGCTATGTAGTAGGCTAAGTTGAATGGTTGTCGGGTGGACAAGTTGTAAAGCATGTGGCAAAGACAAGCGTTTATGTGATCCCTATTCCCTATGGTGCTAATGACGTTTGCTCTAAGTAACTCCTCCCATTTCTTAAATTCGTGCTTAAGTTCATTGAGCTCCATTCCATATGGATCTCGGTCTACCTCTTTTCCCTTTCGGGTGACTCGGGTTGTATCCGTTTTTGGGTTAAAAAGGTGTTCACGGATGACATCCTTATCGGCTAAACGGGTTATGTAGGGAAGAGAGCGGTCATTGATTGCATCAAGGGCGGTGAGTGACCACTTATCCGTGTAGACACAAGTTCCTCGGTTGGGAATTCCTAGTACTCTAGCAAATTCACTTAGGGTGATGGTGTAGTCATTTTGGTTGATTCTAAAGCTAAGACAAAATTCATCATCATCTTCATCACTAAAACCGGTCACACTAGCATAGAATTCTAACACGAACCTAGGACAAATTGGTTCATCAATGTCAAGAAGACAATCGAATTGAATGGCGGCTAGTTCTTCACGAGATTGGTATGCTCAAGGAAGGATGAGTGAATGGTTCTTCCCTCGTGAAATACCTAGATTCTAGACCCTAAATATTTCTACTTGTTCCTTGGTGAGTCCTTTGGTTTTGTGGTGTTTGGGAATGTAGTTAAGAGTGTCTTTGTGATCATAGAATCTTGCGGCTACCATGGTTATTCCTAAGGACAAGAATTAACATGTTAAAAAAATGTAGATAAATTTTAACGTTTTTGATTCTAGTGTGTGCCTATATGAAAACAATTTGGAGTTGCGGTTATCTCGACTCATTTTATGCACAAAATGGTTTTAGTGGAGTGTTTGGCAAATACCATGAGATAACCCAAATGCTCCTAATTCAATGTGGCTACATTTGAATATACCCGGAGTGCATATTAGTTATGCAATACCTTTAGTATTCAAGAGCATGCAAGTGATGAAAATTCTAACATTTCTATTTGTATTAGCAATGAAAATGTTTTCCTACAAGTGAGAAGCTTTTCAAAACTTTTGACATGGGGTGTTTGGTTGTTTGAATAAGGCCTTATATTTATTATCTATCAATTAGTGGGAAACATGATTTGTTTATGCAATATGATAATGTAGTACCTAATTTGAATGACTAGTTATGCAATTTGCCAATTGAATTCATATTTGGTATAAAAGCATACATAAAACCCCATGTAATGATTTGTGATAGTTTTGTGCATAAATAAGAATCCTAGACTCGAAATTAAGAGATGAAATGTAGTTAGGATACTTACAATGATGTTATCTTGATGATTAGTGAGTGGGAAGATGACAATAATGAGCTTGGTTTAAGTTTTACACGTTTTGGTAAAGTGGGTTGTGAGGAAGAAGATGTTATGTATAAAATTTGTTTTGTACATGAGACACCACGGACGAGGCGGCACCAAATTTTGGTTCCGTCCGTGTTGTCGTTTAGTGCCGTGGCTCTGATGGCAGATACAAGACAAAATTGTTTTGGTTTGACTATTCTAATGTTTTAGGCTATGTTTATCCTACATGTTTGGTTCCATTAACCCTAAACCAAGTCTAAGAAGATTAAAAGGTTCTCGTTTAAGAGGTTTAGTAAAGATGTCGGCAATGTTGTCTTGGAGGATACTTTCTCGATTGAAATGTTTCCTTTTGAACATTGTCATGAAGAAAGTGATGACGATTTCAATGTGTTTTATCGAGCATGTTGAGCGGGATTCTTCTTTGAGATCGATGGCTCCTTTGTTGTCGCAAAGTATCACAATGTCGTTGAGATGAATTCCGTAGTCTCGAGAGCTTGCTTCATCCAAAGAGCTTGTTGACATGCTTTTCCTATTGAGGCGTATTCGGCTTGATGGTAGAGATGGCTAAAGCCGTTTGCTTCTTGGCAAACCATGAGGTGAGACAATGTCCAACAAAGTGCAAATACCACTTGTACTTTTCTATCGACATAATCACCGGCATGATCCGAGTCGGCATACACTATGGTTTCAATACCCGTTCCTTTGGGATACCATAATCCTAAACACGTTGTTCCCTTAATATATCTAAAATCCTTTTAATGCTTCTAAGTGTGATGCCTTTGGGTTTTCTTGAAAGCGAGCACATAAACAAACACTAAACATAATGTCGGGTCTACTAGCCGTAAGATAGAGTAGGCTACCAATCATTCCTCTATATTTAGTGTTATCTACGGATTCACCTTCTTCGTCCTTGGTGAGTTTAGTGTCCGAGGACATGGGTGTTTTAGTTGGTTTGGAATCTTCAAGACCAAATTTCTTAAGCATGTCTTTTATATATTTAGATTGGTTAAAGAAAATACCATCATCTAGTTGTTTGATTTGAAGTCCTAGAAAGAAGTTTAACTCACCCATCATACTCATTTCAAACTCGTCATGCATGATTTTAGAGAAATCATCACATAGCTCTTGACAAGTTGATCCGAATATAATGTCATCAACGTATATTTGAACAATAAAATTTGCGATTCCTTTTCTTAGTAAAAGAGTATTATCTACTAATCCCATAGTATATTTGTTATCAATAAGAAAAGTCTTAAGGCGGTCGTACCAAGCTTTAGGTGCTTGTTTAAGGCCGTATAATGCTTTCTTGAGTTTGAAGACATGATGTGGTTTCTCAAAGTCGGTAAACCGGGAGGTTGAGCAACATACACTTCTTCGTTAATAAACCCATTAAGGAAAGCACTTTTAACATCCATTTGAAATAATTTAAAATCATAAGCACATGCATAAGCAAGTAATATTCTAATAGATTCAAGTCTAGCTACCGGTGCATAAGTTTCATCATAGTCAATTCCTTCTTGTTGATTATAACCTTGTGCAACAAGCCTAGCTTTGTTTCTAGATACTACACCATTTTCGTCCATTTTGTTTGAAAGACCCATTTTGTTCCAATTATAGTTTGATCTTTGGGTTTTGGAACTAGTTTCCAAACATCATTTCTAACGAATTGGTTTAATTCTTCTTGCATGGCAATTACCCATGATTCATCTTTTATTGCTTCATTTATGGTTTTGGTTCAATGGTGGATACAAAACAAAAATGATTACTTTGATTTTGAGCTTGTGATCTTAAGGTTCTTTGATTAAGTTTTCCTATGACCTTTTCTAATGGATGACTTTTAGATTCTTTTATGTTGACAATTTCCTTATTTAATGGTTCATCTTCCTTGTTATTATTAATTTCACTTTCAATTATTTGACTTTCAACTAAGTCATCATCTACCAAAGGTGATGTCTTAGAGGAGGTGGACTTTAAATCAAATGTTATGTTCAACGATTCCTCGACTATCATTGTTTCTTTATTTAGGACAATGTAAGCTTTACTAGTTTGAGAGTAACCAAGAAATACACCTTCATAAGACTTTGGGTCAAACTTGGTGAGATAATCCTTAGTATTAAGAATAAAACATTTACAACCAAAGACTTTAAAATATCCTAATGTTGGCTTTTACCTTTATAAAGTTCATATGGTGTTTTGTTTAGGAAATGGCGTATTAGGACTCTATTTAAAATGTATGTAGAAGTGTCAGCGTTACACCAAAACTTTTGAGGAATGTTTTGTTCATTAAGCATTGTTCTACTCATTTCTTGAATTGTTCTATTTTTACGTTCTACTACTCCATTTGATTAAGGTGTTCGTGGGCGGAAAAGTTATGTGTTATACCATTTGTATCACAAAAGTTTCCAAATTGAGTTTCGTTGTCAAATTCACGACCATGATCCGTTCGGATCGACACAATTTGACACCAAGAAGATTTTGAATTTTCTTGCTAAGTATTTCAAATTTATCAAAAGCTTCATTTTGGTTTTCAAAACAACGTCCAAGTAAACCTTGAGTAATCATCTACTATGACCAAAGTGTATAAGTTGCCTCGGTCCAAACAAGTCCATATGTAATAATTCTAGACACTTAGATGTGGACACCATATTTTTAGATTTGTGACTACTATGTGTTTGTTTACCAATTTTGCAAGCGTCATAAAAGTGTTGGTCATATTTTAGTTTGGTAAATTCCTAACCAATTCTTTTGAAGATAGGTTTTGTATAAGTCTCATATTAGCGTGACCTAGCGTCTATGCCAAAGAGATGAGCTATCGTCTAATGTTGTTAGGCAAAGTTTGTCATTATATGTTTTATCTATTTTCATTACGTATATGTTATTTTTCCTAACTCCTTTAGCTATGGTGATGCCATCTTTTAGTATTTTACTACCATTTTCATCGAATAGTACTTTATACTTTTTATCACATAGTTGGCTAATACTAAGTAGATTAAATCCTAACCTATCCACATGAGCAACATTTTCAATAGTTAGAGTTATGAGCAATCGTACCTTTGCCAATGATTTTGCTTTTGAGATTGCTACCGAAAGTGACATTACCTCCGTCATACTCTTGGTATGATGAGAAGAGACTTTGTTTCCCGTCATGTGTCGTGAGCATCCACTATCTTTTATCCATTCATCGGGTTGCAATCCAACTTTCAAGCATACCTAAAAGCAAATAACTCAAACATTTGGTCCCCGATATCTCATGGGTCCGTTTGGGTTAAACATACCATTTATTTGATTCATGTATGGAAATGATGGGTAAGGGTTCCATGGCATGTAATCTGGAGCTTGATATGGTCTAGGAATGTTTTGATTCCAACCGTTGTGTTGGTAGTTAGGTTGAGCGTTGTGGTTGCTTTTAGGAAAGGCGTTTGGCAAAGAAGTTTTATATCGTTGTTGAGTAGTTTTGATCTAAATTCATTTTTAACAAGTCCTACTCACGATATAATGGTGGTTTTAGTTTAACATTATCATTGGTTTTCTTTGTTATTTTAACAAATTGATGCAGTCCGTATTGCGAACATTACATTACTGAAGTACCATGGTACCATTTTGCTGTGGACGGAACCCTTATTTTGGTTCCGTCGGTCCGTCTTTATCTTCATGACGCTTTTGATGAATGTTCGTCCTTTCGACCGTTTTGTTTTGACTCTTTGAGATTAATACTTCATTAAAACCTAGTCCATTCACATCTCACGGTGTTTATTTCATCGGCAAGGCGATGTTTTGTTAAACCTTTTAAACTTAGAATTATTTTCTATTAAAACTTCTTGTGTGAGCTTTAGTTTTCTATTTCAAGATTAAGCTCTTGACATGATTTACAATCATCGTCATTTGCTTTCCCTTTTTCAAGGCGTTTTGCTTTTCTTTTAACTCATATACCTCATTTTCCAAAACTCCTTTTGGTTTTAGAAATTTATTTTAGTTATGATTTTAGACTTAGCTCACACAATTGATTATATTGTTTTTGCAAGTTATCATCATCTATAGAAGAATAAGAAGAGTCGGAAAGTACCTCATTTGACTCATGTGCCATTAGAGCGATCTCTTCCTTGCTTGATTCTTCATCGTCTTCACTATCACTCCAAGCACCACTTACAAAAGCTCGTTGAGTTTTGTTTTAGGTGGCTTGGGACATTCTCTATGAGATGACTTGCATCACCACATCTAAAACACTTTCTTTCACCTTTAATCTTCTTATCATCCGGATCTTTTCGAATGGCTTCTTTTCTTCTCGAGGTTGTCTTACAAACTTTCCTCTTCTTCTAAAGAACTTCTTGAAATCTCTAACGGCCATGGCATATTCCTCATCTTCACTATCGAACAAGATTCACCATCATCGCTGATTCCGCCTTTGCTTTAAGAGCAACGGTTTGATCTTCTCCTTTCTTCCTTTGATGATCTCCGAATCTTTCTCCATTACCATTTCGTGAACTTTGAGATTGCCAATTAGCTCGTCTAGTGACATTATTGAGAGATCTTTTGATTCTTCAATAGCGGTCACTTTAGCTCTCCATTTGGGATGGAGTGCTCTAAGAAATTTCGACAAAGTTCTTACTACGAAAAGATTAGTCAAGTGCTTTAAGTGATGTAATGATAGTGTTAAAGCGAGCAAAGCCACAATCAATGGTTTCATCTTGAGGATAACAAATTGTTCATATTGTTGAACAAGAAGATCAATTTTGTTATCCTTGACTTGTGAATTACCTTGATGTGTAACAATTAAAGATTCCCAAATATCTTTGGCGGTTTCACACATAAAAATTCTTTCATATTCTTTTCTAGGTAAAGCATTGTAAAGCATCATTTTAGCTTCATTATTTTAGCAACTAATTTCTTTTGTTCATCAGCGGAAATATCATTTGTTGTAGAACTAAAATCTCCTTTAACAATAATAAACCAAAGATCTATATCTTTTGATTTTACATATGTTTCAAAACGGTTTTCCAATAGATAAATCCATTGGTTTCAAAGAGTGGTGGTCTTTGCATAGATTGCCCTTCTTTAAAGTTTTGAGAATCCATGGATCGTTTCAAGTTTATAAAATACAAGTTATTTTAGAAATTCTTGAGCAACGAGGCTCGGTACCAATTGTAGAAAACTAGAAGGGGGTTGAATAGTTTACCGATTAAAACTTTGTTTTGAAACTTATTGAAAGATCAATTGATATTGATCTTAAGTATGTTAATGAAATATGCAAGCAATATGTAATAAGTAAATAAGGAAAGAAATGATCAAACCACAACAAGTTGTTTATAGTGGTTCGGCCTACAAGGACTCTTTTTCCTTGCCTACTCCACTCCCAGTCTCACACTCGAGAGTTTAACTTCACTAGTCAACAAGCTCCTTTCACCGTGGAGAAAACCTTTACACTTAAACACACTATTTCCGACACTAAGCTAGATGTCGAGTTCTTTCCAAGGGTACAACTACTCCCACACACAATGTATTTTGAGGACTAAAATACTAACCACTCACACTCACAAGATTATGATGGTTTGATACAACAATGAAGTATGGATCAATACTAGATCATACAACACTAAACAAACAAGACTTCCAACTTCTCGTTGAAGCTTGAATATGACTTGATCTTCTTTGCTACAAAGAGATCACTAATATGATATGAAACCGAGTTAGAAAGGTTAGAGAAGATATGTATGAGAGTATGTTAGAAAGGGATGAGAAACTACTTGGCTTGGCATTGCTATTTATAGCCAAATTGACGAGGCGTCCGGGACCGCGGACCCTTAAAGGGTTCCGCGTGTACCAAATTAGTACCGCTTGGTCGGCGGTCAAGATATCAAATCTTGCCTAAAGTCAACTCTATCTAAGTAAGATTGTGCAAGATATGAAGAGTACAAATCTTCACAAAATATCTAATGGAATCTTCAATGATCTCCATGATGTAATACATGATGTCAAATGTTGTATTACTATTAATAGAAATATGCAAATGCTTAGGTAGTGTTTGGTTTTAAGAACCTAACACATTCTACAAACTACTATCATACATAATGATTAGAGTCATATCAAGATGTTACTAATCATAAATGTAAATGCTTGAATGATGAATATATTGTTTGAGAAAGCTTGTTTTAATATCTAATAAACTTGACAAGCTTTAAGCTTTTATAAATTAAATTTACTTTTGTCGTTAACAAAACTTAGGCAAAGATCAAAAATATAAATAACGTTTAATGACGATATTTGTATTAACACTTGTGATAGTGCCAGAACATCCGAGTGATATGTCAAATATTCACGATGAAGATGGAAATCCTTCTAGAGCCAACATCAAACAAGCTCTTGGTGGGTGATCGGTGCAAAACCGTCAAGTTTTCTCACGCAAGCTGACCACTTGTGAATGGCCAACCGTAAGAAACTTAAAACAGCTCAGACACCAATGCAATGAAGATCAGGGGAGTATAGTGTTTCCCCGGGTCGTTATGTCCTAGCGAGCTATGCGAAGAATCACCAAACGAATAGTGATCTAGAGATTTGAACGGAAAAGGGATTTGAATTATTATAACTACAGAAAAAGCTCATAAACTAAAGGGGCTTAAATGCAAATTAAAGAGAATTAAAAAGATAAAAACTATTAAATAAATGCTATCACTATTTGCAAAATGATGTTTTTGATTTTATGTTTTATAAAACTGAATTAAAAACTACGCTGACGTCTGAAAGGAAAAATGTGAAACTTAAACAATACATTCCTAAAAATATGAAAATGACATTTTTACAAACCTAATGATAAAAGAAAATTTTTAGAAAAGAAAATTATTTTATAACTATTTAATTAATTATTATTAATTAAAACTATTTTAACTATTTAATAATAACCTAAAATACAAGAAAATATGAAATAAAGCTAGAAAAATAAAATTATGACTTGGAAAAATCTAAAATAACAAAGAGAATTTTCAAAACTATTTTGTATTTTTACGATTATTTTGTATTTTCTAGGAATTAAAACTATTTAAAACTACTTAAATTACTTAAAAATACAAATTTAACTAAGAAAATCTAGAAAAATATTTTTTTGACCTTTTATATTTATCTTAACTTAATAAAAATGAAAAATTATTTTTTTGAAGCTTTTCTTAATTAATTGTATTAAAAGCTAATTAAAAATGCTTAAAAACTGTTTTAAATTAAGAAAAATAGCAAATTGACCTAGAAAAATCTGAAAAATTCAAGATAAGCTTAAAATAATATGAGTAATCTAGGAAAAATAGAAAAACAGGTGCTTGTGTGAAGGAGATTGAAACTGCAATGGATAGTGCTTATAAATAAGCACTCTAAATAAACAAAGAAGACCAAAGACTACCAACTGAATCTGAGCTATAAATAGCTAAAAGTACCCAAATGCAACTTAAAACAACTACTCTAAAACCTCTGAAGTGCAAATTATGCATTTGATGTTTTAAGCTTATGAGCTAAAAGCAGTTTGGAGAGCTACTTTGACTTAAAGATAAGCACTTAATTAAGCTGGAAATTAGAAAACAGAAGAAGGGTCCTAAAGAAGACCTGGCCAAGTGCTTATAAGCCAAATACCAGACCTAGACAAGCTCAAATAAGCTCTGTGCAAGCCTTGCAAGACCCTGTCTGAGACTCGGTCAATCTTGAGTGGGTCATGCGAGCACATAAGCCCATATTGACAAGCCAGTTTGAAGCTTATAGAAAATTCACAAAAATGTACAAAATTGGTAATAATAAAATAGACCAGCTGAACTTCTAAGACCCAGTTTCACTTGAATAGACCCGAGAAATGAGTCTAGGAAAAATCATCTCGATTTGCTTATTTGGATATTTCAATATTTCGACTTTTTGCGAATTGAAAGATTGACTTTTTGAGATTAGAACTAAATTTATGGGTGATGTTAATGTAATATGAAGAATTAAACTGAATGCAATCTATCTCTATGATATTTAAGCACAAAACTAGCTTTTGCTTTTCCAAATTCACAACAGTTAAGCCGTAAGGACGGATCAAATGTGATGTTGACTTTTGAGCTTATGCATATACAAAAGACTTACCAAATTGACTCTATTACAACTACATAAGACCTAAGCAATGAAATTACCCACTAAATAAACCTCTAAGACAATTTACTCAACGCATCCAAACACCACTTTAAACTCTGTTTTGCAAGTAAAATGAGATAACCATGATTTAGCTAAAGCAAACACTTAAAGCGACTTAAACTATCCTAAATACAACTTAACTAGCAGGTTAGAACTAATCTAGATCACAAATCACAGTTTATGCAATTAAACTTGAAAAATTGCACTTACATTTGGTTCGGTGAGTTCGCAGAGCTAAAACTAGAACCATAATTACCTAATCTAGTTTAATCGACCCCAAATCCACTCTGCAACACCATTAACCATTTCCAATCCATTTGAGCTCACAGATTGACTTTTGTTGACCATGTAACAAAATTGATTGAAACTTAATTGTAAGCTTATAAAAAGCTATAAGCGCTTTATAAGCTTATTAAACTTGTAAAGAAACTATTTGAAGCTTTAAGGAAGGAAATTGAAAGCGATATTTTCAACAAGATAAACACAAAGGCATGAAATGAAAACATAAACTTGAATTGATATTTGAAAACAGTCTTAATACACTAGAATGACTTACTTTGATACAATTCAACTTGAAATTACAACATTTGATTTAAACTAAAACATTTTACTTAAAAACGACATACATTTGAATATAAAAACTAACTAACTCCTTTTTCTTATCTCTTCATCTTCTTTTTATACTCCAATATGTCTTCTCCTCTCTCTCTTAGCAAATCCCACCAATAATTTTGACCTTTGGATGGCAAGAGAAGTTTTTAGCCGTTTGATTGGTTTTTGGCGGGAAATGGTATTTGACCTCTTGGGGTTGAGTGCAAAGGTAGAAGGAGCATTAAATGTATCTTTGGAGTGTAGTTGAGGTGGAGTGATAATAGAGGGATAAGGTGAGCTGGGGGGATGGTTGATTGAGTGTTGCAGGGCTTTGGCAGGGAAGAAAGAAGAAGATAAGGTTTTTGGCGCGTAGGGGTTTGTTTGACCAAAGTGTTTGACCGGGGATATTAATAAGCAGGGGGTCAAATGGAGGGGTCCAAATGGGTTATTGGCTGGGGTCCAAAGTAGTTTTGACAAGGCCAGGTTTGAAAGGTTTAATAACGAGGACTGTTGTAATTTCGAAAATTCGAGGACCAATCTTGCAATTCAAAGTTGTTCCAAGAGACTAAAGTGACAAGCTCCAATAGTACAAGGACCAAACTTGACATTTTCAAATTTCCAGGGACCATTTTTGCCAATTTTTAAACTTGGAGGACCAAACTTGTAATTTCTCAAAACTTTTGATATTTTTCACCAAAGGACTAAATTTGACAACTTATGATTTTAAAAGGACCTTTGGTGATTTATCTTTTGAAATTAAGGCTCTGGGACTATTTCGACAATTTTTGAAACTTAGGGAATTGAAGCGCCAATTATGCAAACTTAGCTCATTTTTCATCGATTTTAAACATTTTGCATCCGAAACATATAAAATGCCATTTGAGATATTTTCGGTATTTTTATGCATTCGAGCATTTTTAAGCGTTTAGCGATTCAGTTGACCAAAATGATGAGTATTTACACACTCATCGATGGGTGACATGTGAGATCTTGCAAAGATCAAGCTTGTGACAAGCGGATAGAAACAATGAGGCGATTCATTCTTGAATCAACCTTGGTCCAGAAATGAATTGAAGAATACTTTTGGAAAAAGCGTTCGATGTGCAAATCTTTTTCTCTCTAGCGCATCGAATGTGTACTCATGTTTTCAAACACAAAAAGTATCTCGATTGAAAAAATACTTTTGGAAAACCGTTCGATGTGAAAATCTTCTTTCTCTCTAGCACTTGAATGTATTCTATTTCAAATACAAAGGTATTTTGATTGAAAATTGATCTTTCTCATAAAACCTTCGTCGTATTGCAAAACTCTTTCTTACAAGCAATACGATTGTTTTCAAATCAATCTTTCATCAATCGGTGAATCTAAATTTGCTAGTTCGATCACTCCGTGTTGTCTACTTTGGGACGCTCCGGTTCGAGAAAAGGCTGAAACCACATCAAGGAGATTCTTGAATTCTACGATCACAGCGGTATTTATCTTGATCAATGAGGAACCGTGGTTCTTGCAACTATATTCAACGAAAGTGAAGAAAGACACTTTCGTACATTTTATTGCTAATTGTTGTTTTGCGGGGCTGATGACGGTTGTAGCTTATCAGAGTTGAGAAGTCAATTCACAACCGCATGCTCACAACATCCACACTTAATTGAAGAAAATCATGACTATCCAAGACATACAAAAGATGCTTCCGCTACTCTGATGAAAAGATGTCATGATCTAGAAAGTTTGAGCATGTCGGTCTAAAAGTCACAACATCACATGATGGCAACACAATAAAGGGTGATCCGATTTCTCCGTGGTGATGATCTCAAAAAGCTCAAAGATCATCAAAGATGTGGATCGGTTCAAAGACCTCCACTTAAAGTACAAAGCGGTCGAGACTTTGAAGAATCACTCCTCAAGCACAAAAATTGGAAATTGAAGAATTAAAGTCTGAGCTCAAGGCGAAGATAAAATGAATGCTAGAATTCAAAATGTAAAACATGGGGTGACCTCCCTTAGGGAGATTGTTAGGAATTAGAAATTCCATAATGAAGTGTTAGTGCTTCAAATATAATCTAGCATAAGTTGGCTCGTAGACATATCGTTATTCGTTCTTGATGGTTAATTAGTTAGTTATTTAGTTTAGTGCAACACCGTGGAGGACGGACGGGTCTTTACCCACTGTATGCACGATCCACGATCCGAAGGAGGACGTTTAGTATCTAACTATAAATAGCCTCTACCTCCCAAGGTAGAGGGTTGGACCTTTCACTCAATCTAACCTTTCTTTCTTTTGTTTACTTTCTCTCTCTAGAAAGGCTCCCATCTTCCACTTTGTCTCTCTAAACTCTATCTCATTCGATCTATATAGTGTTATGTGATGTGTTTATGAAAACTAATATGTTACAAAGAGGGTGCTATGGATGATGAAGGACACCGTGCAGCCGAGCCTGATGTTCAAGTAAATCTGTTTCATCTAACTGGGAATAAAGCTTTTGACAACATTGGCGACTGTAGTCAAATTGGAGATGATGTAGAAGGAAAAGAAGTCGTTAGTGTATAGGGTTTTGATAGTCAAATAGGATATGAGGATGAATCAGGTTATAGTAGAAGCAAGGAGTTAAAGGCAATAAAAAGATGTATGGAAAATAACTTGTCAAATAAGCCTGTTGGGGAGGAATACTTTTTTTTTCAGTGGCCAAAACTTTTCTACTCCAGAAGAGGTGAAGGAAAGAGTACATTTGCATGCCATTGAGACGAGGAGAAATTTGAAGTTGATAAAGAATGATGCTGTTAGGATAAGAGCTAAATGTGTGACAACTGGTAAACTTTCGAAAACAAATTTCCATACCACATCATACTTGTGTCATTGTTTTGATAATCTTGAAACATTTTAAAACTTGGATTAGTCGAGAAGCGAGAAATCATCTTGGAATGTGTGAGATGTTAGCACAACGCGGACCGGCATGAGCTATTTTATATTATATATATATATTCGTGATTTTATCGAGAATAGTCGTATTTATAGTCATTTCGAACGGAAAAATTATTTTAAAGCTAACGGCGTAATTTTCGTGAATTTTGGACAACATTTGAGGGTCGAAACGAGCTCGAGAAGCAATATCGTGAAAGTTTGGAGAATTGGCGCATCTAGCCCCTCGAAATAATTACAAAACGCGCCCTAATGTTTAGGAGGTGACACTTTCGGTCCATCCTGAGGTATAAAAACCCCCACAACACACACACACTCACACTTTTTACACATATTTCACTCTCTCACCTCTCTCTAAAATTCCGGCAACCGGAAACCACCACCGCCGTCTTCTCCGACCAATATTCCAGCCACCCACAATCGGAAAATTTCACCACCTATACCAATCAATAGATCGTTGAAAGGTGATCATTTTGGCATACGATACGCGCGGTGAATCCCACCGACGCGCCCTAGATCTAAGTTTTAAGTTTTGGACTTTTTGGGTTTTTGTCTTGCATGTGTTACTGTGGCTTCTCACGTGTATACACATGCTCGGTTTGTGTTATTTCCATTGTTAACCATGTTTTCATGGTTGGTTTTGGCTTGAGTCCTTGTGGAACGTGAGTCTTGGCACCTTGGGTAGTGTTTTGGGTCGAGTATTGTTTCGGTGGTGATGTTTTTGTTGGTTGTTTGTGTAACCGACATGGTAACCAAGGTTACCGTGCCTCGGTGTGGATTTATTGTGGTGTCGTGAGTCTCCCAAGAATCTTTGGGGTGGAATACTTGTTATGGTGATATTGTTGTTGGCTGTTTTGGCTTCGGTTGTGTGACCATCGCCGCCACCACCCTCTAGTGGTGGTGCGGCTGTGGTAATATTATTGGGTATCTTGATGTGGTTTTGAGACCGGGACACACTCTTGTCACGACATGGCTCGTGTTAAGGTATCCGCAGCCAAGGGCAACCTTGGTGAGGCGGTTATCACACGAATGGGATCTTGAGACCGAGACCATGTGGTCTAGGCAATCTTGGCAGTTTGATATTTGGATTGATTGGGTTAACTTTGGTCAATCTTGTGACATTATTGATTCTAAAAGTACCAAACTTGAATAATAAAAACGGATAAATAATAATAATACTAATAATAATAAATATCTAAGCCGTTATGATAATGTCGTTGATTTGAGTCGTGATGATTTGTGCACTTCGTGAGTCATCCGAGACCTTATGGTTCAGATTGACCACGAGAAGCCGATATGGACTTTATGAGTATATGGACATCGTGGACTATATTATATTTTTGACTATGACACGAATTAGATACTTGACTTGGGAAACGGACTTGGGATTAGATGGGCTCGAGTCAATTAGTATTGACTCGAGAAGGGTTGACTCGAAATGATAGGTCGAATGAGTTAAATATACTACGTTTTGAAAAATCACGAGTATTAAATAATACAATTAAACGATAGTTTAATTGTTGAAGTTGATCAATTTTTCTTAAAAAGAAATAATAAGGTAATACATTTCGAGACACGAGGCCCAAGTTTTCTCTTTAAAGAAGTTTAAAGTGAATTTGATCGCGGATTGGTTAACGTTAATAAAGTTATATGAACATATTTATTTGGACTTATTGGATTGACGAGTCCCATAAGAGCCCGATAAGTATGTGAAGAGAAGATTATTAATTTCAACCCATCCTAAGGTCTTTACGTGCAACCCTTCTAGATTTACTTTGAATTAATAAACGAGACGAAGGGAACACCAACCTTATTAAGTTGACGAGCCTCATAAGACTTGACGAATCCTTCGAGCACTTTATTAGCACATGGTTTAATCTATTAGACCCGACCCCTTTGTGACTTATATAACCCACATATCCTTGTTTGTTTTAGTCGTGTGAGTTGTGTGAGTTGGTTGTCGAATAAGTTGAACTACGTGAAACATTGTTATTCTTGTGCGTTATTTGATTCGTCATTCCGCAAGTGACAAAGCCAAGTGTTCCATTCTATCGTTATACTTCAACCTACAAGAATATTTACGTTTTATATGACTTTATTTTTGGCGACTTCGTGAGGATCGATACTGAGTCGCGTCTTTTGTTATTTTAGGTTGAGCCGTGTCCGCTGTGCTGTGATATTACTTGTTGTTGTTGTTGTACTATTCTCCTCTAGAGTGATTGTTTGTGTATTTCCTTGTTGAGATGAGTTTCATAGCCCCATTTTTATATGTGTTTTAAGTAACTTGGGGTGAGAAATCATGCTACATTTTTGGACCTTCTTGAAAACTCTCTTGATTTGCTTATGCGATGACTGGCTTAGATAGATGTGTGGCAGTTTTTGAATGATACTAGGGTAGCATTTTGATGCTATAACGCGATACCTAGCTTGTGAGTTTTTATTTACTCCGATCTAGACCAGGGTAGCTTTTATTCTAAACCTTGCTACGACTGTGCTGGCTAGTGTGGCTTGGGATCCCACTTGTGATTTAATATGTGATTACATGTTATTGTGCATCTATCTTAGTCTCGCATAGCAAATAAACTCTTACAGGTCCACTACTGAATTTGAACTTAAACCTATGAACTCACCAGCTTTATGCTGACCTTTTTAGCATGTTTTTCTCAGGTAATTGATGTAAAAGCTTTGGTAATCTTTGGGGAGGCGTTTGGCAGTGATAGCATGGTTCTAGATCCTTTTCACTCTGATGTTAAATGGGGACCCTTTTCTTAAACTATTTTATTTGGGCTTACTTCCACACTTTTTAAGAAATGTAAAACTTATTTATCACTGATGACTATGTTTTCAAGTTATGAATTTTCGTTTATGCTGTTCGCTATGCTTGTGTTATGTACCAATTTCGTAGCACCCCAAAGTTAGTAAAGTCTTCCGCTGAGCCTAGTTTGGGGGTGTTACAGATTGGTATCAGAGCTCAAGGTTATAGAGAACTGGATATTTACTAAAACCTAGAATATAATCATTTTTGAAAAATTGATCCAAAAGACCGTGACATGCATACCTGCCAAGCTGAAGCCTAAAGATTACAAGTTAAGAATTGATGTGGTATCAAATTTCTATTACTTGTCTTGTAATCATGATATGATTTTCTTGGGAAATTTTTTTATGTTTGGAAACTGCGGATTCATTTGGGATTTTACGTATGCACTGACTTTATTAAAAACATCGTTGTCACAACTATGCCTTCCTTCGATATCACCGAAGACATTCTTCTTGCTGGCTCACGACCAGCATCACCTGCGCCGGGGATGGACCCGAAAGACCCATATGTCATGGCACGACATGCACCGCCAGCGATACATGGGACTGCTTCGGGCTCATCTTCATCTATTCATGGTTCTCCTACTTCACTCACTGTGCGTTCACCCGCACGATCACCACCTAGCTCCATGTGGCAGACTGCTACACCTCACACTTTGACACTCTACCGCATGACACGCATATCCGTACGTTCACCTAGCCTACTCTCTTTTCGCATTACTACTCACTCTCCTCTATCCCTTACACCCTCTACCTCTACTTTTTAGTTACCGAGTGCATCATCTTCCGTACCCTGTGATTCGTCACCACCTTCATCTCCTGACTCTCCGCCTACTCGGAGGCGTCGACTACTTGTGTCTTATGAAGAAGAAGACCCCGAAGAAGAACCTGAAGAGGAGGAAGATCCCGAGGAAGATCATCTGGAGGGGAAGAATCGGGAGATGAGTCTTACGAGGAGGATGACCCTGAGGCCGAGCCATAGGAGGATGTGGAGCCCGAGCCTAAGGAGGATATAGAGCTTGAGCCTCAGGAGGAGGACGAGCCTGAGCCTCAGGGGATCTTGGGGGATTTGGAGGAGTATGACTGGGAGGATGTTGTTGATGAGCCTATGATAGAGCCTGCTTCCCTAGCGTCAGAGGTGGATTGGGTTGATCCGGATTCTCCTACTACCGGACCCACCCTTGAGGACCTAGGTGCGATGGCCACTCAGTTGGGGATGCATGAGGAGGCTCTTGAGGACATAACCGAGCAGTTAGAGGGGGTGACAGCGGAGCGACTGGGGAAGATTGAGAGTGGCATTAGTGTATTGATGGAGAGGTCTGCTGCCATGAGGAGAGACCTGCAAAGGATGGATGACCGGGTGAGAGCAGCAGATCGATCTATTCATACTGCGAGAGAGTATGATCAGGTGATGTGGAGGTGTCAGTCTGAGACAGTTTCTCAGAACGCATATCTTATGAGGAAGAGATACGAGGATAATGTGGAGATGTCTGTTATGAGGAGGCGGTTGGATGACCTGGAGCGTGATTTCAGAGAGCTTCGCTTTGGGGCTTGAGTAGTAGTCTTTTACTAGTGTTTTTGTACCACTCTTTATCGATTTGTATTTCCGTATTTCCTCGTTATCAGTACTATTATCATTCTCGCCAAAGTATGGCTCATAATTGAGAACCCTTTGTTTTGAGTTTTATGAGACGTATGTTGGGTTCATGGTTGTGGTATAAACTGTATTTCGATGATCGTTGTGGTTTTAGTATGATATTGTGTTCCCTTTTATGGTCTCTATACTCGTGTGATGTACTTCTCTATTCTGATCTCAATGTTCTTATTTCTTGTACATGATTAAGATCAATGGCTCAGACGCGTAGGGCAACCAGGAATGCACGACCAATAGCTGTCGGCCTGCCGCTGCTACTGCAACTGCTGGTAGTCATGGTCGACCTTTAGTTCAAAATCTAGAAATCCAAATGTCGATAACCCGCACAACAATCCCATTGGTGAAAATCTGAATGTCGAGATTCCTACTCCACCCGCTCCTATTACTGATCAAGATTTAATCGATCAACTGGTAGCTCAGCGTATAGCTAAGATTCTGGCTAATCCAAATTATCCTAATACCACAGTGGGAACTCTTAGGCTTTTTAGTAACTGGGTTTGTACTTACAAAGAGTTTCGAAGCTATATGCCCACGGATTTTTGTGGTACTAAGGGAGTTGTTGTGCTGACTCGTTGGCTAGAAAAGATGGAATATGTGTTTAAGGTTTGTAACTATGAGGGAGAATCAAAGGTGAAGTTTGCTTTGTTCACACTGAAGGATGAGGCATTAAGTTGGTGGAACAACTACCTCAAGTCTGTTGGGATCGACGCAGCTTATGTTATGCCTTGGGAGGAGTTTAAGGCAAAACTAATTAAGAATTATTGTCCCCAAAATGAAGTGAAGAAGTTGGAAATTGAATTCTAGAATCATAAGGTAAAGGGCACTGACATGCCAACTTACACTCGTCGTTTTCACAAATTGGCACTGTTATGCCCTGAGATGGTTCGCACTGAAGCGCTTAAGATAGAGCGTTATACTGATGGACTTCCACCTTCGACTAGGTATAATGTGCTTTCTTCTAAACCAACTGATCTTCACGAAACCACCACTTTAGCTCATGGCTTGATGGATTCGATTATTCGCGACAATGTTGGGAGTGGAGTTGACAACAAGAGAAAATGGGAGGATTATTCAAAGAATATGTATCCTAACAAGCGACAGGAGACTGCTAAAGTTTGTGCTATGGGGTCTGGAGAGAAAAGGGGTTACGAGGGGAGTCAACCTTACTGTAGTGGCTGTAAGTGCCATCATTATGGAAAATGTACCATAGTGTCTCGCTCATGCTCTAAGGTTGGACACGTAGCCCAGGGACTGCAAGTCCAAGACGCTTGCAGTGGTTCAAGCAACCCCTGGACCGGATTGGAAAGCTAATGTTACTTGTTTCGGGTGTGGGAAGAAGGGACACTTTAAGAATGAGGGTCGAGAACCAGGAAATCGTGGAACCCATGGAAATGGTGGAAACCAAGTGAATCGTGGGGCAGAAGGACACCAAGGAAACCAAGGTACTGGCAATCAACAGGGCAATACTGGAGAGGCTCGTGGAAGAGCATATGTGGTGAAAGGAAAGGGAGTCAAGGAAGACCCGACTGTTGTTACGGGTACGTTCCTTCTCAATAACCGTTGTGCTCATATTCTATTTGATACTGGTGCCGATAGAAGTTTCGTGTCCACTAACTTTAGCCCCTAGTTGATAAGATCCCTACTGCCCTAGACTTTGTATACGATATTGAGTTAGCCAATGGTAATATAGAAAGGGTGAATACCATAATCAGAGGTTGTACCCTGAACCTTCTCGATCACCCATTCAACATCGACCTAATGCCAGTTCCCCTAAGTAGTTTTGATGTCATAATTGGCATGGATTGGTTATCTAAGTATCGCTCTGCTATTCTCTGTGAAGAAAAGATCGTGTGCATGCCTTACGGAAATGAAATCTTAACCATATACAGATACGGTAGTAATCGAGGAAATTCATCCAGATTAAACATCATTTCCTGCGATATAAGTGAATTCGTGTGATAAAGAGGCACCTTAGGATTTTAACCCAAATGGCCCTCCATTTTTCATATTATGATATATTAACTAGCCACATCAGTTAGTTAACCACCCACATGGACCCATTCGTAGCGCTCATCTTTTGCGCTAGATACCCTTAGTTACACCCTCTGAGCCATCCTTTTCGTTTTGATAAATCCAGAAAATACAAAAATATTTTACACCTTAAGCCTTAGCCTAACCCTTGTCACTGTCTAAAATGGTTGGTTGCTAGTCGCCTGGAATGAGAAGATTGTCTAGATGATTATGAGTGACCGCACCTTGTCATTTGTATGAGCCATTTCAAAGAAAGGAGTTTATGTTAAAAAAAAAGAAAAAAAAAGAAAAAAGATACATGTAATAAGTATTAGCCAATGCGCTATGCTCGAAGAAAGTTGTTATGGCGAATCAATGCGAAGAATTGTGGAAATCCGAAGAAAAAGAAAATGAAGCTATGATCATTTACTGGTTTGCGGATTGTTTGGTAACTAGCAACATGGGTATTAGACTTGACTATATTTTTCTTTTAACACTAATTTCATTAACATTCCCATGTAGTATAGGTAAGACACGGGGGATTGATCGTTCTCTAGGAGAATACTGCTGTGAACGTTGAAGTGTGTGACAAATTAGGTTTAGCAATGTAGGATGATTCCTTTAATAATTTTATATGTTATGAAAGCAAGAAAAATCTCGTGGTTTGAAGATACTTAATTAAACTAAATAAAAACTAATTAAACTAATTGCAAAAAAAGTAAATTGGTAATTCTTATGATAGGAAGAATGTGTTTACTTAGATTTCTTTCCTCCCTAGTTATCTCTTATTAATTAGTCGAATTGTCACGTCCTTGCTTAATTGGTGCGTTCTATTCTGGTATCATAGGGTGGTGTCAAATTCCCCTAACTCTATGAGTGTATAAGTCTCTTTTAGAAAACCCTAGATCTACAAGTGACAATTAACTCATCTCCTTAGGATCTCCTACTATCTACAAGCCGCAACTTACGGAATAAATACAACAAATAAAAACCACCAGTGCACTCTAGGGTATAAAAACCTTTAGTAGGACTTTCAAGCTAATAAATGGGTGAAGAAGCTAGTTTTCCTACTCCTAACGCAAGACAACCAATCAAACAAGAGACAATAATTAATAATTAATAACTAGGTTTAATTAGATCTAACCAAACACTAATTAATTTAGCCTAGCATGTTAAAATGAAGAAAAGAAAAGCATATAATCAAACAACACACAGACATATTGAATGATTAAAGAGGGATTACTAACTTCAATAAAACATGAGTATGGTGGCTGAAAAAGCTTTACAAATCTACCCAAATTCGTCTAGGGTTTGCCACTCCAAAGTGTTACATCAATAAAGGAAAACATGCAAAAATATATATAGATTTACAATTGTGACGGCTTCACATTATGATTGTGACGCCGTTAGCTCGCCGTCATTAGGGTTTCTTCAGTTGCATCATCTCCGTTGTGACGGCGTTGCCTTGTTTCTCTGACGGCGTCAGGATGTCTGACGCCGTTGCTCTTTAATAAGTTTGAGCCGTCTCGTGTAATTTTTACTATGAATATTGGTCTTCAAATACAAGTGACGTCGTCAGGTTATAAACTTGCTCAAATGTTCTAAGCCGTCACATGTAAAATTTTCAACAAATCATCACGTCCAAATGCAAGTGACGGCGTCACGTTGAGGTTGTGACGCCGTCTAGAGTCCTTTTCCAGACTTTTTCGTGACTTAGTCGTTTTCTTCGTTTTCTTGTCCAAAATTAGCCCAAAACGTGTCGGTTTCCGGATTTTGCGTCCCACGTACCTAAAATGTGAAAAGGAACGATTTAATGCAATAATTGATCACAAATGTACGAGTTTAGAGCTTAAATGACCCCCTAAAAATGCACGTTTTAAAACCTTATCAAAACTCACCTCAAACAAATGATAATTTCGGTAAACGAGGTGAGGGCACGCCAATCGAGACAAAATCTGAACCGCAACCTAATTAAAAAATAAGGTGCGTTAGGTCATGTACATGTTATGTATGAGATGCAAATGTGTATTATAAGCTTTTATCACCATTACACGTTTGTGTTCAAGTTTTATACGAAATATAATGTTTTATATCAAAATCTAATACTTACAATTATTTTTCTCAAACTCTCAAAATGACCCAGTGACCAAAGTCATTGATCTATAACTTCTTTGTTATAAATATGTTTGACGCGAATCTGGACTTATTGAAAACTAGGCCGCGAGGACTACAAAAGACTCTTTGTGTAAAAATTACCGGTTTGGACTCTAGACCCACTAAAACCGGCCTCTAACATTGTCAGGCGCAACTATTATCTCCGACACTTGGTTTATTTTAGCTGTTTTCTGACAGAATTTATATTTTTGGTCGTAACTTCAAATGGTCGCAACTTATTCATTATAACTCCGTTTTTAGTGATTCAAACGACTACGTTTAGCTTATAAAGTCTATTTCTATTTTTCTTACTTGATGTTGCGAAACTCTAACCCATTTTTCTGAATTACATCAGTTAGGACAACTCTTGATTTAAACCAAAAAAAAAAAAAAAAAAAAAAAAAAAAACCATACTTAAGTACTAATTTTACCAACAAATCGCTACTCCAAACTAATCCTAGTCCCTTTCACCATTTTCATCATTTCGTCAACAAAACAACAAGTTCATACTAACCTAATCCCTTCCGCTAGTTTATTAAGAACAACAAATAATTAAGAACATAAACATGTATATTTTTACAAGTTCACTTTTGTAACAACACTTTTAAACACTAACTTATATCTATATCAAATAATCATTATTAAGCCTCTACAAAAGTGACAAGAATATATTTTTGTTGAATCTTGTTAGTTTGTTTTATAAATCATATTTTCTTACAAACATGTTATGGTGACATTTTTGTGTGTAGTTGATGGTAAAATCAAATGTAAACATTCTATGATATGTAAATACGAGGTGTAAAAATCATGGAAATGAGTATATGCTTACTTGATGGTGTGAGAGTGATATGTGACCAAGAACACTATAAAAACCTAAGTATAAGCTTCCAAACCCTTAACTTAATAGCTCTTTAACTAAGCTCTCAAATAAGTTATGAAATAAGTAAAACCAAACTTTTCTTCCCCTTTTCTCCTAGCAATTTGACCAAACCCAAGAGAGAAACAAGAAGTGTTTGTGCTAGTTGTTGTGTAAATGAAAGAAGTCTTACAGTAGTTTTCCTTTTATTTTGAAAACATGGTATGACTTTTGTATTGAAATAAGACTCTACCATTGCTAGAACTAATAAAAAATAATACAATGTAAGGGTGTGCATGTGTGTTGGACGTGGGATGTAGCAAGGGAACACAAATGTTGGTGGCTTTTGATTATAATCTAAGAGATGAGAAGTTAAACTGGGGTAATGTGTTTTGGGTCAAACAAGCAACTAAAGAGGCGACAAGAAGGAAGGAAGGGGCTGGGGATGGTAAGAAAGAAGAAAACATGTATGGTTTGATGAGATTTTAATAGGAAAGCTTAAGTTTAAGCAAAAGTGGTAAAGTATTATGATTTAGTAAGTAAAGTGTGAAGTTTACTTGTTTATTATGTATGTGTGTGATGGCCGATCATAAGAGAGGGGAGGGAGTATATTTTTAAATTTTGTACTTTAAATAATTGTAGTATTGTGTAGTGTTGGGTATATAAGGTATTGTGTATATTATGCATGCATGTAAAATGCAAAAGTACATGTTTACCCATCAAACATAAATTTTTTAAAATTGTAAATGTAAAAATGATAAAATGTGTTTGAAATAATGTTTTCATGTTAAATATATGTAAACTAAACTTAGTCTGAAGCCGTTGTGCATGAATGTTATTTTTTGGTTTACGCGATTTAACTAAATAGTTATACATATTTTTTATAATAAAGGAATTACATCATTTCGGAATAATTTTGTCAATTCATTCTTATTGAAAAACAATTGGACCAATATGACAGCTCGATTTCGCCACGTAAGCAAAATCGTGTGATATGATTGGTTAATAAAAAGTCAAAATTAAATTGATTTGGGTCAAATTTTAAGAAATTTGGTGGAGAAAATTTGGTTGATAAAAAAAAAAACACTTAAAAATATAGAGGTCAAAATTGTGAAAACAAAAACTTAAAAAAGAGAGGAGGTAATTAATAAAACTTTAGCGGTTGAATTTTTAAAAATTATAGAGTTAAGTCACTTAAGTGTAATATTATAAGCCTCAATGTTTTTTAATAACTTTGGATTATAAACTAATACCCCTTTATACTTTATACCCTTTATACTTTATATCTTAAAAAATATAATGTATATGTTGTTTTAAAATAACAACATATAAATTTGCATAAGATTATAAGTATATATATATATTTTTACTATATACGTTCAATAAGGACACATTCATTTCATTTGAAAAAATTTAACATATGTGGACACGAGTTTACATTTTAAATATGGCTAAATTACGAAACGAAAATATAATTATCGATTTGTAAGCACGGGTTACTTTAATATAAAAATAAATATCGCGATTGTAATTATAACAATTACTCATGTAATTCTTATGTATTTATATAAGGATATCTAGAAAAACATTTTTAAAACACTTTAAGAAGTATACTTTAACTTTATCAAGGCTCATTATATGCTATTAAACTTGCATCACGTGTACAACATAATATCAGTGAAATTTAAATAACAACATCAACATCTATGTCAGCCAAATAAAATTAAATCTTGAGTTACCTAACATAAATTTTTGCAAATATTTACCAAATTCTAATGGATATTAATGCATAATGAAAAACTCGTGCATAAGTATTAGTTGTACTTATATCACAATTTTCATGGGCAAATTCTTATATGTGTATATACTGAACTAAAATGTTAAAATAAATTTGATTTATGTGTAAACTTCGTGCGTGCACGAAACTTATAATTATATAATGGGCTAATAACCTTTTAAATCACTATACTTATCAAGAATGGCAGTTCTGTGTGACAACTCGTAATCTCGGGAAATTACTATTCATCGATTACTATTCATCATTTTACTATTCATCATTTTTGAAGTCGGTTTGAGACTTTGAGAGGTTATTTCAAAATTTTACTATTCACGAAACACTATTCATTCCGGAGAAAAATCACTATTCATGATTCACTAT
Organism: Chrysanthemum lavandulifolium; assembly: GCA_022545495.1. Taxonomy (NCBI): domain Eukaryota; kingdom Viridiplantae; phylum Streptophyta; class Magnoliopsida; order Asterales; family Asteraceae; genus Chrysanthemum; species Chrysanthemum lavandulifolium. Next base: position 92,852,144 of record CM040240.1, on the reverse strand, counting down.
TCATCATTTTTCGTAAACTAGGTTTACGAGTATCAAATACGCGTAACCTTGAGGTTTAAGCTGCGTATTCATGGAATATCATTGAGAACATTTCATATATTTAGTCTACATATCATCAGTAACATCATTTCATATTAATTTATGCATGGGTTTGCATATTTCATTAACGTATATTTTCCTATTAAATAAACGCTATCGCATAATCATTTATTTTGAATATTTGATCCGACACTTCCAAAAATTATCCTGATATATTTTTATACTCATTTTGAAACTATAAAAATTATATTATTAGTCTACCCGATGTTTTAAATTTATTTTGTATTTAAATTGTTATACATATACATTTGAGACGGTTTTCGTAAATTCAACTCGATAATTATTTATTCACTCAATTCTTGCGAGAAATGTATTTTTATAATTTTTATGACTTCAATATATTTTATTTTGTTCCGTTAAAATCGATTTCTAGCTAACGCTACACTAAATACCTAATTATACTTATCAAATACACACTATACTTTAACTTAAATTGCATTTAACTACAAAAACTCATCCACCCTTTCCCAATTTAACCCTTGGCCGACCTCCCCACCCCCCCTAGTCACCATTTATTTTGTAAACATCTTTGCTAATGTACACCTACACATTGTATGACTAGGCTTATACTAGATATTATCCATCCTAAACACATACAAACACACATTTGAAGGTGAAAAGTGAAAGAATCCTCTCCATTTTCTCTCAACCATTCGGCCAAGGCAAAACCAAGAAGAAATCATAATATTTTTTTCAAGATCAAGTGCTTATATTAACACTAGTATACTTCTTTTAAGGTTTTGCAATAAAAATCTAGGAGTAATTAGGAAACCTAGTTACTTAAACCTCATCATATAACTAGTAAGCATTTTATGATCTTTACTAATCTTACTTGAGTTATTTTTATCATTCTTGTAGAAATCATGCAAGTATCATATGTATTTATACCACTTTTAAGTGTTTTTATTACTTATTATTAGTATAAATCATCCTATAATTATTCCCATGAAACGTATCATTATTGATGATGTTTAGGAACCCATGACACCCTAAGAAGGTGTATGGTAGGTTTAGAATAGATTTGGTGTTGATTTGAAGTGATGAAACAAGTATTACGTAAGAAAAATCATTTTCGACAACTTTAGATTGTGGTCGATCGTTTTCAAAATCGGAAAATTCACAGGTCATGAAATATTTTGGGTTATATTTCCGGAAAATATACTTTAAAACAAACCGTGGTCGCTTGAGCGGGTTAAAGCGGTTTATAATGAAGGAGATACGCTATTTTCAAGTTTAGCGGCAAAAACTATATTTTCTGAAAAATGGTAAGCTGTTAAGAGTTATTTTAAGGGCAAAAATAAGTTTTAAACATTGTCTAAATGAGTCAATTTGTCAAAAATATATTAGTATACATTAACACGAAACCAAGGATATATAACACGTAGAAAACGGACTTATAACGACTAAGTTACACGCGATTTAAATAGAGTTATCGTAACTATTTTCACAAGTATAAACACTTGTATATATTTTCTATTAGTCAAAATAGTTGTCGCAAGTGACCATGTTTGGAGTCGTTTTTCACATCGATAGAATACTTTTGAAAAAACGATGTCTTCTAGTAAAAGTGAGTTCACCTAGCCTATTCTCCAAAATGTTCAACCGTTTGTCAAACGGAGTTGTAACGAATAATTTATGGTCACTCAAACTTTGTCGAAAACTAACTTTAAACATTATTTTAGTCCGACCACCCAACTTCATCTATATTTTTCTCCACGATCGAGACCTCTATGATCAAAAGTTAAAAGCTAATACTTTTAGATAATGTTACAAGCTTTCCAAAACCATTGAGTTTGTTTTCTAACACTAGATATTCACTATTTTACGACTAGTTTTTCGAGGCCATTTAGCCATTTTCATGAGTTGTCAAATTATATTGTTTTACGACGAAAAACTATAATTTCTTAATAAATCACTAAATAACTATCGTAGGATATCATTTCAACGTAAGTACTTGTAAAGTAATTTATAACTTGACAATACGTTATAAACTTATTTTTCGACTATAAAATTTATTTTCAAAAATGCATAAGTGGTATGAATATCATATGAGTTTGCATGCATAACATTATTTCATAACTTATATTAGAATCATATCATTCATAATAGGTCGCGGTTAGAGATTGCGCCTCATATCAGTGTATCCACTTTTGCCATCATATCATTGTATCAAGTGAGTTTTCATAGCCCCGTCTTTCAAGTTTATACTTTATTTCAAACCTACGGGGGAGAATACATTGCACATCATTTTATTACGATACCAAGTATATCAAATTCATTACATTGCTTAAGTTACCTCATTGCCAATTGAATGCCCCCATTTCATAATCATGAACTGTTAGTTCCGGAAGAGCGAGGGTGAGTGACTAGATCTATTGAGGGTGACTCCTCCATCCGGGTTGGTTGTCCCAACTGGTCAAACGGATGCATTTCATTTAATATCATAATTTGAGTTATTTGGCAAAACACTCTGTTGGGGCGAACATCATGATCAGTCTAGCTTTGGTGTCATGTGCTTATAGCAATTGTAACATTCTTATGTGACATATTTGTCATACATGGCCTATACTTGTGGTAGTCGTATAAAACGTTTACATAAACTCTATGAACTCACTCAACCTTTGTATTGACACTTTTAGCAATGTATTTTCAGGTATCTAAGGCATATACTTCATGGCATGCATAAGGACTTATCATAGAGCCGCGGTAACGACGCGTCTCACATGGATTTTATGCACTTTAAAACATCGTTTGGATTGTAACAAACTTATTTCCGCAAATGTTGACTATCTTTTTGGGACCCATCTTTTGTAAACTCTGAATGTTTTATTATATCAAACGATGTGTTTTCCAAACGACACTTTAGGTCGTTCAATATAATCATGCTGTGATGCTATGGCGATCATCCCCAGAATTCCATTCACGCGCAAAACAGTATTTTGGGGTGTGACAGATTGGTATCGAGCAAGAGTTATATAGAACTAGGTTGTGTCATTGACCCTAGACTATAACTACATTATCATAGCATCTCATCATTTCATCATAAGTGCATATTCATTATACATGCGATTTTATACGCACATTATGCGGGTTTTTTACTTTCATTTCAAATCGATTGTCACAGAGATGCCTTCGAACACCCATTCCATCATCATCATTGTCATCATTTTCATCATCATTATCATCTAGAGCACCATCCGTACCATCACATCTTATAGACACTACTTATACATCTGACTTGCAGCTTGGGAAGCGTGCATGATTTGACACACCATTACCATCTATCACTAAGACTATAGACACCACACCATCTTATAGGTTTGAGAGCGGTGAGAGTTTCGAGCTACTGGCGCTAGGCGACCCTCTTGCTCCTACACTTGAGACATGATTAGACCATCAAGCGAGCAGATAATAAGTAACTTTCTATTTAATGTAATCTTTATCCTTTATTATCTCCGGGATAATCACAACCTTTGTTTATTTCATTCCACTATTCAAGCGCCCAATTTTCAATCATTTCGCAACAATATACCGTTATCTTACTAGGATTAGGCCAACTTTATTCTTGACCAATTAGGAGACTATTACCATTCTATGAGGTTCTCCCATGTATCCTACAAACTATTCAACAAATCTTATTTCAAGTTATTTTGCTACCACTTTATAAAATTATTTTACATAATTTTATTTCAAGCTATTTTACTACCATCTTAGGAAACTGTTTCACAGAATTCTAAAACAACTTGTTTTGTTACCTGATATTGTTTAAATTGCTCTTATTTTACAAGGCAATATCTCATGATTTAGGCTCATATTAGTTCTTTTTTGATGAAATATGTGCTTAATTATATTTAAAAGTCGTTTTGTAAGGTTAATGATGATTTGATGCGGATGGATTGAATTGGAGATGGATAGCATTAAAGATGTTCGAGATTGGATATGCTTAGAAGACCATAAGCCCATGTGTCCTAATCTGGAAGGCCTTATACTACTTGAAGATTGAAGAACACATTTCCAGGTGGAAGACCATATGCCTATAGCAGAAGGCCTTATGCTCCACGTATGAAGAATGCCTATTTCACGGGTCATACGCCTATGCCCCATCTACGGAAGGCGTATGGTGCACATACTTGGTATAAAACCCATTTTAGGGTTTCTTCATTCATTCTCTTCCACACACAACCAAGTGACGGCAAAACTATTCTTTGGAGAGTTTTGGGGCTTTTGAGTACTTGGAGAGAATAACACCTTTGATTCCATGAAACATTATTGTAATCTAACGGTTAATTCTTGACTTTTGATTTATGATTATGTCTTGCATCATTTTCTTTACTTGTTTGTTTGAATCACTCTTTATGAGTGAGTAGTCTTTTAATGTTTGCTTGGATTAGATGTAGCTTGTGGTTGGATAATACAAACTTGGTGTGATTGTGCAAAACCCATTTGGTGGTTTTGATGAAATGAATATTTTGATGTTTTCTTTGTTCAAAGCTTATGTTTATCAACTAATGAGTCTATGAATGATTGGATTAAGCTTGTAGACCAACTTCTTTTGAAAGTCATTTATATTTCACTAATTGTCTATGCTTAGTGGAGACTTTAATCTAGACCAAGGATTATTGGGAATTGTTGAGGAGGTAAACTATAGTTTTGAATATTGTTTAGTTACACATATGACCATTTGTGTAGTTGGAATCTAAATATCAAACATTTTGTGGAATCAAAGATTGGTTTTAAAAGAATAATTTGAGGTGGTGCTTACAAAGACCCTTGTAGCACTTTCCAATAATTGTTAGGGGTAGACGATGAAGACCCTCAAAGTCTAGCCACATTAGTAACCCAAATCGCACAATTGCACCATGTCGAGTATTATCCAACCCAAGTGAAGTCTATCTAAGCAAGCATTCTTTCTAGCTTATTGTTTCTCAAACTTTAATTAGTTAAGTATTTTTAAGGCTGTTTCTTGGTTTAAATTAATTTAGCTTAGTTCTAATAGCTTATAAAAACAAAACAAAAACCCATTTCATAACTAAATATAAAACGAACATTAAGTATCTTGATTTGATTTTGGCTTCCTTGGGACGATAAAACCGGTCCTTACTTTACTATATTACATACGATTGGTGCACTTGCCATTTGTGTGTAGTCTCTAGTTTGGTAATTTCCAAAGTTTATTTCACAAGTATTAAAACACACATCAAGTTTTTGGCGCCGCTGCCGGGGAGCCATAAATCATCTTTTGAAAAAAATTATTAGTTTTGTAGTTTAGTTGATCCTTCTTGAAGAATTTATTCTTTAAGAAGTTACTAGCTTTTTATATATATTATCTTGTTTGGATCTCGTTTGTTTCCTTGTGTTTTAGTTTTGTAGTGCATGACGCCGAAACAATCCACCCGAAGATTTGCCAAGTCCTTTATCCGATCCGGAAAGAGTTCTTCATCAAAGGTTGAGAGAGATTCGTAATTCACGTCAAATTGAACAATTGGGTACATCGGGTCCTAGTTTAGATAGAGAGTTAATGTCAAATCCTCCACCACCAAATAACCAAAATCCTCCACCACAAAATCCCCCACCACAAAACAACAATATGGGCGATCAATTGAAACCAATGGAAGAACTTCTTCAAGCACCAACCGAAGGTGTTGGAGATGTTATCTTAATACCCGCGGTTGTAGCTAATCAATTCGAGTTGAAAATCGGGTTAATAAACCTTATTAGCAATAATCCCTTTCATGGATTTGAGAATGACGACCCACATTCTCACATAAAAAGATTCACCAAATTGACCCAAACCATCAAACTAAACCAAGTCCCCCAAGAATTTGTGAGGTTAATATTGTTTCCATTCTCATTAGAAGGAGCCGCCCGACGATGGTTAGAAAAGGAACCTCCAAATTCAATCACGACTTGGGAAGATTGTGTATCTAAGTTTGTGAATCAATTCTACCCTCCTTCAAGAACTACAAGTCTTAGGAATGACATAACCCAATTTCAACAAGCTTTCAATGAAACTTTTAGCGAAGTATGGGAAAGGATCAAGGGTTTGTTAAGGAAGTGTCCTCACCATGGTTTTTCGGATCTACATCAAATAGACACCTTCTACAATGGTCTGAATCAATTTGATCAAGACTCGCTCAATTCGGCGGCGGGAGGCAATTTGTTGTCTAGGAATACTCAAGAAGCATTGATTATCATTGAAAACAAGGCTAAAGTGAGAACCTCAAGGAACAAATCTCAAGTTTCTAGTGGTGTGTCACACCCCCAAATTACCTGTTTTGCAGCTGAATGGAATTCCTGGGGATTGACTGTCATAGCATCACAGTTACAATTATATTGAACGACCTAAAGTGTCGTTTGAAAAATACATCGTTTGATATAATAAAACATTAAGAGTTTACAAAAGATAGGTCCCAAATGAAATTAGACATGTACGGAATTAAGTTTGTTACAATCCAAACGATGTTTTAAAGTGCATAAAACCCAAGTTAGACGGGTCGTCACCGCGACTCTATGATATGTCCACATGCATGCCATGAAGTGAATGCCTTAGATACCTGAGATAAAACATGCTAAAAAGTGTCAACACAAAGGTTGAGTGAGTTCATAGAGTTTGGGTTGTCATGAAAAACCTTTAAAAATGTTCATGCATCAAAGGCATTGTAAATCCACTCAGTTCCAAGTTCCGCCCATACAAAACTTGCAACCTGTGTGTTTACAACCCATTGCCAAAATATGTATAGTTTATATTCAAGCGCATGATGACAAATGAATTCACATAATAGTATATAACTTAATGTTTCAATATTCAATTGATATAACACGTAGGAGTGTTGTTTCAATTAATTCCAAGACCATTAGTTCATGATTATACCAAGACCGCTAGTCCTATGATTATACCAAGACCGCTAGTTCTATGATTATACCAAGACCGCTAGTTCTAATGATTATACCAAGACAATTAGCCCAATGATTTATGATATAGAAACTCTGAATATGGCTATATTGTTACTTTGTATGACTAAACATTCAGTTCAGATAAACATATAGTTTGCAAATAGTCATGAATGTAATAAAAAATTGTTGAGCATGTATCTCCCCCAAGGAGTTTAATAAAAGCATTAAAACAATTGAATATGGGGCTATGGAACTCACCTGGTGCAATGTTTATGATGATATAATGGCAATACTGAAATGAGGCGCAACCTCTGACCGTGACCTATTATGAATGATATGTTCTAATGTAAATCATGAAACAATGTCGTGCATGCAAACTCATATGATATCCATACCACTTGTACATTTGAAAATAATGTTTATCGTTGAAATATATGTTTATGACATCTCGTCATATTATAAAATACTTTACAAGTATTTACGTTGAAATGATATCCTACGATAGTCATTTAGTTATTTATTATGAAATTTTAACTTTTCGTCGTAAAACAATGTCATTTGGCAATTCATGAAAGTGACTAAATGGCCTCGAAAAACTAGTCGTAAAATAGTGAATATTGAGTGTTAGGAAACAAACTCAATGGTCTTGGAAAGCTTGTAGCATTATCTCAAAGTTTTTGCATTTAAGTTTTTATCGTAGAGGTCTCGATCATGGAGAAAAACATAGGTAAAGTATGGTACTTGTATCCAAAATATTGTTTAAGGGTGGTTTTCGCAAAGTTTAAGTGACCGTATTTTATTCGTTACAACTCCGCTTGACGAGCAGTTGGACATTTTGGAAAATATGCTAAGCGAACTTACTTTTACTAGAAGACATCATGTTATAAAAGTACTACATCAATGTTAAAACGACCCTCAACATGGTCATTTATGGTAGTAATGTTTGTATAATAGAAATATATTAGTTTTGCTTATATAATATAGTTACGGCAACTTTGTTTAAACGTGTGTAATTTAATCGTTACAAGTCCGTTTTCTACGTTTTATATGTCCTTAGCTTCGCGTTAAAGTATACTAATATATTTTTGATAAATCGACACATTTAATAATGCTTAAGACTCATTTTTGACTCGTAAAAAGTTAAAACAACTTGCTGAATTTCTGAAACTTATAGTTTTCGTCGTTAAACTTGAAAATATCATAACTTCTTCGTTATAACTCCGTTTTAACCCGTTCAAGCGGCCACGTTTTCGTTTTAAAGTGTATTTTCTAAATAACTAGCCCAAAATATTTTACAAACTGTCGGAATTTCCAGATTTCACAAATAAGATCATACCACTATTTATATTTGTCGAAATGGATTTTTCTCGCGTAAAACTTATTCTAACCACTTCAAACCAACGCCAAAGCTATTCTAAACCTACCATACACCTTCTTAGGGTGCCATGGGTTCCTAGGCATCATCAAAAATAATATGTTTCAAGGGATAATTATAGGATGATTATAATTCATAATAAGTAATAAAAACACTAAAAGTGGTATACACTCATATGTAACATGCATGTTTTCTTGCAAAAATGATGAAATAACATAAAGATGAATATGAAAAAGTTATGAAGATCATGAAATGCTTACTTGCAAGATTATGTAAAAGAAAGTGATGAAAACTTTATTAATCTATAGGTTTCTATTTCAAAACCTTGAAATAGATTACTAGTTGAGCTTGATAATACTTGAGCTAGAAAAATTTATGGTTTCCTTTGTTCTTCTTGATATGGCCGGCCATGGTGAAGGAAAATGGAGAGAATATAAGTTTGTTTCACCTTTTGAAAATGAAGTGGTATGTGTTACGAAAAGTTAGAACTCTTGCAAATATCTAGTAGTAGCAAAAGACAAATTGAATACATATGGTGACTAGGGGGGTTATGTGGCCGGCCTTAGGGTAAAATGGGAAGGGGGTGGTAAGTTTTTGATGACCAAATGTAATTAAGTTAAGTGTAGTGTATATATTTTGTAAATATAATTAAGTATTTAGTATAGCGTTTACCAAAGATAGATTTTAACGGGACAAAATAAAATGTATTGAAGTCATAAAAATTATAAAAAATACATTTCTCACAAGTATTGAGTAATAAATATTTATCGAGTTGGATTCTGGAAACCGTCAGATATTTATATATAACAATTTATATACAAAATAAATTGAAAACATCGGGTAAACTAATAATATAATTTTATAGTCTTAAAATGAGTATAAAATATATTAGGAATATTTTTGAAGTGTCGGATCAAATGTTTAAAATAAATGATTACGCGATAGCGTTTATTTAATAGGAAAATAAGCGTTTAATGAAAATGTAAAACCATGCATGAACTAATATGATGATGTTACTAATGATATGTAGACTAATCCTAGTCTATATGAAATGTCCTCGATGATGTTGTCCTGAATACGCAGCTAAACCCTTACGGTTACGCGTATTTGATACTCGTAAACCTAGTTTACGTTAAATGATGAATAGTGACTCACGAATAGTGATTTTCTCCGGGAATGAATAGTGTTTTGTGAATAGTAAAGTTTTGAATTACGTTCTCAGAATATCACATCGACTTCAAAAACGATGAATAGTAAAATGATGAATAGTAATTTGTGAATAGTAAATTCCCGAGATGAATAGTAAAATTTTCAAAGTTTGTAAAATGACTTGAAATTACGATTTGTCACATGGTGCTAGTAGTTCAAGTCAAAATGAGGCCATCAATGCTCTTACTCAACAAATTCAAACACTTGGGAAGCAAATTTCAATCATGCAAAAGCCGGTGAATGTAGTTCAAGAAGTTTGTAACGAGTGTGGAGGAGCGCATCCAACTAGGGAATGCCAAGGGCAAGGGTATTTGAATCAAGAGGAGGATGTTAATGCATTTTCGAGTGAATTTCAAGATATGGGCCAAGGGAGAGGGAAGTACCATTTCAAGCCTCAAGACAACCCATATGGAAACACTTACAATGAGAATTGGAAGAAACACCCCAATTTCTCATATCGTTCAAACAACACTCAAAATCCTCCCGGTTTAAACCAAAGCTCAAGTTCTAACCAAAACCATTCAAATTACCAAAATCAACAACAAAACTTCCATAACCAACAACAAAACCTACCTTATCAAAACCAATCCCAAAACCGACAATTTCAATCCCAACAACCTTTTAACCAAAACCAAAGTCAAAATCGTAACCAATACCAATCCAACTACCAAAATAACCAATCTCAAAACTACCAAAACAACCAAGATCCTCAAAATTACCAACATCAACAACAAGTACGTATCCACAAAACTCACAATCACAACCAACCCCAACCAACGACCCTTTGATGGCGATGATGACCAAGTTTTGTAACAATCAAGAAGCTAAAAACAACCAAGTTGATTCTACACTTCAAAATCAACAAGCCACTCTCAAAGACTTTGCCAAGTGGTCTAAACAAAGATACAGTGAAGCAAGCATTGGTTGACTTGGGTGCTAGCATCAACATGATGCCTTACTCTTTATTTGCAAAGCTAGCCTCAAAGGAACTCACACCGACTAGGATGAGCATTAGACTTGCGGATCATACCTATAGGTATCCTAAGGGCATAGCCGAAGATATGTTGGCTAGGGTAGGGAAATTCATTTTTCCCGCCGATTTTGTAATTTTGGATATGGATGAAGATGTGCAAGTTCCAATTATTCTTGGAAGACCATTTCTCATGACTTCAAAAGCTTTGATTGATGTGTTTGATAAGAAAGTCACACTTAGAGTTGGTGATGAATCAATGGTATTTGATCTTTCGGAATTAATGAAACGTCCAAAAGAAAGTGATGATGAACTTTACTATGTTGAGGGTATTGAAAACTTAACCGAAGAAGTGATTGACCAAAGTGTTGGTGCAGGGGCCATAAGGCCTTCTGTTAGTAGTGCATATAGCGGTATAGTGGAGAAGCCAATTTGGACAGAAGCTGTTAAGAATACCATACGCCCTTATGGGTTTTCACCAGAAGGCCGTATACCAAACCACCAGATCATACGCCCTTACTAGAATTTCAGAAGGGCGTATGCTCCTTCCACAGAATCTGCCCAAACCTCAACATTTAGCATAAGGCCTTACGCCTTCCACCATATGGGCGATGCCTTACTTGATTGAAGAAAATGATATAGAGTATGGAACCTTTCTACTTTGATATGGGGGTGATGATTTGTTTGAATCATATCATTTTGAGTTGGGGAATGAGGAATTAGAATTGATTGAAGACCTCCTAACTGTGGATGCACCTCTAATCACCAAAATTGAGAAACTCCCACAAGATGATGCATTTAAATTGAAACCATCAATTGAAGATCCACCCGCACTAGAACTTAAAGACCTTCCAAGTCATTTGGAGTATGCTTTTCTTGCGGAGGATTCCAAACTACTCTACTGGTTATCATTGCTAAAGATTTATCGGCAATTGAGAAGGAGAAGTTACTTGGGGTACTTAAAGAACACAAGAGGGCAATTGCATGGAAGATATCCGACATCAAAGGAATAAATCCATCATATTGTACTCATAAAATTCTAATGGAGGAGGATTACAAGCCCGTTGTTCAACATCAAAAGAGGGTTAATCCAAACATTAAAGAAGTAGTGAAGAAGGAAGTAGTGAAATTACTTGATGCGGGTTTCATATATCCCATATCCGACTCACCATAGGTTAGCCCGATTCAAGTAGTTCCTAAGAAGGGTGGGATGACCGTTGTGATGAATGAGAAGAACGAGCCGATGCCTACAAGAACAGTTACGGGATGGAGAGTTTGCATAGATTATAGAAAGTTGAATGATGCTACCCGAAAGGATCACTTTCCACTTCCTTTCATTGATCAAATGTTAGAGAGGTTGGCGGGAAATGAGTTCTATTGTTTCTTGGATGGATTTTCGTGCTACTTCAAATTCCCATAGCACCAAAGATCAAGAAAGACCACTTTCACTTGTCCATATGGTACATTCGCATATGAAGGATGCCTTTTGGGCTTTGCAGCCCGACTACATTTCAAAGATGCATGATGGCCATATTTCATGACATGATCGAGTCTTCTATGGAGGTGTTTATGGATGACTTCTCCGTGTTTGGTAACACTTTTTATTCTTGTTTAAACAATCTTAAAAATATGCTCTCTCGATGTGAAGCCACTAACCTAGTTCTTAATTGGGAAAAGTGTCACTTCATGGTTCGAGAAGGCATTGTCTTTGGGAAATTTCAAAATTGGGAATGGAGGTTGATAAAGCTAAAATTGAAACGATTTCAAAACTTCCTCCTCCCACTTCGGTGAAGGCCATAAGAAGTCTTCTTGTTCATGCAGGTTTCTATAGAAGGTTTATAAAAGATTTTTCTAAAATTGCAAGACCAATGGCACAACTTCTTGAAAAAGATGCGGCTTTTGTTTTTACAAATAAATGTCTTAATGCTTTTAATGTCTTAAAACACGAACTCACACACACACACCAATCATGGTAGCCCCACTGGGAGCTACCATTTGAACTAATGTGTGATGCTAGTGACTATCTTTGTTGGAGCCGTTTTAGGACAAAGGCATGGGAATCATTTTCAACCAATCTATTATGCAAGCAAGACATTGACGGATGCTCAAGAGAACTACACTACCACGGAAAAAGAATTGTTAGCGGTAGTGTTCGCTTTTGATAAGTTTAGGTCCTACCTAGTGTTATCCAAAACCATTGTCTACACGGATCATTCGACTTTGAAGTACTTATTTGCAAAACAAGATGCCAAACCTAGACTAATTAGGTGGATCTTACTACTTCAAGAGTTTGATATAGAGATAAGGGATAAGAGGGAGCCGAAAACTTAGCCATCGACCACTTGTCTAGGCTTGAAAATCCATTCTTAGAGAGTTAGAAGAAAAGGAGATCAATGATCAATTTAAAGATGAATATTTGTTAAGTATAGCAACAAATCAACCCCTAGGTTCATTTGCCCAAGATGGTACCCATGGTTTGGGATTATGCTAATTACTTAGCGGGTAGGATTTTAAGGGAGGATATGAGCTATCAAGACAAAAAGAAGTTCTTTAAGGATTTGAAAAATTACTTTTGGGAAGATCCATATTTGTTTAGGATAGGAGCCGACCAAGTAATTAGGAGATGTGTATTTGGGGAAGAGGCTAGGAAGATCTTAACGGAATGTCATCAAGGTCCTACCGGTGGTCATCATGGTCCAAATTACACGGCGAAGAAAGTATACGATTCGGGATTCTTTTGGCCTTCTATCTACAAGGACGCTCATATTTTGGTAAAATCATGTGATGCTTGCCAAAGGCAAGGCACAATTTCCTTCAAAAATGAGATGCCCCAACAAATTATGCAAGTTTGTGAAATTTTTGATGTTTGGGGCATCGACTTTATGGGCCCTTTTCCACCATCAAAAGGCAACAAGTATATCTTGGTTGCCGTTGATTATGTTTCAAAGTGGGCCGAAGCAAAAGCTCTTTCCACAAATGATGCTCGGGTTGTGGTGAAATTTTTAAAACAATTATTTTCAAGATTTGGAACTCCTAAAGCCTTAATAAGTGATAGGGTACTCATTTTGTAACAAAGTTTTAGAAAATTCTTTAATGAAGTATGGGTAACCCATAGATTTGCTACACCTTACCACCCACAAACGAGTGGTCAGTGGAAGTTACTAACCGTGGGATTAAGAGAATCTTGGAAAGAACCGTCGGTAAGAACCGAAAGGAATGGGCGGAAAAGCTAGATGATGCCTTATGGGCATTTCTGCATGCATTATAAAACCCCCATTGGTTCTACTCCATATCGGTTAGTGTATGGAAAGGCTTGCCACCTTCCCATTGAGCTTGAGCACAAAGCGTTTGGGCTTTACAAAGTTAACTTTGATCTTAGTAAAGCCGGTGATTTTCGAAAATTGCAACTAAATGAGTTGGATGAATTAAGAAATTTTGCTTATGATAACCAAAAGTTGTATAAAGAAAGAACAAAGAAATTTCATGACAAAATGATCAAACCAAAAGATTTTAAAATCGGTGATCGAGTTCTTCTTTTCAATTCTCGTCTTAAACTTCATCCGGTAAGCTAAGATCAAGGTGGATCAGGTCCATTCACAATTGCCCAAGTGTTCCCATATGGTACAATTGAGTTGAATCATCCTAATGGTAATTTTAAAGTGAATGGACATCGGTTGAAACATTATTTTGACGGTCCCATTGAGTTTCAAGGTGAGGGAGACCTCGACCTTTACCCCAAGGACAATTGAGTTCGGGGTCGAGTCATGCTCAAGACTCGTAAATAAAACGAGTACATTTGGGAATGTCTCGAAGGTTTAGTTAGTTTGATTTATTATTAGTTTGCATATTTAATTAGTTTAAGTAGTTAGATTGCATTTTATAAGCATTTGAGAAGTTTTGAAAAAAATTCGTGGCATAAGGCCTTCTGCTCAAAAACCATACAGCCTTATGCCTTCTCAAATGTTTCTGTCCTTTTTTGTGCATACCATACGGCCTTCTGGGTTAAAACCATAAGGGCGTATGCCTTTCTTTTAAAGTTTCAAGCAAAAACAACACCAGTTGATACGCCATCGAGTCGAAATCATAATGCCGTATTAAAAAAAAAAAAAAAAGGGTCAAAGTCAAAACCCGGTCTATTTTTTTAATCTAACCCAACCCTTCTTTCTAACGTTCAACAACACCGTCATTTATAAACAAACACAATACTAGTTCAAGAACACACCAACCATCATTTAAAATCCAATTTGTTCCAGCCCTTGTCAAATTTCATGTAAACCGAGCACAATAAATCACTTTCTTTTCATCATAGACGGATTTCGAGGTATCAATTCCAAATATTACACTTTTGATTTTCACTTTGAAAATTTCGATTTACATGAATGTTGCTGGGTTTTCGAATCTAAGGTATATTTGATGTTTAAATATTGTCCCTTGATGCTCGTAATCTTTATACATGTGCTTATTTTGGATTTATACCCATCATGTTGCCGACTTCTTTGGTTTCTATGAACAATTTTGGGTTTACCATGTGAACAATTTAGGAGTTACAGGTGTTGTTTTTGTGCTTGTATCACCATTGCATTTTCTTTAATTTCACACAGATTATTTGTTGTGTTACTTTGAAAATTAAAGTTATGAATGGCAAATTGGGTATTTTGTTCACTCAATGCTTTATTATGTTGTTAATTTTAACTTCATAACCTGATAACATTTTTTTGGGTTTATGTTAACAAATAGGTGAACTTAATGTCATATTGTGTTCTTATACTTGTTCCAAACATTCAAGAATATTTCATACTTGATTAAGCTTGATGTTATAATTGGACTGTGGTGAAGAGTGGACTAAAAAAAAGAGTAACTGCAAAATCATCCCATGGTTTGTGTAAATTCGCGAGAATCATCCCTATCTCAACGTTGAAGATTAGTCATCCCCAAGTCCAACGTTTAGCAATAATCATCCCCGAGCACTAACGTCGTTAGTTTTACCCGTTAAGTGTTAAATAATATTTTCCGTTAGTCCCTCCGTTAACATTTGTTGCACCGTTAGTCCTCATTTACGTTTCGTCGCTTTACGTTTTTGTCGTTTTTTCGTTTTTCCGTTTTGTCGGTTTTATCCGTTTTCATTGTTTTTTCGTTTTATCCGTTTTAATCAGTTTTTACGTTTCGCTGTTTTTCGTCGTTGTCCGTTTTATCCGTTTTACGTTTTATCCGTTTCGTCCGTTTTTACGTTTCGCTTGTTTTTACGTTGTTGTCCGTTTTTATCCGTTTTTGTCAGTTTTTTATCCGTTTTCGACCCTTTTTTTACGTTTTTTTTCGTTTTCATTGGAAAAAAAATATTTTCGAAAAAAAATAAAAAATTTTGAATAAAAAAATATTTTTTTCAAATATTTTTTTAAAAAAAAATCTTATAATTTTTCAAAATTTTCAATATGTCGAAATTTGAATAAAAAAAAATATTTTTCAAATATTTTTTATTAAAAAAATCTTTAAAAAAAAATTTTTTCCAATATTTTTCGAAATTTGGACATATTGTAAAAAAAATTTCCGAAAAATATTGACAAAAACGGACATTTTTATTTTTTTTGAAATTTTCTTTCGAAATATTGTTTTTCCAATTTTTTTTTGAAATTTTTTTCCAATTTTTTTTCTTTTGGAATAAATTTTCAATATGTTGAAATAGTACAAAAACGAAAGAAAAAGGACAAAATGTAACAAAACGTAAAAACAAGCAAAAAGATTAAAAACAAAGCGAAAACTTCAAAAATCGGGCGAAACGTAAAAACGGACGAAACGGATAAAACGTAAAAATGGTCGAAAACGGATAAAAAACGACAAAACGGATAAAACGACAACGAAAAACCGGCGAAACGTAAAAACGGACGAGAACGGATAAAACGTAAAAACGGTCAAAAGCGGATGACAAACCGACAAAACGGACAACAACGTAAAAGGCGGCGGCGTAAAAAGGACGAAACGGATAAAACGTAAAAAGCGGTCGAAACGGATAAAAGCGGACAACAACGTAAAAAAGCGGTAACGTAAAAGCGGATGAAACGGATAAAAACGTAAAAGGCGGTTGAAAAACGGATAAAAGCGACGAAGCGGTAAAAGCGGACAAAACGTAAAAAGTGACGAAACGAAATGAGGACTAACGGTTGCAACAAATGTTAACGGAGGGACTAACGGAAAATATTATTTAACACTTAACGGTAAAACTAACGACGTTAGTGCTCGTGGATGATTATTGCTAAACGTTTGTGGACTTGGGGATGATTAATGCTGAACGTTTGAGATAGGGATGATTCTTGCGAATTTACACAAACCACAGGGATGATTTTTGCAGTTTACTCAAAAAAAAAATGTTGGAAAGTCATGGGTCAGTTGGGATTAAAATTGTTTTCACGTTACTGTCACAATTTTTGAAGTGTTCATGGTTGAGTTCTAAGTTTGCTTTACACTATGAGTGTGGGATTGTCTTAATGTTTATTTGATAGTGTGTGACTTAGAATCATACCGCGTAAAATTAAGTTCAGTGTAGCGGAAGGGCATATGAGGTACCCTTCAGTTAGGTGATTCTCAAAGTGTGTAGTTGACGTTTATTATACATCTTTGTTTGGATTCTTTGGTGTTTGCTCTTTGGTAGGGTTGCATTTTTTGGAGTGGTTCATCACACATACTTCCTATCACTTTTGGATGCTCGTAGGTTGTTCAAGTTCGCCTTCATGCTCGCATCAGGGGAGTCCGCTTGTTCTTATCATTTTATCCTACATTATTATTCGTTATTGCCTCATTTCGGCCCATTTTCTAACTCTAAGTGTGGGATTCGTATCCGAATTCCATAACTAAGAGTTAAGTAAAATGGGCTGTTGATTTTCTTTGTGTCCCATATTTTGGACATTGGGGACAATGTCCATTTCTAAGTGTGGGATTGGGCACGTTACACTTAGGATTTTTCTTGTCCATATCGGTGTATATGTGCTATACGGGACTTGATTACCCGTATGGCATGTGTACATCACCCGTTGACCTACATTTCAAAAAAAATAAAAAAAAAAGAAAAATAATAATAATAATAATAAATAAAAAAAAAGTTTTAATAATAAAAAGTGGCCCTTTCTAAAGCTAGAACAAGGAGACTCTGACTTGACCCAAGTTTCATACTCTAGCTATCCCCTTAGCAACATTGGCTAAGCTTTTGCAAGAACGAAAAATGATAGAATCATGTATTGATTTGAATGTTAAGCAAGGAGTTGTTGGAACTCTTAAAAGCTCATGAATGTAATTTGTGGCTTTTTGCTCCTGCCATCTTTTATGAATATGAATAATATATGTTTTTTCAAATATTAGACAACTAAGTGGTTAATCACCCTTGAAAGTTCGGATTCCTTATGCTATGACCTTTTGCTCTCTAAGTAGTGTCATGCTTTATATAGAAAGATTCGGAGGTTCCGCGTCTTAAACTAGTAATTCTCGGAGGAAACCGTTTTTAACAAAAATAGGATGAGTGTTGAGTTCCAAGAGTCAAGTTCATGTGACTCTATATTTGGATTATCCGTAAAAGTTCTTTTGGTAATTATCAAGCATTGCATGAAACCCAATCCTAAGGTATACCACATTCCTCACCCCATGTATATATTAGCCATGTATATTATAATAAGTGGTCTTAGGAGGATTGCAATGTTTGATCTTACCAAGAGGGTAATTTGGACCTAAGAAAAAATCAAATGATCAAAAGTTTGTATAAGGGTCCAAAATTGGCAATTGCTATTAACTCATAAATTAAGCTTAACGTTTATGGAACTTTGGGGCTAAAATCTATACTTATACATCTATATATGCCCCAAATGACTTTTGAGTTAAAGCAATTTACTTTTATGTGTAATGTAAATATCCACATGATCGTGAACTTGAAATCCGAGACTCCTTGAGTTAAGAAGGTTCGTTCCGAGTATTACTAGGATAGAACTCGCATTATATGACAAAGATCATTGAAAACTCTAATTTAGTAGATATAAAGCATGGACATTTTATTGTAATAATTTTATAAGGAGAAAAAGGAATTTTCTAAAAGGTTTTGCATTTCATAGATGAGGATACGGATGGTCTAATATTTGTCTATAGTGTAGTCACCTAAATGAAGTGTGTCTTGAACTTCATAAATAAGATTTAGCTTTTAATGTTGAGAATAAATGGGAGCGAAAAGTTAAAAAATGTGTTGTATTAGCATTACACAAATTGCACATATGAGTAGTGTTAACATTTATTCCTTACATGATTGTGATTTTGTTTTAAGCTTAGTTTGGGGATAGTAAAAGTCGAGGGTGATGATTTTCGTCTCCTTGAAGCACCCATATTATGTGTCTTCTCGTTCTTAAGCTTTTGGATCATATTCTCTAATTTATACATATTGATTGGGCCATATGCTATTTTTTGTAGTTTCTTAAATAAAGGTCAATGGGGTGAAAGTTGAACAAAAGTATTTGCTTGAGGACAAGCAAAGCTTAAGTGTGGGATATTTTGATATTGTTTAAATTACTCTTATTTTACAAGGCAATATCTCATGATTTAGGCTCATATTAGTTCTTGTTTGATGAAATATGTGCTTAATTATGTTTAAAAGTCGTTTTGTAAGGTTAATGATGATTTGATGCAGATGGATTGAATTGGAGATGGATAGCATTGAAGATGTTCGAGATTGGATATGCTTAGAAGACCATAAGCCCATGTGTCCTAATCTGGAAGGCCTTATGCTACTTGAAGATTGAAGAACACATTTCCAGGTGGAAGACCATATGCCTATAGCAGAAGGCCTTATGCTCCACGTATGAAGAATGGCTATTTCACCAGGTCATACGCCCTTATGCCCCATCTCTGGAAGGGCGTATGGTGCCTGCATACTTGGTATAAAAACCCATTTTTAGGGTTTCTTCATTCATTCTTGTTAAGAATCGATGCTCTAGGTTTATTAGACCTTATCTAGGATAATCAATAAAGCACAATAACAATGAACAATATATATGTATATGCACAGCGGAATTAATCAAACTATCATTGTTATTATTAAGGTTTCTTCGTCATCATCATGTGTTCTACAAAACACATCTACCCCAATCCTAGGCGATCAACTCTAAGACGGTACAATCTAACAGGATCAATGATCCTTGAGGTCGACCAACTACATGTCGACATTCACTAGTCTAGGCGTTCATAAACACACGCCTAGACACACACACACTTTGTCGATGTTTACATTGTTTGACACTTATATAACCTCGTACCGCATCTCTTTATATATTAGAGAATGCTAGGGTTTACAAAGAGATAAATGTGAATATACAGAATATCTTCTTTAACAAGTAAATTGATCTTCTGAATATTCTTTTCTTTGAAGTTGTCCTCTTTGTCATAAATAGTCCTTCATCTTTCATACTATTTTGTCTTATCAACTCAATTGTAATTCCCAACTATTCTCTTCCACACACAACCAAGTGACGGCTCAAAACTATTCTTTGGAGATTTTTGGGGCTTTTTGGAGTACTTGGAGAGGAGAATAACACCTTTTGATTCCCGCAAACATTATTGTAATCCAACGGTTAATTCTTGACTTTTGATTTATGATTATGTCTTGCATCATTTTCTTTACTTGTTTGTTTGAATCACTCTTTATGAGTGAGTAGTCTTTTAATGTTTGCTTGGATTAGATGTAGCTTGTGGTTGGATAATACAAACTTGGTGTGATTGTGAAAAACCCATTTGGTGGTTTTTGATGAAATGAATATTTTGATGTTTTCTTTGTTCAAAGCTTATGTTTATCAACTAATGAGTCTATGAATGATTGGATTAAGCTTGTAGACCAACTTCTTTTGAAAGTCATTTATATTTCACTAATTGTCTATGCTTAGTGGAGACTTTAATCTAGACCAAGGATTATTGGGAATTGTTGAGGAGGTAAACTATAGTTTTGAATATTGTTTAGTTACACATATGACCATTGTGTAGTTGGAATCTAAATATCAAACATTTTGTGGAATCAATGATTGGTTTTAAAAGCATAATTTGAGGTGGTGCTTACAAAGACCCTTGTAGCACTTTCCAATAATTGTTAGGGTGAGCGATGAAGACCTCAAAGTCTAGCCACATTAGTAACCCAAATCGCACAATTGCACCATGTCGAGTATTATCCAACCCAAGTGAAGTCTATCTAAGCAAGCATTCTTTCTAGCTTATTGTTTCTCAAACTTTAATTAGTTAAGTATTTTTAAGGCTGTTTCTTAGTTTAAATGAATTTAGCTTAGTTTTAATAGTTTATAAAAACAAAACAAAAACCCATTTCATAACTAAATATAAAACGAACATTAAGTATCTTGATTTGATTTTGGCTTCCTTGGGACGATAAAACCGGTCCTTACTTTACTATATTACATACGATTAGTGCACTTGCCATTTGTGTGTAGTCTCTAGTTTGGTAATTTCCAAAGTTTATTTCATAAGTATTAAAACACACATCATTACCACCCTATAAATTGATTTTCAGTCATTCTATCAACTATTTACTACCATTACGGGAAACGATTTTCATGTTACTATGAAAAATTGTTTGAGCCATTATCTTACAAAACAACACGTTGAATACCATCTAAAACTTCGAAGAAACATAATACCATTTCAACAAAACCAAGCATCACATCATTTGTCCTCGAGTATACATAGCCTGATCACCTATGTATAATTCAGGAAAGATTATGTCATGAAAGAAACAAGCATCTTTTCAAACTTCCTAAAACAATCTTCACTCAAAAGCAAAGATTTGTAATCAGATAAATTATTTATAAACATCTCTTTTTGTTAACACTCTATAGATACCTCACGCCATTCATCACTCACTCAACCGATAAGTTGAAATTTTACCGATGACCTTTTAGGAAAGACTTTCCATACCATCTATGAGGAGGATTCCTCGATACAAGAAAACAATGAAAGGATTTCAGAACTACCGACAAGGACTAGAAATATGTAGTAAGATGTTTCAAAACTCAATAGAAATCTTAAGACATCACGAGACAACCCGAACCACTATCTTTGGACTAGAAGCCAAATTCTATCATTTCAAAAGTACCAGCTAGACCGAGTTACAAGAGTTAGTACAAAGCAAATACACACTAAGCAACACTGTAGAAATAAACCAAGCCTCCTAACTGGGACTACGGAACATTCCATTAAACATGTCCTCAGCAATATGTAAACTTCCCTACAATGAGTTTCCCTCAAAGGATAATTGAGTTAAATTAAGGTTATTGATATAAACTTCCCCTAAGGCATTATGTTCTCTAGAAATTCCAAATAACCTCACTCCCATATCAAGAGATACAACCGGCCTGAACATATCGGACAATCAATGACTCTCCATCTACAAGTGAAATCAGAACAAACATTCTTCGACATAGTATGAGCTGATATCTATGTTTTTGCTAGCATGATAACAATCTCAGTGATGAACTATTTTAGAAGCACTCAATATCAGAACAAATCTTGAAAATCAACCACCACACCATATCACTTAAATATTTAAGGTTTTGTGACTTGGCAACATAGAGCGTGGAAATATTTCGATAAGAGAAATTAAGAGAGACACCATCAAACAATAAGCATTTTAGTAATGGAGACTAAGCACCTTAGGCAAGGAAGACTCAAGTCATGACATTCGCTAGAACTAGAAACGCGAGGAAATCACAACTGTCACCCATAATCTATTCTTTTCAATAATGTCCTTATTGACAGACTTGATATTTTGAAATTTGGCACGAGACACGTGGTATCAATTTCAATTATACCTAATATAATATAGCCGATTCACCTTAGACTTTTGACAATTATTTCAAGATTTCCATGGAACCTACTAGGACATGAGTACCGCCTATTATCCTCAGCTCAATGGTCAGAGCGAGAGGACAATTCAAACATTAGAAGATATACTCAAAGCATATGTGATTGTTTCTGGAAATGATTAGGCAAATCATACTTCATCGAACAAGTTCCCTTACAACAATAGTTATCACATAAACATACTGACTGCACCATTTGAGGCACTCTATGGTTGAGGTGTCAATCACTTATTCACGGGTCAAAAATCAAGAAAGTCCAACTCATTAGTCCATAACTTATTCATGAAACAACAAAGAAATCGTATAGATCAAGAATCGCCATAAGCAACAACAAATAGATAGAAAAGCTACGTCGATACTGACGCAAAATATTGGAAATATGTTCCATAAGTCACAAACCATTAGAATTTCAAGTTGGCAACAGAGTTATGTTGAAAGTCTCTCCTGGGAAAGGCGTGGTACGATTCAGAAAAATGCGGGAAGACCGGATGCGGCTCAAATATCCTCACCTTTTCACCAATAACACTGTAGAAACCAACATGAACTGAATTCAGGGACTGAATTCCTTTTCGGGTGGGCGAATGTACCAACTCGTAATTTAAGGTCATTTCTCAAACTTTGAAATTTTCACTATTCATCTCGGGAAATTACTATTCACCGGTTACTATTCATCATTTTACTATTCATTGTTTTTGAAGTCGGTTTGAGACTTTGAGAGGTTACTTCAAAATTTTACTATTCATGAAACACTATTCATTCCCCGGAGAAAATCACTATTCATGATTCACTATTCATCATTTTTCGTAAACTAGGTTTACGAGTATCAAATACGCCTTGAGGTTTAAGCTGCGTATTCATGGAATATCATTGAGAACATTTCATATAGACTAGATTTAGTTTACATATCATCAGTAACATCATTTCATATCAATTTATGCATGGGTTTGCATATTTCATTAACGTATATTTTCCTATTAAATAAACGCTATCGCATAATCATTTATTTTGAACATTTGATCCGACACTTCCAAAATTATCCTCGATATATTTTTATACTCATTTTAAAACTATAAAATTATATTATTTGTTTTCCGATGTTTTAAATTTATTTTGTATTTAACTTGCTATATATATATATATATATATATATATATATATATATATATATATATATATATATATATATATATATATATATATATATACTATATAGTTAAAGCCACCAATGGGCTGGCATGACTTATAATTATTTGTTTGTTATTTTTGTTAACTTTAATACATTTTTAGAATTGTCAAACAATATTATAAAATTATATATAAATTGGAAATGACGTTATGAAAAAGACATAAATCAACCTCCTTCCAGCTATGATTTAATGCTTGAAAAGGGTGTTTTGAAAAAAATTAAGTTAATGAAAATAAGTTATAAACATACCAACTATTTATTATTGCATTAAGAATGAAAAGAAGTAAATGTTCTTCAAATATGAGAAAATAAAAGTTAAAAAGTTATCCGCAAAAACAAAGTATATGGTTTAAATTAAATTCAAATACGAATAATACTTTTTTTTGTATCGCATTGCCTCATCGTCTCCATTACAACACTCCTACGCTTGGTATTAGACTGTTGTTGTGCGCACTCTTCTTAAAAGTTATTGAACAACCTTTTGCGCATACCATATGTATGGCGACTACTACCTGTAATCCGCACATTATAATAACCGTGTCATTACATACTTCACGATACACTGTATACTAATATGGATAGATGAAATATCTTACCTTCTTTGAGCAGTCGTCGTTGTGTTATTGTCTGTGCTATATGTCCATCACTATAGTTTGTGTCATTCAACTTTCGCTTGCTTCTGGCAGAAACATGAGTGCTAGTACGAGACTGTACGTGACTGTAGCTTACTCCTGATTCTCTATGCACGACTCCAGCCACAAAGTCCAACACCAATGGTCCGGTCCCTGCATGTGAGCCTAATTTTAAGAAACAACCCTTTGAAGCCGGAAAACAATAAAAACAAACAATGACACTGTTAGGTGCAATAAGATAGTAACCTGTTAGGTGCAATAAGATAGTAACCTTTTGATATTGTTAATTAACTCAACAAAGGAAAAGGAGCACACCTGATGGGACTCGAACCCACAATCTCCTGATTAGAAGTCAGGTGCCTTATCCAATAGGCCACAGGTGTTTTTCAAAGTTAAATAAATCTGCTAACTACATTTTATTTTATAAAGTGAAGTGGCATGATTTGACACGGGCTGCTAATTGAGTATAATTACAATAAGCAATCTCATTTTAAGAATTAATGTCTTAAAAAAAACGCATACATCATACCTACTCTTTCACAGCATGTAGGTGCTTGTAGACATCAAGCGTTGTGTATTGGCCCTTGTTTTAGTACCTAAAGACCTGGATTTCAGTCGCCAAACCCACATCCATTCGAGCCCCCTAAGACACCCATTTCAGATTCGAAACCCGCCATTTCAGCACATAAACCAACATGTATTAGGCCCCATTTCAGCACCCAAAAGTACTTATCTAAGCTCCCGTTTCAGCACTCAAAAGCCACCAATTTAAGCCCTCAACTGCACCCATTTTAGTACCATATCAGCATCCGAAAACACCCACTTCAACCATCACTTCAGCATCCATATCCACATTTTTCAAGCTGCGTTGCAGTACCTAAAAGGATGTTTGGCTCGAGCAACTCTCTTACAAACCTAGTTTGGGATTTGGTATTGAATAAACTGGCGGCTATTCAAAAACATCAGCTCATAAGCAGCATATTTATCATCAGAACCCAAAATACATTCTAAACTGAGGCCATATTCACGCAGCATACATGATTACAAACGCTCGCTTAAAAAGTCATAAAGGTCATTATTTTCATCGGACCAAGCCGATAACCCAACAACCCTACCCGATAACACCGTTAGTTGCAAATATTGACCCTTTAAGCAATATTAACCATTTACCTGCATACCTACAAAAATGTGATACTGATCCATATCCTTTCCAAAAGTGTAACGAACATCCTTTAAATATGTGATCTTGGTGCAACATGGTCATTCGGTTTTTGTACAACATTGCGTCCCTTCCTTGTATTTTCACCAAGAAAGACTGCAAGAAATTGAATTGTTAAATGTGTAACTATGATTTTATTACAATGATTTAAGAATAAATATTCCAAGAACTTTCTTACATGATTGCAGTGTGATAATCAAAACTGATATATAGTGGATTGTTGGAGCTAATTAACAAAAGAGTAAACAACGTTTCTGATCAACAAATTATTTCGTAAAAAAGAATTATAAACATGTGAAATATAACTCACCGGAACATCCAGCGTACGAATTTGCATCCCTCTGATCGATACTCTGATTATTGGCGGTGGCAATTTCTAGACCATATGATGCGGTGGAAAAAAAATACTAAAACGAACAAAGGCGGTTTTAGTAGAAGTTGATATACCGTGCTGGTAATTGGGCCGTCACAGACCTGTTTCAAATACTATTACCATCAAAAGCTTATTTTAATCTCAATAAGAATTTCTTTGACAAACATAAAGCTTTTCCAAATCTGTCACCGCAATAAGATATGAAGCTTTATCATATTACACATCATGTCGCATTGCTTTTTCGTTTCATCTGTAACTTTTAGAAAGATTTAATATTCTACTAAATAGTAAATATGAATGACTATCTAAAACTTATATAATAACTTACTATATGCATGCATTAGTTCATTAGCTGTCTATTTTTGCTTCAGTGGTGTGATGCCACTATCATCTGATTTATTGTTTGCAGATTCCTGTTCAATTTTGCTGCTTTGAATTAAGTCATTGATACGGTTAGCAGGAGACATGTTGACAAACTATATACCAATTTGACATAGGTAGTTTCTTCCTTCTTTTAGTTCGAGAGCAGTAGCTTTTTTGCTAATTCCTTGTCCGACGCAACCTTCTATTCCGTACTTTACACCTAAGAAGCAACATTTTATCTGAATAGAGCAACAAAGGTTTCCTAATAATTAGTATGTTGTATTAGATGACATATGTGATGCTTGCTATATGTTTTACCACGTAATACAACAAATTGCATAGTAAAGCAAAAGGGCGAGCATGTTGTATTAAATGACTAAGAAAGTAGGCTTTAGATGTGGATTAGTACATAGCATTTTCTTCGAGTTTACCGTAATGGAAACAAATAAATCATTAGATAAAATAATAACGCAAATTTACCTCTATGCCTGCGTTGTTTCTCTATGAAGACTGTGAGTCGCTTATGTTGTTGTTGGTAGCACACGAATTCCTTGGTACAGACAAAGGCGCAAAGAGCAAAAAACTATAACTGGTATTACACTTTCATATTTGGAACCACCTGGATCTATAGTACAGAAAAAAGTAATGGCGTAAACATATCAACAACTGTATATAGCTAATGAAAAAATTCAAAAAATAAGGCAATGTCATGCTTACGCGTGTGGTCGGGTGAATCAGCTGACAGCTGCATAATGCGGATCACATATCTGCAACTCCAAACATCGCCGAACAAAACCGCCTCCTAAAGTTAATCTAAAATGCTTATCTGCCCCGTTTTTTGTTACACACAAGTGACCAAACATAAATATAACAAATAAGCAATCTCAAATCCCCCAAACCCTATAACAATTCAAATATTAACAAACAATAAAACATCATTAATAAAATAAAGCGTACCTTTTTTTGACAGCTTCAATATCAGCAAACCTTAACAAATAATTGCATTGTCAGACTAATCAAGTTTCATTAGTGAAACAGAGAATTCAATTCAAAAATCAAAATCCTATAACGAAGATAGCAAAAACTATAACTTTCTAATAGCGATTTGTAACTTTCTTTGGGATCCTAGAACGCCGTCAATATATTTGAGCTGAAACTCACCTACCAGTTGTGTCTATGTCCGCATGTTTTTGCATCACCTTTCTTCTGGACTCTGATGCATCTGGCAATGTCACCTCATTTGTGTTTTCAGTTCTGCCAAAAAAAAAAAAAGAATATTGTAAACAGGAGTTTGAATTCTCGTCTAATTAGTAAAGGTCCTTAGAAAGTATTAAAAGTTCTCAGCTGATCTGTTAACACTTTATAATTTGAAATTGTAGATAAGTTTCGATCAGCTACACTTTGGTATCACTTCGGATCCGTTTGAGGGAATAATAATCATGCCAAACAAATTCACCAAGTTCCTACTTTAAAAAAAGGGTTAGGACAACCCGAAAGGCATACCCTAGTCTCCTTGTACGACAGCAGGCTACAACTTTCTGCGGTACTTCATTAATATCTGTACCAACATGCTATAAATAATCAGAGCAAGCCAGAACAACCATTCTTTTGCCTAACACCAAGTAAACCTTTGTAGTATAAGTAGTAATATCACGAACATATGTATCGCGTGTTATAAAGCAACTAACCTCGCTGCGGTTTGAATGCTGATTCTTGCGACATTCTTTGCGGGTTCAATGATATTAACCATCACTTCTTTGTTCGGATAAATTTGGTTGACAAGACATTTTCCATTGCACCGCCTATTTCTCCTTGTTTGTGTATCCCAACCGTAGTCAGATATTATAAAAAGGTTTAGGAACTAAAATCTATAAAAATATATAAAAAAACAGGGTATGTAAGCAGATATGTGCTTACACGTGTCTTTGGTAATTTGATCGGCAGGGATAACAGAACCGTACCGCACACAAGTTATTGGCTTCAAGAGATTAATGCAACAATAAGGTGAAGGTGATACCTACAACACAATAGTGGGTGGTGAGTAACAGCCACAAAATGCAGGTGAAGAACTTCCGGAATAAATGAGGCGGTGAACATAAATAAAATAGTAAATCGCTATTAGAAAGTTACAAATCTGAATAGAAAACCAAAAGAGAGGTCGTGTTTTCCGAGTGAAAAAAAAAACGTTGATAATGACTTATTAAAGGATAATCTATATGATTGAAGTCACTGTACCTCAATTTCATGGAAATCTTTTTGATAGCGTGAGAGACCATGACCACCACTTGTAGGAGCTAAAACTTTTGTGTATCATACGAACTTAAGTAATTCAAATCAATAACGACAAATATAAATTTTTAGCTGCGACTTAAATGTTCAAAAGAAACATGTGACTTTCAGAGTCAATTAAACTTGAGCTATACCAGGTTTCATGACGAGGTGACGGTTCCTTCACGCCTATCATAGCCATGTGAAACAGCGAATTATCATGGGTCTGGGTGAGGCACCTACTGTCCATCAAAAAGCTTACTCAGACGCTCGTGTCCAATAGCAAAAATCCACCGTTCACCTAAACACTACGTGAACTTGTCACTTTCACCAACAGTGTCAAAGTTTTACATTGAGTTTAATATATATCGCTTTATCAGTTCTCTTTAGTGAAATGTACGACCAAGTCTTACTCGGAACATATCCGAGTTATTTCATTTATCGCCTTCTTTGGCTTTAAATGCATAGCCTAAAAGCCATGTTATTGATAAATGAGTGGACTACTCGGTCTCAAACAATTGATATAGAGTAAAGATATGGTCACCACTCGAGCATAAGCAATAACATAGAAATGCGATGAAATGATAGATAGACCTAGTAGAGGTTTTTGTTGCAACATTTGTTCGAGATCCGATATCCCAATAGCGGTAACATCGGCATAATTCCGTGTTGCCCTTCCTCCGAGGAAGATTTTGGGGTAGATTAAACCTTATTGTTTTGTTTAGAGTTAGTGTATCTACTATACTATTTACCAAAGGAAAATAATCATATAGAAACAAAATCTATTATAAAGTTCATGACCTTACCTAGTTTTAAGAGTAAAAGGGAGATCACCAGTTCTAATATATTTGAGGCATGCAGTAGTATAGATTCGAGTATATTGTGGTGTGTATGAGGAAACACAGAGACGTACCAATACATCAGAAGTGTGTATCCAATTCGTTTTCTAATTGTTAAATCTTAGATGGATGATGAGGATGGGTGAAACAACCAACATCACAACCGTTGTTCGTGACACGGTATGTCCTGTAAACTTCAAAGAAAAAATAATGGTCATAACGTGATCAATGACACCTGTTACGATAACATAATAGCTATCACTCTCAGCATATCGTGCTGCATAACAGACTCCTCTTCTTAATGGTAGGCAATAGTAGGAATGCCTTTAGAAAAAAATTAGAATAATAGGTACATGTTTCATGCAATCTAATACAAATTTTAACTAAATGATAGTATATTCCAGACCAGCTGTTAATTAAGGAGCATATGTACCTTAGTGGGAACAAAGTTGCAAGGTTTTTGAAAGAGAGTTCCAAGAGGATGTTTTGGGTGGCTAATCCATCTTCCCCGTGCTTGTATACCCACATGTCATCAGCTTTGCTCTCAGGTTCTAGGTCTTTTAGGTATACAGATTTTCTTACTTGAGAGATTGACTCGTCGCTCGGCTGCTGGACTGCCAAATGGTAGAGCATCATCAGCAACAATGATGCGATCACCAACTCGCATGTGTGGACACTGCCCTTGGCGTGATGTTCCAAAGAAGCCTCTTCTTGCCTCCCGGTTGTTAATGGAGGCACATGGCGTGTTCGATAAAACCTACATTGACAATTTTGCAAATCACTTACTACGTACACAATTGATACTATATTTACATTCCACATTGTGCATTCACTGCAGGATATTTTAAGCTCCTTGCCAATCATATTTTAAGCTCCTTAAGTGTGTATCTCGGTTGCACCAATTACCCTTGCACCTTATCCGTCTATTTTGGATCTCAAGCTCTACCACTTAAATCCTAAATTAAACAATGTTATTGCATTAGATATATAAAAAGGTAAAGTTAGAGAGACAATCCAACCCAGAGAAATATACCACCTACCAGATTAATCAGGACACCATGACTCTGGCGATAGCTTGAATAACAGAAATAAAAGGTGCAATAACTGGTGTTTGCATGTGGATTGCAGCATAACTCTAAAACAAAACATCAAATTCAAAAAGACTAAATAACACATAAAGATTTGACACTCAATAAATATCCATTTATTAAAATCCACTTGCCCGTTAAAAAATATAAATTGGTTCATATACTTACCTCATCCTCCCATTTAGATCGTATCGAAACCTCAAAGTTCCATATGTGATTGGATCACTTTGTCTATGGAAGAGAAGGTATAAAGCGTTAAAATTTTGTAAATGTGTTCAAACAGATGTTTAGAAAAGTGAGTAACATAAAAATTGAGTATTTGAATATGGTGCATAGCAACCAAGTTTGTTACCCCGATTGCATCAAAAGCATGAGTTATTAATCCACCACGAGCCTTGCTGATGTGTGCATGCATATTACCAGTAACCATGGGACTCATGCGCTGAATATAATCATACTTATGAGAAATCCCTTGAAAATAAGTAAAATACATAAGAATTAAGGCATCCTGATGTATATTGAAAGAAACTCGTGATCTTACAGAGAATTTTGACATAAAACGAATTGTTGCGAATGGAGCACAAGTGGTCAGAATCATCAGTATTATTAGAACATTGAGATAAATTAAAGCACACAAAGATGAATTTTTATACAACAGTAAAGATGGAGTTTGATGTATATACCTTATTCTACACCTTCAAGTGCAATTTTTGTTTCATAATCTGCATAAAATATACAATATGCATGTTAAAAAGGCTGGATATGAATGATATTAGGGTTTATTGTGATGATTGAAAAGGTCATATATTCATTAAAAGATTGTTAAAGCGGAATATATAAAAAAGATAATTACTTAATATAATTTTTGTAGATAAATTGTATTTAGTATAGGATTCCAATATAATTATAGGCATTTATAGATTATAATATGCAAGATAATTATCAAAATAACTTGTTGCCTAAGTGGTAAACACACAAGTTATTAATGCTACTCTTAAAAACAACCCAAGTTCAAATCTCACCAATGACATTTTTTATAAAAACGAATTTTGAAAAAATAATATTAAAAATTAATATAAATTATACATTAAAACCGGAAAAAAATGGATTAATAGTTGGATTATTAAATTGCTTAGGTGGACATATAATGCTTATGTGGCATTGAGGTGACAATGAGGTGGCATTAATGCCAAATGCCTCTGTTATATATATATATATATATATATATATATATATATATATATATATATATATATATATATATATATATATATATATATATATATATATATATATATATATATATATATATATATATATATATATATATATATATATATGACGGTTTTCGTAAATTCAACTCGATAACTATTTATTCACTCAATTCTTAGAAATGTATTTTATAATTTTATGACTTCAATATATTTTATTTTGTTCCGTTAAAATCGATTTCAGCTAACGCTACACTAAATACCTAATTATATTTATCAAATACACACTATACTTTAACTTCAATTGCATTTAACTACAAAAACTCATCCACCCTTTCCCAATTTAACCTTTGGCCGACCTCCCACCCCCTAGTCACCATTTATTTTGTAAACATCTTTGCTAATGTACCTACACATTGTATGACTAAACATACTAGATATTATCCATCCTAAACACGTACAAACACACATTTGAAGGTGAAAAGTGAAAGAATCCTCTCATTTCTCTCAACCATTCGCCAAGGCAAAACCAAGAAGAAATCATAATATTTTTTTCAAGATCAAGTGCTTATATTAACACTAGTATACTTCTTTTAAGGTTTTGCAATAAAAACCTAGGAGTAATTAGGAAACTGTCACAATTCTCAATTTCGGTCATTTCTCAAACTCTATATTCATCATTTCATATCGGTTCGTGCATGGTTTTGCATTTTTCATTAACGCTTATTTACTATTAAATAAACACTATCGCAGTAATTAATTATTTTGAACATTTGATCCAATACTTCCAAAATTATCCGATATAATTTTTATACTCATTTAAGACCATAAAAATAATATTATGAGTTTACCGGTGTTTTAAATTTATTTCGTAAATAAATTGTTATATTTATATAATTACGACGGTTTTCGTAAATTCAATCCGATAATTATTATTTCACTCAATTTTTGTAAGAAATGTATTTTTATAATTTTTATGACTTCAATATATTTTAGTTTGACCCGTTAAAATTTATTTTTAGCTAACGCTACCCTAAATGCTTAAATATATATACAAGTTACTAATAATTCCTAACTAACTACACTTCTACTTATACACACAAGTACTTAACTTTAACAAAAACCATTTAGTCTTTTTATTTTCTATGTATGTCGACCATACATGATGACACACATTTTGTGAACCAAAATATCTAACTAGATAGATATTTACAAGATATATTGTATATACTTAATTAAACACATAGAACACACACACTTGAAGGTGAACTAAACACAAAACCCTCTCATCTTACTCATGTGGATCGGCCAAGGAGAGAATCAAGAGGAAATCATAAGATTTTTCAAGCTACAAGTGAATTTCAAACACTAGAATACTTCTAATTAGGTTTTGAAATAAAAACCTAGGAGTAATTAAGGAATCCTTTGTTCTTATAACCTCATCAAGTAAACTAGTAAGCTTTTCATATTCATGATCATATTTCATATTCATTTTCATATTCATTTCATCATATTTGAGAAAACATGCAAGTCTCATGAGGTTTATACCACTTTTTCATTGATTTTAAGAGTTATGTATATATAAGTCATCCTATAATTACTCCTTGTTATATATTATTTTTGGTGATGTCTAGGAACCCATGACACCCTAAGAAAGTGTATGGTAGGATTAGAATAGCTTGAGTTGTTTTGAATGGGTTAGAATAGGTTTGGCGCGAGAAAACTCATTTCGACAAGTTTGCAAAAGGCTGTCCTTATTTTAAAAATCTGAAAATTCGACAGTAGGTAAAATTTTTGGCCTAGATATTTAGAAAATACACTTTAAAACGAAAATGTGGCGCTTGAACGGATTAAAACGGAGCTATAACGAAGAAGTTATGAATTTTTCAAGTTAAGCGACGAAAACTATAAATTCGGAAATTTCAAGATGATACGTCAAATTTATACGAGTCAAAATGAGGCTTAAGCGTTATTGAATGTGTCGACTTATCAAAAATATATTAATATACTTTGATACGAAGCTAAGGACATATAAAACGAGAAAACGGACTTGTAACGAGTAAATTACACGCGATAAACCAAGTTGCCGTAACTTTATTCTATTAGCAAAATTAATCTATTTTCTATTGAACACATACTACGGCAACGAGTCACCATGTTGAGGACGTTTTAACAATGACGGAGAACTTTTATAAAGTGATGTCTTCTAGTAAAAGTAAGTTCGTCAAGCATATTTTCCAAAATGTCCATCCGTTTGTCTAGCGGAGTTGTAATAAATTAAATATAGTCACTTAAACTTTGCGAAAACCACCCTTAAACTATATTTTGGACACAAGTACCATACTTTACCTATATTTTCTCCATGATCGAGACCTCTATGATAAAAACTTAAATGCTAAAACTTTGAGATAATGATACAAGCTTTCTAAAACCGCTTGAGTTTGTTTCCTAACACTCGATGTGCACCATTTTACGACTAGCTTTTCAAGGCCATTTAGTCACTTTCATGACTTGTCAAATTATATTATTTTACTACGAAAAGTTATAGATTCATAATAAATCACTAAATGATTATCGAGGATATCATTTCAACGTAAATACTTGTAAAGTATTTTGTAACTTGACAAGATGTCATAAACATATATTTCGACGATAAACTTTATTTTCCAAAATGTACAAGTGGTATGGATATCATATGAGTTTGCATACACGACATTGTTTCATGACTTATATTAGAGCATATCATTCATAATAGGTCGCGGTTAGAGATTGCGCCTCATTTCGTGCATCCACTTTGTCATCATAACTATTGCAACAGTGAGTTCGTAGCCCACTTTTACTCGCTTAATTGTTTTATAAACTCTTCTGGGAGATACATGCTCAACTACTTGCTTTTACTTTACATCTATGTGAACTTAAATATCTTTTGTTTCACTCTATGCTAGTAAGTAGATTATGCCCGAACTAAATTGATCACTATGTTATGAACGCTATTAGTTGAAACACTTTTCGTGATTTTGAACCCTTCGACATGTATATTTGAGCTCTTTTAAATTGATTCGAACCCTTTAATATATAAGTGAACACTTTGGACTTGATATGAACCTTTTGACATATAGTTAAACTCTTTAACTTGTACAAGGACCCTTTTGATATATTTTAAACTTGTTTGACGTGATTTTGAACGCTCGACTATCTTGAACCTTTTGATATTATTCGAGCTCTTTGACTGCTCGAACTTTTGAACTCGACTTAAATCTTTGAACTTAATTACGAACTTTTGAACGGAACTCTTGAACTTAAATACAAACTTATGACTTGTTTGAACTTATTGAACCGGATGTGTTATGACCTTGACCTAAAGTCTCCTATGATCGAGCATCACTATAAAGTCTCCCATGTTCGAGAGCATCACTATAAAGTCTCCCTTGTTCGAGCATCACTATAAAGTCTCCCATGTTGGAGCATCACTATAAGTCTCCTTTGTTCGGAGCAATATTAAAGCCTCCCGGTCCGGAGTGAATGTCTCCATATGGGACGGAGCATTTTCAATCTAAAGTCTCCCATGTTCGGGCAAAGGCAAATTCTCCCATGTTCGGAGTGTTCTTAATTGTATATAATAGTTGTATGATGTAATTGTTCGTACATTCGCATTGTTAGTCTCCTATTAGTAGGTAGTATGGATAGCGCTATTAGAGGTCGGCCAACCTCTCGTCCACTATGTTACGGACGATATTATTTATTCTAGGGCTTTGCACGCATACATTATTATATACGTGGTATTATATTGTGAACTATTATGACCACTTATACTTGACTACTTGATACAATATATTTTGTGCAATGGGTTGTGAACACACAGTTGCAAGTTTTGTATGGGCGAACTTGAACCGACTGGATTTACAATGCCTTTGCTTTGTGAACTATTATGATAACGCACTTGAATTCTAGACATACTACTTTTGGCGGTGGGTTGTGAACACACAGTTGCAAGTTTTGTATGGGCGGAACTTGAACCGAGTGGATTTACAATGCCTTTGCTTTGTGGACTATTCTAAATGACCAAAAACTTTGCCTTTGTTGCATGAACGCTCTTTAAAAGCTTTACTTGTTAACCAAACTCTATGAACTCACTCAACCATTGTGTTGACACTTTTAGCATGTTTTATCTCGGTATCTAAGGCATTCACTTCATGGCATGCATGTGGACTTATCATAGAGTCGCGGTGTCGACGCGCCTCACCTATATTTTATGCACTTAACTATCGCTTGATTGTAACAAACTCGCTTTGATATATTGGAAATCTTTTGGGACCTAATCTTTGTAAACTCGATTATTTTAATGAATCAAACGATATTTTCAAAATGACACTTTAGGTCGCTCGATATAATCAGAACTTTGATGCTATGACAGTCCTCCCAAGGTATTCCATTCCATCAGTAAATGTAATTTGGGGTGTGACAGATTGGTATCGAGCATCGGTTATAGAGAACTAGGTTGCATCATTGACCCTAGACTATAACTACATCATCATAGCATCTCATCATATCATTATAAGTGCATACTCCTTATACATGCGAACTTATGACTCAACACCAAACATCATATGAGACGATTAGTCCAAGCATTGCATAGTTACTCCTAAATTATACATAGCCCGATCACCTATGTCTAATTCAGAAGAATCATGCAATGAAGGGAGTAGTAGTCTCATATGTGTAAGCAATTCGTAATCGAGCCAAATTTTCAAAAGATTTTCTTCAAACCACTTGTTTCAGCTTGATCCGAGTGAGCTCTTGTTTGATGAGTTGCAAAGATCGAGCTAGAAACAAGTTGTTACCTAAACCGATTTAGCCTAATCGTATGACGCTTCTTGTTTGATGAGTTGTGGGATTAAGTAAAATCGGTTACCTAAAAATCTTTTGAGGATTTCGCCGAGAATGGGAAAGCTCGCCTCATCGAGCCTAGTCATAAGAGAGCATGTATTTAGGATGGGAAATGCTCACGATAGCACGAGAACGTACTTAGTTGGTTGAGGAACCCATATGCATGAGCATTGACATGATCATTTAGACCATACACGAGCATAAACTTTTAGAACCCTTGTCGAGGTTCGGACCATAGTATCATTAATCGAATCACGAGGACGTGATTCCTCTGACATGGGAAGAATGTCACAATTCTCAATTTCCGGTCATTTCTCAAACTCTATATTCATCATTTCATATCGGTTCGTGCATGGTTTTGCATTTTTCAGTAAACGTTTATTTACTATTAAATAAACACTATCGCGTAATTAATTATTTTGAACATTTGATCCAATACTTCCAAAAATTATCCTGATATAATTTTAATACTCATTTTAAGATCATAAAAATAATATTATGAGTTTACCCGGTGTTTTTAATTTATTTCGTAAATAAATTGTTATATTTATATAATTACGACGGTTTTCGTAAATTCAATCCGATAATTATTATTTCACTCAATTTTTGTAAGAAATGTATTTTTATAATTTTTATGACTTCAATATATTTTAGTTTGACCCGTTAAAATTTATTTTTAGCTAACGCTACCCTAAATGCTTAAATATATATACAAGTTACTAATAATTCCTAACTAACTACACTTCTACTTATACACACAAGTACTTAACTTTAACAAAAACCATTTAGTCTTTTTATTTTCTATGTATGTCGACCATACATGATGACACACATTTTTGTGAACCAAAATATCTAACTAGATAGATATTTACAAGATATATTGTATATACTTAATTAAACACATAGAACACACACACTTGAAGGTGAACTAAACACAAAACCCTCTCATCTTACTCATGTGGATCGCCAGGAGAGAATCAAGAGGAAATCATAAGATTTTTCAAGCTACAAGTGAATTTCAAACACTAGAATACTTCTAATTAGGTTTTGAAATAAAACCTAGGAGTAATTAAGGAATCCTTTGTTCTTATAACCTCATCAAGTAAACTAGTAAGCTTTTCATATTCATGATCATATTTCATATTCATTTTCATATTCATTTCATCATATTTGAGAAAACATGCAAGTCTCATGAGGTTTATACCACTTTTCATTGATTTTAAGAGTTATGTATATATAAGTCATCCTATAATTACTCCTTGTTATATATTATTTTGGTGATGTCTAGGAACCCATGACACCCTAAGAAGGTGTATGGTAGGATTAGAATAGCTTGGAGTTGTTTTGAATGGGTTAGAATAGGTTTGGCGCGAGAAAAACTCATTTCGACAAGTTTGCAAAAGGGTCTGTCCTTATTTTCGAAATCTGGAAAATCCGACAGTAGGTAAAAAATTTTGGCCTAGATATTTAGAAAATACACTTTAAAACGAAAACGTGGCCGCTTGAACGGATTAAAACGGAGCTATAACGAAGAAGTTATGAATTTTTCAAGTTAAGCAACGAAAACTATAAATTCTGGAAATTTCAGCATGATACGTCAAATTTATACGAGTCAAAAATGAAGCTTATGCGTTGTAAATTATTTCGACTTATCAAAAATATATTAGTATACTTTGATACGGCTAAGGACATATAAAACGAGAAAACGGACTTGTAACGAGTAAATTACACACGATAAACCAAGTTGCCGTAACTTTATTCTATTAGCAAAATTAATCTATTTTCTATTGAACACATACTACGGCAACGAGGACCATGTTGAGGGTCGTTTTAACAATGACGGAGAACTTTTATAAAGTGATGTCTTCTAGTAAAAGTAAGTTCGTCAAGCATATTTTCCAAAATGTCCATTCGTTTGTCTAGCGGAGTTGTAATGAATTAAATATAGTCACTTAAACTTTGCCGAAAACCACCCTTAAACTATATTTTGGACACAAGTACCATACTTTACCTATATTTTCTCCATGATCGAGACCTCTAGGATGGAAACTTAAATGCTAAAACTTTGAGATAATGATACAAGCTTTCTAAAACCGTTGAGTTTGTTTCCTAACACTCGATGTGCACCATTTTACGACTAGCTTTTCAAGGCCATTTAGTCACTTTCATGACTTGTCAAATTATATTATTTTACTACGAAAAGTTATAGATTCATAATAAATCACTAAATGATTATCGTAGGATATCATTTCAACGTAAATACTTGTAAAGTATTTTATAACTTGACAAGATGTCATAAACATATATTTCGACGATAAACTTTATTTTCCAAAATGTACAAGTGGTATGGATATCATATGAGTTTGCATGCACGACATTGTTTCATGACTTATATTAGAGCATATCATTCATAATAGGTCGCGGTTAGAGATTGCGTCTCATTTCGTGCATCCACTTTGTCATCATAACTATTGCAACAGTGAGTTCGTAGCCCCACTTTTACTCGCTTAATTGTTTTATAAACTCTTCGGGAGATACATGCTCAACTACTTGCTTTTACTTTACATCTATGTGAACTTAAATATCTTTTGTTTCACTCTATATGCTAGTAAGTAGATTATGCCCGAACTAAATTGATCACTATGTTATGAACGCTATTAGTTGAAACACTTTCCGTGATTTTGAACCCTTCGACATGTATATTTGAGCTCTTTTAAATTGATTCAACCCTTTAATATATAAGTGAACACTTTGGACTTGATATGAACCTTTTGACATATAGTTAAACTCTTTTAACTTGTACAAGGACCCTTTTGATATATTTTAAACTTGTTTGACGTGATTTTGAACGCTTGACTATCTTGAACCTTTTGATATTATTCGAGCTCTTTGACTGCTCGAACTTTTGAACTCGACTTAAATCTTTGAACTTAATTACGAAACTTTTGAACGGAACTCTTGAACTTAAATACAAACTTATGACTTGTTTGAACTTATTGAACCGGATGTGTTATGACCTTGACCTAAAGTCTCCTATGATCGAGCATCACTATAAAGTCTCCCATGATCGGAGCATCACTATAAAGTCTCCCATGTTCGAGCATCCCTATAAAGTCTCCTAGTTCGGAGCATCACTATAAAGTCTCCTTTGTTCGGAGCAACACTTAAAGCCTCCCGGTCCGGAGCGAATGTCTCCATATGGGAACGGAGCATTTTCAATCTAAAGTCTCCCATGTTCGGAGCAAAGCAAATTCTCCCATGTTCGGAGTGTTCTTAATTGTATATAATAGTTGTATGATGTACCGTTCGACATTCGCATTGTTAGTCTCCTATTAGTAGGTAGTATGGATAGCGCTATTAGAGGTCGGCCAACCTCTCGTCCACTATGTTACGGACGATATTATTTATTCTAGGGCTTTGCCCGGCATACATTATTATATACGTGGTATTATATTGTGAACTATTATGACCATTTATACTTGACTACTTGATACACTATATTTTGTGCAATGGGTTGTGAACACACAGTTGCAAGTTTTGTATGGGCGGAACTTGAACCGAGTGGATTTACAATGCCTTTGCTTTGTGAACTCATTATGATAACGTGCACTTGACTTCTAGACATACTACTTTTGGCGGTGGGTTGTGAACACACAGTTGCAAGTTTTGTATGGGCGGAACTTGAACCGAGTGGATTTACAATGCCTTTGCTTTGTGGACTATTCTAAATGACCAAAACTTTGCCTTTGTTGCATGAACGCTCTTTAAAAGCTTTACTTGTTAACCAAACTCTATGAACTCACTCAACCATTGTGTTGACACTTTTAGCATGTTTTATCTCGTATCTAAGGCATTCACTTCATGGCATGCATGTGGACTTATCATAGAGTCGCGGTGTCGACGCGTCTCACCTATATTTTATGCACTTAACTATCGCTTGATTGTAACAAACTCGCTTTGATATATTGGAAATCTTTTGGGACCTAATCTTTGTAAACTCGATTATTTTAATGAATCAAACGATATTTTCAAATGACACATTAGGTCGCTCGATATAATCAGAACTTTGATGCTATGACAGTCCTCCCAAGGTATTCCATTCCACCAGAAATGTAATTTGGGGTGTGACACATTACACGAAACCAATGATATAGATCATGTTTGGAGTCGTTTTTCACATCGATAGAATACTTTTGAGAAAACGATGTCTTCTAGTAAAAGTGAGTTCACCTAGCCTATTTTTCAAAATGTTCCACCGTTCGTCAAACAGAGTTGTAACGAATAATTTATGGTCACTCAAACTTTGTCGAAAACTAACTTTAAACAATATTTTAGTCCGACCACCCTACTTCATCTATATTTTTCTCCATGATCGAGACCTCTATGATCAAAAGTTAAAAGCTAAGACTTTTAGATAATGTTACAAGCTTTCCAAAACCATTGAGTTTTTTTTTTTCTAACACTAGATATTCACTATTTTACGACTAGTTTTTCGAGGCCATTTAGCCATTTTCATGAGTTGTCAAATTATATTGTTTTACGACGAAAAACTATAATTTCTTAATAAATCACTAAATGACTATCGTATGATATCATTTCAACGTAAGTATTTGTAAAGTAATTTATAACTTGACAATACGTTATAAACTTATTTTTCGACTATAAACTTTATTTTCAAAAATGCACAAGTGGTATGAATATCATATGAGTTTGCATGCATAACATTATTTCATAACTTATATTAGAATCATATCATTCATAATAGGTCATGCGGTTAGAGATTGCACCTCATATCGATGTATCCACTTTTGCCATCATATCATTGTATCAAGTGAGTTTTCATAGCCCGTCTTTCAAGTTTATACTTTATTTCAAACCTACGGGAGAATACATTGCACATCATTTTATTACGATACCAAGTATATCAAATTCATTACATTGCTTAAGTTACCTCATTGCCAATTGAATGTCCCCATTTCATAATCATGAACCGTTAATTTGAACAAGCGGTGAGTGAATAGATCTATTGAGGTGACTCCTCCATCCGGTTGGTGGTCCCAACTCGTCAAACGGATGCATTTCATTAATATCATAATTTGAGTTATTTGGCAAAACACTCTGTTGAGGCGAACATCATGATCATTCTAGCTTCGGTGTCATGTGCTTATAGCAATTGTAACATTTTTATGTGACATATTTGTCATACATGGCCTATACTCGTGGTAGTCTTATAAAACATTTACATAAACTCTATGAACTCACTCAACCTTTGTGTTGGCACTTTTAGCAATGTATTTTCAGGTATCTAAGGCATATACTTCATGACATGCATAAGGACTTATCAGACGCGTCTCACATGGATTTTATGCACTTTAAAACATCGTTTGGATTGTAACAAACTTATTTCCGCAAATGTTGACTATCTTTTTGGGACCTATCTTTTGTAAACTTTGAATGTTTTATTATTTCAAACGATGTGTTTTCCAAGCGACACTTTAGGTCGTTCAATATAATCAGAATCGTGATGCTATGGCGTCATCCCCAAATTCCATTCCATTGCAAAGCAGTATTTTGGGGTGTGACGTTACTGTGTGAACTAAAAATAACTCTTTTAGACATTAAAGTTGACATTTTGTCTTTATTTAAGTATTATGACCATATTATGACCATTTTACCCTTCGAAAAATATTTCAAAAAAAAAGTAATTCGAAAAAAAATTTCAGAAATTTCAAAAAAAAGTATTTCGAAAAAAAATATTTTGGAAAAGAAATTTTGAAAAAAATTTCATAAATTTCAAAAAAAAGTATTTCGAAAAAAAATATTTTGAAAAAGAAATATTTTGGAATAGAAAGGGTTAAATGGTCATAATATGGTCATAATACTTAAAGAAAGATAAAAATGTCAACTTTAATGTCTAAAAGAGTCATTTTTTTAGTTCGCTACGCAAAACTGCCATTCTTGACAGGTATAGTGCTTTAAAAGATTATTAACCCTTATATAATTATATGCAATTACATTTAAAGACACAATATTTAGTATTAATACAGAATAATTTTTTTTGTCAAAATCCCGTGCTATTTTAACTAGTAACGTAAAGGGCAAATGGCATAAAAAGGCATCAAAGTTAGGGTTCATTTCCAATTAAGGTATTCTACTTTTTTTCTTGCATAAAAAGGTACCCAACAATAATTTTTGGCGGATTTGGGTTTTTTACTAACGTTCGTTAACTCACTTCGTTAGTATATTACATGTTTAGTCCTCGAATTTGTATAATCATTTCATGCAACATCCAAAAAAAATTTCGAATTGTTTTTTACATGTTTGGTCCTCGAATTCTTATAATATTTCATTCAACATACAAAAAAATTTTGAAAATTTTAAAAAATCTCAAAAATTTTTACGAAAATTTTGAATTTTTTTTAACAAAGTTTGAAAAAAAAATTTGAAAATTCTATTCGAAAATTTTAAAAAATTTTGAAAATTCTTGAAAATTATTTTCGAAAATTTTGAAAGTTTTTTTTGACAAAGTTTTAAAAAAATAATTTGAAAATTCTATTCAAAAGTTTTGAAAATTTTGAAATTTTTTTTGAACAAAGTTTGAAAAAAAATATTTAAAAATTCTTTTTGAAAATTTTTGAATTTTTTTGAAAAATGGTGGACGTAGCTATAATGGTGGACATTTTTCAAAAATTTTCATAATTTTTTGAATTTTTTTAAAAAATGTTTGAAAATTTTGATTTTTTTTAAAAAAAATAGCTATAATGGTGGACATTTTTCAAAAATTTTCATAATTTTTTGAATTTTTTAAAAATGTTTGAAAATTTTGATTTTTTTTAAAAAAAATAGCTATAGTGGTGGACATTTTTCAAAAATTTTCAAAATTCGTTTTGAAAAAAATTTCAAAATTTTTTTAAAATTTTCGAAAAGAATTTTCAATTTTTTTTTTCAAACTTTGTTAAATAATTTTCAAAACTTTCGAATAGAATTTAAAAAAAAAATCAAACTTTGTCAAAAAACTTTCAAATTTTTCGAAAATAAGTTTCAAGATTTTTCAAAATTTTTGAATAGAATTTTCAATTTTTTTTTAAACTTTGTTAAAAAAATTCAAAATTTTCAAAAATTTTCAAAAATTTTCAATAGAATTTTCAAAAAAATTTTAGAAATTTTTGGATGTTGAATGAAATTTTATAACAATT
Source organism: Chrysanthemum lavandulifolium (assembly GCA_022545495.1). Taxonomy (NCBI): domain Eukaryota; kingdom Viridiplantae; phylum Streptophyta; class Magnoliopsida; order Asterales; family Asteraceae; genus Chrysanthemum; species Chrysanthemum lavandulifolium. Next base: position 92,808,453 of record CM040240.1, on the reverse strand, counting down.
CGAGGACCAAACATGTAAAAATAATTAGAAATTTTTTGGATGTTGCATGAAATGATTATACAAATTGAGGACTAAATATGTAATATACTAACGAAATGAGTTAACGAACGTTAGTAAAAACCCAACCGCCAAAAATTTGTTGGTACCTTTTATGCAAGAAAAAAAAGTACTTAATTGGAAATGGACCCTTACTTTGATGTATGTTTGTGCCATTTGCCATGAAGTAAATAGGTAAACTTTTAAAATAAAATATCTTGATTTTTTACATAAATATTAAACAAAAAAATGCGGGTTGCCACGTCAAACGAGACAAATATATTCTTGCTGCATATATAAGACACATGCTATTATAAAAGCAAAGAAAACTTTTATAGCAAACTAGCAAAGAAGCTAGAAATTACAACACGCCTTAAAACACGCAGAACTAAAATCCTAATCTAAAATAATGAGCACCTCTACTAAATTAGTCAAAAAGGAATAGAAAGCAATCACGACTATAAACTGCATCTTGTTGCAAATATTGAATGCCACCATATATCTAATTCATAAATGGCTCTGAAAGTTTCAGATGGAAATTTAGTTCCAAAAGAAGCCATAACGAAACATTTAGAAGCTGGGATTATTATAAAGCAAATGTCGCTTTGGTTGAAAGAGATAGCTTGAACCATATCTTGAGTGAAATGCATCGATAAAAAGAGGAAATTGCAGCTTAGTGTATGAAATGGCTGTAAGAAAAGCAAGTGCGCCAATAAAAAGGGGTAGTAATATCAACTTTTGATAGTAAAGGACGAAGAAGCTTACGCCAAAAGCAACCATCATGGTGACAATCGAAAGGAAAAGTGTTGCTAGACCTACTGTCAATTTATGGGGTAACGATTCCAAGAAATCAGCTTGAGTGTAACGAGAGACAACCAAAGATAGAAACATGAGTATTGAAACTGATGATAAAATAAAAGAAAGAGCGTCTAACACAACGAACACGACAAGATGTCCGTCGCGAAGGAACAAAGGAAAACCATTGTCTTGGTCATAACCTCCTGGAACTGAAAAAACTACTAAAAACCCGATTGTAGCCATAAGTACAGCAGCCACCATACATTGATTAATTGTTCCTTTCATCCACTTCTTACTTTCGGCCACTAAATTCTTGTGGTTCTCAGCGAATAGTTCAGATGGTGTTCGACCTGCTTTGTTCTTCGCTTCTCTATAAAAAGGAGGGATCAGTGCCATCACTTCCTACAAGATTCATTAAATTAATATATGATCATACATTCCATACTCAAAATGAATCTTTAACCATTAGTTGCTAAGAGAAAGATGTACCTTGAACCATAACAGTTCACGTTGCATTTGAAATGGAGTTGTCAACAAGTCCTCATATGGATTTTTCTTCGCATTCATTCCAACCAAATGGAGCATATTATTACCATCTTCGTCTGTAAGAGGGGTTATCAGATCCTTCATTGACCCTATCTCATACAATAGGCTATATACACTTTCACGACGATGAGAGACAGCAACATGAAAGATAGTCTGGAAATTGTCATTTTTCTTCCATATAAGATCCGGATATTCACGAATAATCTCAACTAAGAATTTAGTATTGCCCATTTCTGCTGCAACAAATATTATTTGAGAAGGGTATGTTTGTATTCCTTTGTTGTCAATCATGGGGCCTTTGAGTATTATATCGATTTCATCCTGCGGCTTTATCAGAATTCTTTCCCAAAGTAGTCTTAGTAAATGTGTGGCTTCACGTAATTCCTCTGTGGCAGGTCCAAGCATTGGAGGAATGGCTTTTAAAACTGAACGTAACATTAAATAAGAAACCAAGTAGATAATTAAACTTTAAAGCACTAATTTGATGTATACAATGAATGATACTTACTCATATCGATGGTCTTCTTCAAAATATGAGGTTCTATATCTTCAAATGCATAAGGCTTTCGAGCCAATACTTGCAGTACTTCCCATACATACTTACCTTGAGGGAGGTTGGCATTCTCTTTCAATATCTTATGTGCAATATCTACAAAATATTGGAAAATGACTTAATGATGAGGCGAAAGGTCATGTAAAATTACAAAATTAAGTAATACTTTGTTACAATTCACCATACCGAAGAAATCAAGTTCAATACAAATCAAGAGAACCCTATTTCTGTCATTATCTGTCCAGCCATCACTGCCCATTACTTGAGATTCGTCATACAGATACCTCACCATATCAGGGTTTCCATATAGAACAGCCAGATGGAGTGGCATCATACCATTAGCACCACGCATTGTCAGCAGTATGGGATTGTTTTCAACAATAATCTTAGCAATTTTAACGTTTCCAGTGATTGCTGCTAAACATAAGGGGGTGTTACCATCTCTATTCCGAAGTGCCACATCTCCATCTAGGTTCATCGTTTCCATGAGCTTTTCAACGAAATTGGTGCTTTCGCCCGTTGCTGATATGTGAAGTGCTGTATCCTGATTTTCTGTGATACTACACCGTACCACATCTCCATTTTTTTTAATTATGTCTTTCGCATCTTCCCAATTTCCTTCAATAGACGCTTTAAACAGATCAACGTAATCTTTTCTGCTTAATCCTAAGTAATAAATAAAAATGATAAGAGTTAAAGTTAAAGTTGAGCATCAATGATTGAAAATCTGTAAATTGTGCTATATCGGAAAACGAATTTGTACAAGTTTACATCACCACGTGCTCAAAATTGCTCATATCATCTCGCCAACCATAGGATGTTGATTTTAGTATGTGCATATCAGTAATTGACGTTCAAATAAATAATATTTCGTCTATGAGAGAAGTACTTACCATCAAGCTGACCTCGAGGACTTGGATATTTGTATATTGGTGCTTGTTGCTGTTGTGCCTGAAGGTTTGACGTACCGGCCATATGTTACTGCCCTGCACGTAGAGTCATATATATAAACAACTAAGATTTCAGAAAGATGCCACCAGTTTATAGATATATATACCTGAAATTGTATATAGTTTTTTCAATGTTGGTTTCCTTTCCTAATGAAGTATAATAGCAATTTTTTTTTTCTTTCTTTCTTTCTGAGCGTATATGATAAATTACTACTCTATATTGTATTTGATTGTTAAGCCCACACACAATATAAAGCACACTTTTTTTACTGAGTATTATGCTTTTCTTAATTAATAGAGTTAACTAGGTGGTATAATTTTATCATTTTCTGTTTGGGTTTTCTAGTTTGCGTGCTAAACAAATTTAATTTTAATAAATCGATGGCCGGCCACTTTGCTTTTCCTCCAAGAAAAATTTGATGGTTGAAATGATGCAACGTGGCAACAAGTTTTATGGAGTCAAAAATCAATAAAACTCAACGTGGCCGGTTCAACCGATTGAATTGGTTCTGATCGAAAAAACAGGTCAAATTAAAATATTTTTTTTTTATTTTTAAACTCTGTTAAACCCGTCGGATTTAAAGCTATCCGGGTTAACCCGGTTTTTGAGACAAGGCTATGTTTTTTTTTTGAGCAAATTTCTTAAATGAACTATTTCCATTACTCATTTACGAATATGAACCTCGCCTGTATTGTTTACCAAAATGAACTTTTCGACTGGGCGAATTATGGGCGAGATTCAGGCGCTAAGCGGTGGTCAATTGGGCAAGGTGGTTGGGGGAGTCTGCAAGTCAGTAGCTTTGTTTCTAGACCGAGAGCTGAATAGTGGCCAAGGGCGGGTTCTGATGTTTGGCCGAATGTGGAGGCAACTACACCTGGTGTTAAGCCTAGACCGCCTGCTCTTCCTTTGAATTTGAATAAAGGTTCAGGGAAGCCTCATTGAGAATTTGAGTTTAAGAAAGATAAGCTTGCATTTTTTAATATATGTACAAGACTTGTAACTTTTGGATAGCCCTTTCATGCTTCCTTGACTTGTATACTATGCACTAGAAGCTACCCATATTGCTTGTGACCTTTATGTTATTTTGACTGATTCCTTTTCAAAGTGTAAGCTTTATTGTCTGACATTTATTTCTGATTAAAAATCCATGCCTGCTCCCCTATGATAAAGATGTTGATGTGACATTTTTAGTTCACTTTGGTAAATCCCCTATGATAAAGATATTGCACTATTTTGATTTCTTTATATCAAATCCAACTAAAATTTTTTTAACCAAACATTGGTTTATTATAATGATTAGTCAAAACCCATTTCATACCCATAAAACAAACGCACCCTTATATTTATTAGTAAATGGTTTTTTTTAGGCTCAATAAATGAAATAGTCATGATTTATATATATACTTTATCCTTGGAAATAATATATATTATATATATATATATCCCCCTTATATAAAGCAAGCTTGTTCTATAATTTCTCCCCTAAAAAATACTAATCAATTGACACCTGGAAACTACTTTCATCTGAATCGTCCCTTTTATTTTCAATTGATTTGGGCGGAAATGCTAAAAGACACTCATTCAAACAATTCTTTGTGGGTGAAAAAACACACACACCCCAAAATTCTCTTTAATAGCTTCCATCAAATCCTAGCGAAAACGCAAAATCAATTTTAGATCCATAAAATAGTTTCTGCTCACCGATCTGAATCTCGATCTACATCATCTTAACCCTAATTGTTTGCACCATGAATTTGGAAAATTAGAAAACGTTCTCTAACAGCTTAACCAAAATCAATTGATCTTGTCCCCGCACAAACATATCCTATGAATCAATTGGTAAGATTACTTTTTTTTTTCATTAATTTTAGGGGTTTTCAATAACGCTTATCTTTTACTAATTAGGATTTAGGGTTTAATTGAATTTAAATCAAGAATTAGTGAACCGTTGGTATTGATTGAATTAGGTTCTCAATTCATAAGATTATAAGGGAAAGAGTGAGGATTTAGTTCGTTTGTTTAATCTCTAAAGATGGTTATCCTAAGCCTCGATTACTATAATAAGGTAACGAATTTGTTTAATTTAAGTTTCTTTTAGTAATTTTTATTGATTTATGATTTGGTGCTTGTTACCTATATGAATTGAATTCGTATGACTGAGTTAAAGCCTAAAAAATAGGTGATTGATAATTCTTTTGGAATCAGAATTAATTTCAAGATGATATTATATGTACACCAAGAGTTTGATACAATGTCTATGGAGTTAAGTTTGTAAAAAAGATGATCTTGGAATTTATCTACAAATATGTGATTGTTGGTGGGAATTTAGTATATCATAAGGATAAAGATTGGTTGCTTGCAGAAGCTTATGATAATGTTAACTACTCGAGGCCATCAACTCATTATTCATTGATAATAAATCTTTAAAATAGGAACAACAATCGATAAAGATTATATTTAAAGGTTTGAAATTTGACAAGTTGGTATTCCGGTTAAAATGAGTCTTTTTGGTATGAGTTAAAATGGTCAGCCTTGGATTGTGTTAACCAGGAAGTTTGATTGTACTTATTATGCATTGTAAATGCACTTGGAGCTACTTTTCTACATGTTTTATGCTTTTTATTTTTTCTGTCAATTATAGGGATTTTATACTTTTAACATTTATTATATCTGACATAACCTGAATTGAACCATTAGTAAATAAGTGGAATAAAATTTGGACCTCTAATCATGTGTAATGAGATCTAATGCACTAGAGCCATTCGTAATCGCGAAAAACATTTACTATAACATATTTTGTGTTTTCTATTATAGGAAAGAACTACTCGAATCATTTGATTTATGGTTTATAGCATTGAAAGATTAAATAGTTGTTGCCTTTGACCAGGCTATTGGTGGCAGATGCTCAACAATGGACATTCTGACATGGAAAATTTTGCTCATCATTTTGGAGAGAAAGATATATGTTTTGCATAAGATCTGATAAATTTACAAAGTAATCATGTTATTGTTATATACAAAATGAATTGGATAAGATCTTCATTATGCTTTTCATTCCAAACATTAGCTTATGTATCATATATTTGGCTTAAGCTAATTGTTGATGACCTTTTAATATTTTACTCAATAGTTGATAAGCTGGAAATAAGAAACTAAAATAGACTACTGATGCGACCAACATGTACCATTTGTTTGCATTATTGAACAAAAAAATGAAGAGCACATCGTTTCATCACCTACTAATGAGAAGATTGAAATGGTTGATTTGGGTTGTGTCTGATCTTAAAAAAGTTGTTTCACAGATCTTAAAATTTTTCAGTTTATACTAATTAAAGATGGAAAAATTAAGCTTTTAACCATTATATTTATGAATTCATTGACTTTGGCTGTGACTATTCGACATGTTGCGAGTAAATCAGAATTTTTTTTGCGAGTAAGTCATAATTTCGGTTGTTGGAGCATCTGTATGTTGCAATGCAGATGCACAAGTTCATGTCATAGCCTTGAGAACTAAATTACTTTCCCTTTTGAGTTAGCCTCCACGAGTACTTGACATATAGCATTTTTTTGTTGCCCATCCAAGATGATAGACTAGGAAAGGTTTTAAAAAACTAGCTAGCTAATCGTTGAGGTAAATCCTGCCAAAACAAAAGTAGTCTGCTTTTCAAAGCTTAACTTTTGGTTAAGCTCTGTATGATTTTTTTATACGAAAGTTGCAGGGTAAAAGCAAGCTCTGGCTGCACATTTTGCTACCGAAGCCATTCTTCAAAGAGTTAATGCAGCCCATAAAGATGATGAGATTTCACCTATTGAGCGATTATTGCTCCATTGGAGCCAAAAATCAAGTTGGTTAGACTGGAGGTATGGACACTTGAGTTTCTTCAATTAACACAGTGGGTTGTAGAAATTCTAATTGTTTACCACATTTTGCATTTATTACATATGCAAGTTGCAAGATGATATTAAAGCACTTGATTGGCTGAGTAAATCTATTTGAGGCAGAGAGAAGTGTTGAGGAAGCCATGGCAAAAGCATCCTTGATGGATGATCTTTAAAACAAGTACCAGGATCTAATCAAACAAATAATATATGCGAGGTTAGATAATATTACAGCTCTAATTTTTTGTTTTGTTTTGTTTAGTTGGTGTGATAAGAAGTCAAATTGTATCCATTTGAGGTAGTTAATCACACAAAGCAGATGAGATTGTGAGTTTTGTGCGATTGAGTGAATGTGATTCATTACACAAGAATATCACTAGCCTTGACTCCTTGATTATAACAATTCTGTTAAATGGTCTATTTGATTCTTATAATCAATTTGATGCATGCTTTCTAGAAGTGGCAAACTGAGTGGGTTGAATATATTGGTTGTAGGCTTTGGAACATCCTTATAATGTATGATCAATTGATGCATGCATGCTAGAAGTGGCAAACTTAGTGGGTTGGTTACAAGTCTATTAGTATAAGCACATTGGTACTTGCTTATTTTTAAAGCCGATGCTGGTTAAAATAAGCAAATCCCATATACACTGGGAATTATAAATATATATATATATATATATATATATATATATATATATATATATATATATATATATATATATATATATAGTAGGGATCCATGAGAAGTAAATTAAAATAAAAAGTGGTGAGAAGTGACCAAAACCACGTATTTGAGATGCAACGACTTGCATTAGATGCATTTCTATTCATATAGATGCAATATCTTGAGTTTCGAAAGTTAATTTGATGTATAAATGGTGCAAATTGATTTTTATGATTTTGGCACGTGCAGAGGAACCAAAAACAAGAGAAATCATAGAATGCGTCTAATTTACATATATGCATCTGATTAAAAGCTAGAAAACACACTATGGTGCATCTAATTTAGGCCGGTGAATCTCGGATTTGCGGTTATAGTTCTTCTTATTCCTTCTTATTTTAAGTAATCTTCTTATCTGATCCTAACTCTCTTTATATATATATATATAATCTAGATCCATTGAGAAGGCTAAAAAACGATAGATTTTTAACTTTGATTCAAGTTTTTTAAGTGTAAAACTCATTTTAATGTGATTCCAATTCAAAATGTGTAAAAAAAATTGAACCAATGTTGAAAATTTCATGATTTTTACGATATAAGTACATTCGTGAATCATATGTACAAATTTCATGAATCTTTAGCATAAATTGATTTTTACAAAGATTTGTGAATCAAATTTGTGATTTATAGATCCGATTCACTATTAATTGATGTATACTAGTGAATCAAATCAAAAATTATGAATCAATAGCTCAAACGAAGCCTTCTCAATTTCTTCTCAATATAACTCTTCTCAATGGAACCAAAGCCTATATATATATATATATATATATATATATATATATACACTTAAATGATCGAGGCTTTCATACACTTGGCCGAATATCACAAGAAGCGGTCACAAAAGCACTATATTATGTAGCCCCTTTTGTTACAGCTGATTTTGGTTCCTCTGTATAACAAGTATTTTTAAAATGCAATGTCAAAACATATCGATATCTAATTTGCATTGTGAGCACCTTTTAAACCATTAGCGGTAGCATGCTATAGAAAACTTTAGACCATGGTTCTATTTAAGATTGTCTGAACATGTATTTCGAAAGTCATTATTATGAAGCCAAGAATAAGAATTAGATAATTGGATGGTTAATGTTGGTGGCAATAGCCAATAGGTATGTAATTTTACATTTGTAGCGATAATCAGTTTTTAGTTGTTACCTACTTCTAGACAGTAAATAATCAGTAAACAAGTATTACAATTACATCTACACAAAACTATTTACCTACTTCAGTGTATGTTTGAAATCTATAAAGTTGAAATGAGTAGCTCATATAGCTCGTGAAACAGGGTGGCGTCGATGAAGGTGAAGAACCAAGAGCTTAAGTCATCTGGGAATGGAGAGAAGAAGCAGGCATTACATCAGCAGAAATTCTTATGGAGGTTTGTATCTTAAAATATCTTTCGTTGCATCAAAGGCAATTCCTCTAAATAAACAGTTATACACTCTGCTATGTTTGTGTGACATCAGGGTCAGCAACGTTGGTCTTCTCATTCTGCTACATTATAGTAATATTGTCTTTGACTTGAATTTATGTGTCAAGCGAGTCAGAAGTATTGCAAGACTCTCTTTCTTTTCAGTATGGTATTCCTTAAACTGATCTAAAGATCTAAAAAAGGGACATTCTTTGCAGGTCGACATTTGGAATTTAAGTTATTTATTTCTACCATTTGAATGGATTGTAAAGAATGCAATGCTTGCGTACGTTATGGCAGATGCAGGCATGTTTGCAGGATTTATAAATGGATGGTATTATGATGATTCTCACAATACACTGGTATGTTATGAGTCAAATAACTTAACAAACATAAATTTTAATTAAGTTCTGAAATAGATGCAGATAGATTGGATTCAGAAAAGCATTTCTATCAGAGTTTGGCATTCAAGAAAAGTAGGTTGCCTGTAAGTCGGGAAGGGTGGGATAATAAGATGAAAAGAAAAGCTTTCAATAGGCATTGTTTTTATAAGACATGTGGATAGCAATGGAAACCCGAAAATAGCTGTTCAAAGCAACGCTGTTATTGAACCTGGGTTTCCATCAAATATCGCCCACCTTAACAGGTCACCTTTCTATTAAAACACATTTTATCATCATTTATGTGGTAGTTACTCTAAAGGGGTCTTCAGTACATCAAGGAAATACAGTTGATAATTCTTTTGGAGATAACCCCTTTGCTACTCCCGAAGATGCTCCATTTGAGAATATATTTGCCCCTGAACCCACTCATGAGGCATCTTCACCAGGGGATCCTAACTATACCACTTCAGTACCTTATCAACAACCACATGAACATCTCATAAAATGGACACATGATCATCCATTGGATAACATCATTGGGAATCCTTCTCGTCCGGTATCTACTAGAAAGCAACTTGCCACTGATGCCTTATGGTGCTTCCTCAACTCTGTACTATCCAAGATCAAACCAAAAGATGTTAAGACTGAAATGTCTGAGGACAGTTGGTTTAATGCTATGCAAGATGAAATTCACGAGTTCAATTGTCTTGATGTATGGAATTAGTGCCACCTCCAGATTGTGCTATGATTATCGCTCTAAAGTGGATCTTTAAAGTAAAAATTGATGAGCATGGTGACGTTTTGAAGAATAAGGTGGGACTTGTTGCTAAAGGATATCGACAAGAGGAGGGTATTGACTTTGAGGAATCATTTTCTCCGGTTGCACGAATAGAAGCCATCAGAATCTTCCTTGCTAATGATGCTAGCAAGAATATGGTAGTCTACCAAATGGATGTAAAGACTGCTTTTCTTAATGACGATCTCAAAGAAGTGGTCTATGTCAATCAACCGGAAGGCTTTGTGGATCCCGAACATCCTAACTATGTCTATCGTCTGAAAAAGGCCCTCTACGGTTTGAAGCAGACACCAAGGGCATGGTACGATACTTTGTCAAAATTTCTCTTGGCAAACTGATTCTACAAAGGTGATGTTGATCCTACATTGTTCACTAGGAAGTCAGGCAAACATTTAATTCATGTTCAAATAAATGTTGATGATATTATCTTTGCCTCAACCGACCCAAATGAATGTGACCGTTTTTCTAAAGAGATGAGTTTTAAATTTCAAATGTCAATGATGGCACAAATGTCATTTTTCTTAGGTTTACAAATTTCTCAAAGTCCCGGAGGCATTTTCATAAATCAATCTAAATATGCTAATGAAATATTAAAGAAATTTGGATTTGATTCTAGTGACCCTATTGACACTCCCATGGTGGATAGAACTAAACTGGATGAGGACCTCTCTGGGATCCCTATTGATCTAACTAAATATCGCAGTATGATTGGATCCTTGATGTATCTAACTGCCAGTGGACATGATATTTTGTTCGCTGTATGATGTGTGCTCGCTACCAGGCTAAGCCTACTAAAAAGCACCTTGAAGCAGTTAAACGGGTCTTTCGGTATCTCCAAGGAACCATTAACATGGGTCTTTGGTATCCGAAGGATACCCGCCATGTCACTAACAACTATCACGAGATGTCGACCATGCAAGGTGTCGAGATACTCGTTGAAATGCACGCGGAGGTGCTCAATTTTGGGTGATAAATTAGTGAGTTGGTCATCAAAAGCAAATGAGTACTTCTATATTCTCTACGAGGTGACTACATTGCCATATCATCATGTTGTGCTCAAATCTTATGGATGAGATATCAACTATCGACTATGGCTTTGTATTCAACAAAATTCCTCAGATCTTGTGACAAAAAAATGCCATCGCTCTAACGCAACAATGTCCAACTCTCAAGATCAAAGCACATTGACATTCGACATCACTTCATCGGGAACAAGTAGAGAAAGGTGTGGTTGAACTCTACTTTGTAAGAACTGAGTATCAGTTGGCAGATATGTTCACCAAAGCTCTTCCAAGAGATCAGTTTCATTTTATCCTCCCGTGACTCGGCATGAAGAGTCTGCAGCCGGAAACACTCAAACATCATCAGGAAGAGGTTGAAGAGTAAAGTATTTTTTTCACCAATTCTTTGTACATATTTTTCAAATAACGAAATAGAAAAATAAAAAACCAACAAAACCCCATAAAAATTTGAAAAATCAGAAATTCCAAATTTTTTGTTTTTCTCAAGGTATGTCTTCTGATGTCGATAACATCTACAATCCTAGAAATGTCATTCAATAATGACACGGGGTTTTAGATGAAGTTCGAGCAGAAGTTCAAATGTTTTTCAAAACATGCCTAAAATGGTTTAGAGTTACTTCAGACTGTAACCCGCGCTTAAACAATGGCTTGCAGTTATTTCAGACTGCAACGTGCATTTCAAGAAAGGAAAGTGCTACGCAAAATCGATTTTTTATAAATATCGAGCACTTATCCTAAAAAAAATGAGGAAAGCTTGTTGCCAAAAATACGGATTTTCCTATACAAATATTTTTCATTCTAAAGATTCTTCTAGAAAATATTTGTATTTCACATGGTCGTAACATTGTTTGAAAATAAATTGGACGAAAATTTTTGAAAATCAATCGGACTCAATTTTTCATAAATTTTTATCACTCAATCTATGAATTAGGTCATTGATTGAGGGGGAGAGTGATTTCAAATTTCATATTTTCAAACGATATTTCTTTTACTTAAAGATCTCTCAAAATTATCATACCTTACACTAACAATCTCCCTCATAAATTAAGGGGGAGTGACAAAATGTTCCTTATCAGTAAAAGTTTCAAAGAAAACCACATCGTTCCTCAAATTTTTCTAAATTATTTAAATCAATTGAGATCACAAATCTCAAAAGGTTTGAAATTTTTGATTGAGGGAGAGATTGTGTTTTAAATCTCAAATCTAATAAAATGGTGATTGTTTTAGACTTTAAAAGGCACTCCTTCCTCTATGTGCTAAACGATTTAAAATACACGATACACATGTTGAGGGGAGCAATTATCTAAAACCAGAAGTAAAATGATGACACCTAAGTAACAGGTTGAAGCATTTATCTAAAATTCTAAATTCTAATGCTCGGTTTTGACACTATTTTCGATTTTTGAATTTTAAAATTCTGATAAAAAGGTGATCGTTTAAAGACTCAAGCAAGCAAAATGATTTCAAAAACCAACGCACATGTTGAGGGGAGCATTTATAAATGATAAAAAACAATTGAGGTACAAAATGCTTTGATTTTATATCACAAGTACCTTGATTGGTTTTCCAAATTATTTTTCAATTGGTTTCAAGGCGGAAAGAACTGTATCACAAGACCGACCATTTTATTTAATGCATTGGAGTTATAAGGATGGTAAGGTTAGGTATTAGTTTCCACGATCCCGCAAGAGCCGGAGGGATATACCCAGGGACAATCCACTAGATAGTGTAGAAGTCCTTAGGTATGATGAAAAAAGAAGAAAAGTGAGAATAAGGGAAGAGTGCCGACTGAGATACAGCTAGCACTGGAACAAACCCAACAAGGTTCTAGTGATGAAGTCTCATGTAAGCTACCAAGGGTTGAAGAATGAAAAAGAAATGAAAAGTGAAAGGGTGAAAAGAAATAGCCCTTCAATAATTCAACCTTATGCCAGAAACCGGGTTCAATGCATATGCTACTGGTGGTTACCAAGGTAACGCCGGTATTGAAGACAAGACGTCATGGACCCAGTGACGCATTGCACTAAAATTCCCAGCTACTCAAGTTCTCTTAAAAGGATTTTTTTTATTTTCACGGGGAACCTACATAATCTATCGACTTTCTTTTAGAGATTATTAATATTGAAGAAGGAGACCCTCTCCTAGTCTCGTGATAGAAACCAAAATGCACTATTGAGTCTAGAGCCAAGAGATCATCCACTAAGGTGGTGTTTGTTTTTAAGAGGTTCTGAATCAATCAACCGCACATCCAATCAATCGAGGCGAAATGTCCGAATCGACCGCATATGAACGGGAAAAAAAAACTCATGTTTGAACCGCATTTTGCTTGCTCGTACTAAATTTTCTTTTAGTTATTTTTGTGTCGACAAGAGGCAACAAGAGACATTAAGACACCCTCTCAAGTCTAGACCATTAAGATCTTATTGCCTCGATCGCGTCCGAGCGGGAAAAAAAAAACGGTCCGAACGGCCAAAATGTCGACCGTGCGTCGAACAGTTCGATTCGTAGGTCATAAGAGGTTTTAAAAAACAAACACCCCTAAATCTCGTTAGGACACATTTTCCTAAAGACTTGCTTTGTTTCACACAATGTGAAAAGTAAGGGAATATTTATTAAGAGTCCTACGCATTATCCTTGTGGTATTGCCAGAACATCCGAGTGATGTGTATAGTATTCACAATGAAGATGGAAATATTTCTAGAGCCAACATCAAACAAGCTCTTGGTGGGTGACATGTGAGATCCTTCATGGATCAAACTTGTGACAACTGTAAAACAATGATGGGGCGATTCACTCTTGAATCAACCTTGTTCCGGGAAATGGATTGACGAATGCTTTTGAAAACCTTTCGATGTGCTCTACAATTCTTTTCTCTAGTACATGGACTGCGATTATAATCTTCAAACAAAAAGTATTTATGATTGAAACTTAATTTTTCTCATAAAACTTTCGTCAGTATTGCAAAAACTCTCTCTTCAAGAAATACACGATTGTTTTTCAAATCATTTTTTCATCAATCAGTGAATCTCAATTTGCTGGTTCACTCACTCCGTGTTGTCTACTTTGGGACGCTCCGGTTTGAGAACGGCTAGATCAAGCTACGAAACCCTGTCAAGGAGATTATTAGGAATTCTACCTGTTCACAGACAATATTTATACTGATCAATGGGAAGCCGTGGTTTTTGCATCCCTATTCAACGAAAGTGAACAAAGACACCTTCGTGTGTTTTATTGCTAACTGTTGTTTGCAGGAACATCTGACGGTTGCAGCTGATCGAAATTGGGAAGTCAATCCATAACCACATGCTTACACCTCACTCTCACGTTTAAAGAAATCATGATAATCTAAATACCTAAAGCAATGCTTCCGCAACTCTGATACAAATATCATGATCCAACAAAGTGTGAGCATGTCGGTCCAGAAGTCACAAATATTACATGGAGGTGATACATCATAGGATGATCCAGAGATTTACTGTGGCTGATGATCTCAAAGAAAGCTCAAGGATCACCAAGTCATGGATCAGTTAAAGACCTCCACTGAAAGTAAAAAGTATGCGGAATTCGAAGAATCAAAGACTACGAGCTACAAAACAAATAACGTGTATTAGAATGCTAGAATTCAAAATGTATTATCTATATGTAAATGAGGTGACCTCCCTTAGGGGGAGATTGTTAGGATTTAGTAAATACGTAAGCTAAAGACTCAGTCACCTCAAGTATATGTAAGCATTAGAAAGCTCGTATTCTTAGTTGTTTAGTCTTTTGAAGTAGTTAGTTAAGTAACACCGTGGAGGACGGACGGGTCTTTACCCACTGTATACCTTATCCACAGCCCGTAGGAGGCGTATTTGTAAAAACTATAAATACCCTCTACCTCCCAAGGTAGAGGGTGGAGCTTTCATATAATATGACATTACTTTCTCTCTCTAAAGTTCCCATTCTATCTACTTTCTCTCTCTAGTCCTCATTCATATTCGATCCATACACATTGTTGAAACTAGTAGACCTTGATAGATCTTGAGCTCTCGTAGATCGTTAGTATTGCTTATGTAATCACAAACAAACTAAAAGAAAATCTCTACAACTTGTATTCTTTAGCGGAATATAAACACAAGTATAAACACAAATAACTAAGAACTCTTTGATCCTCTATGGATCGTTATATTGATAATAATCACGTACATCATTCATTCTATTGTGTTCCTTTTATAGACAAGGAACCCTAACTTGTTCTCAAAGAAACGTAAAACTAAATAAGATATACACAATCACTTCCTAATAAAGCTCATGCATATTGATTGGTGCTAAACCGTCAAGTTATCTCACGCAAGCTAGTCACTTGTGAATGACCAACCGTAAGAAACTCAAAACAGCTCAAACACCAAATGCAATTTAGATCAGAGGAATATAGTGGATTCCTGGGTCGTTAAGTCCCACGGAGGATGAATTGGTGTTAAACAACTTCAGATGTTGAATAATCACTAAGGATAGTGATCAATAAGGATTTTGATGAAAATTATACCTAAAGAAAAGATTTATAAATTACAGCGACTTAAATGCAAATTAAGAAAATTAAAAAGATAAAATATATTAAATAAACGCTATCACTATTTTTAAAATGATGAACGTTTAAAACCTAAAACGTACGTTTAAATAAAATTACGTAAACGTACAAAATAAACGTGAGTTTTAAGAAATAAAATGCCTATAAATATGAAAATGACATTTTTACAATCCTAATGATAAAAGAAAATTATTAGAAAAAGAAAATTATTTTTACAACTATTTATTTGTTTATTATTAATTAAAACTATTTATTAAGTATTTAAAATGCACTAAAATATAAGAAAATACAAAATTAACCTAAAAAATGAAATTATAACTTAGAAAAATCTAAAATATGATAAAACTTATTTTAAAGCTGAAAATATATTTTTAGACTTTTTATGTATTTATTATTAAGTTAAAACTATTTAAAACTAATTAAAATGCTAGAAAATACTATTTAAACCAAGAAAATTATGGAAAAATACTTTTAGGCTTTTTATATTTATCTTAATCTAGGAAAATTGAAAACATATTTTTTAAGCTTTTACGATTTATTAGTATTAAAAGCTATTTAAAAAGACTTAAAATTAGTTAAAATAAAGAAAATACTAAGCAGTTGATGAAAAATCTGAAAAATTCGGAAAAATGCTAAAATATTATTCTAAGTTTATAAAAAATATAAAAACATATGCTTATGTGGAGGAATAATAAGCTGCAGTGTAACTGCTTATTATTAAGCAATTTAAATTAAGCTAAAAGCCACCACAGAGTACCAGCTAAACACAGAAGCTAACTAATGCTATATTAAGTATATCTTAACTATTTAACAGTACTATAGATCATTAAATAAGCTTAAACTAGTTTTGAGCTTATTGGATTATTAATGAAAAACAGTGATCAGTACCCTACTTTAAGCTAGTGCATAAGCCAATCTAATAAGCTAAAGGGAAAAACATAAGTTGGGACTTAAAGTAGACCTGGCTAAATACACAAGAACCAAAAACCAGCTTCTCACAAGCTTAAATGAAGCTTGTGAACAAGTCAGAAGATGCTGTGCATACACCGAGTGCATTGCAGGGTATTTTCAAACCTTCTTGAAGGCGATTAAAGGCTTATTGGAGCTTGATAAAGGAAAACAAAAGCGGTAATATTAAACTAGACCTACTGATCTTGCAAATCCCAAAATCTCATTGAATTTGATCCAGAATTGAATACATGAGACATCAACAAAGTTTTGCAAAAACCTGTTTTTTCATTTTTGACTTTTGAAAACAGAAATGGATATTTGACTTTCATGAACTTTGATTTGATTTTATGGAGTGCACATGTTATAATAAGCTATGATAAGATGATTTTAAGCTAAAGTATCAAGATATTAACTACTTTGATGAAATTCACATTATAACTCCTAATCAGTTAACTGTTATATTGAGATTACATCATTTTGACTTTTTATTCAACAATGACAGGATTTTATGTTTGTAATGAGTTAATAGGGACTGAAGTAATATGAATCAAACAATAACAACTCACCAAACTCCCTCTAAAACAGTTTTAACATTAAAACCAAACACCCCTTATCTAGACTGTTTTGAGACTTTAAATACTAAAACAAGTTTAAACACATAATCTATTAATTAATCGAATTATATATGATAAGACAGATTGAACTAGTATTAACAAGCTTTAAACACATACACCGTGAAATGCAAATTTTGAGAGATTGCTTACAAAATGAGTTCAAGTCGAGAAACCATGAACTAGATACCAAGTACCATCCTACCACCTCCCATGAGGTTCTATACCAACTCTTATTCCATATTCAACTCGTACATCCGTCTTGAATCTTTGTCTTTGATTTTTATTTTCACCCTATTTATCCTATTTTTTGTATTTTTAATTTTGAATATAAACGGGTTTTAAGGATTTTAAAGACTTAGAAAAGCTTTTATAAGAGCTTATATGAGCTTATAAGCCTCGACAACAACCGATATCAACCTTCAAATATTTTGAGAATTGAATTGAAAATTGCATAATCTTTAAATGAACTTAAACTCGAAATTGATGTTTAACAAAGGCTTTATTACACTAATTACTCGGATTACGAGCTTAAAAGCTTAGACATACATTTGAAAAACTTAAAAATTTAAAACGACATAATTAAAACTAAACTACACTACTTGCCTTCTCCTCTACTTCTTTTTCTTTATTTATTGACTTCCTTGAGTTCCTTGTCGACCTCTGATACTTTCCCACCAATCTTAAGCCATTGGATCTTCATAATTAATCAAGTTCGTCCATGTGGAAAATTGGCGGGAAAAGTCATAGAGCAGTTTTTTAGCATTTAATGGGGTAGTGAGTGGGCTTGCAAGGTGGAGGGGGGTTAGTACATAGCTGGGGAGTTGGTGAAAGTGAGTGGACAGGTGGTAGTGAGCAGGTGTCGGGGAAGGAGTGAAAGCAAAGTGGAGAGGAAGAGGATGAATAGTGGTCATGATTTTCTATTTTAAAACATTGGGCTAGGGTTGGACTGGTTTGGGCTCGGTAATGGATTGGGTAATATATAAGGTCCGGTTTGGTATTTGTAGCTAAATAACCCAAGGACCAAAAATGTAAATCTGCCAAAGTATAGGGACTGAAATTACAGCTTTTCCAAACTTATCACAAGGGTGAATTTTGCCAAGTTTCATTTACCAAGGACTATAAATGTATTTATTATCCAATTTTATACGTCCAAGGGTAATTTTTGTCAATTTTGAAACTTGAGGGACCTAACATGTAATTTCTCCAAAGTTTACCATAAGGACCAATTTTGCCATTTATTAATAGCACAAGGTTTATTTTTGATAAATTTCACTTTTTAAATTAACCAAGGACTATATTTGACATTTTCCAAACTTGAGGGACTAAAGTTGTCATTTTGTGATTTTTAAACTTTAAAGGGTTTATTTTGACAACTTTTGAATCCCATGGACCTTAAATGACTTTTTACAAGTTTTTGAATTACCAGGGACTAATTTTGACAATTTTTGAAACTTGGGGGACTAAAACTGCCAATTATGCAAACTTGATACGTTTTTCATCTGATTTTGGTATTTTTGCATTTAAAACACATAAAACACTTGTTTGTGATATTTCTATCATTTTGATGCGTTTCTGAGTGTTTTCAGATGTTTTTGCAGTCTAGATGGTACAAAATGATGAGTATTTAGACACTCATCAATCCCCACACTAAGATATTGCTAGTCCCAGCAATGATTTATGAAAAGTTAATGGATTTTATCTCTTTACCAAAAGCCATTACTCGAGTAGCCAATTGTTTCGGCTCAAGTAAGAACCTTGGTACAATGATAACCAAATGATTTTGAGCAAATCATAAGTCGTGAACGGATTTGATTTGTCTTTACCGTAAGCCGTTTGCTTCGGACTAGCCAACTCTTAGATAAATTATCAATATTATCTTTGGTGAGTCGACACCAATTATGGATTTCAAGCCGCCTTTACCACAAGCCATAAACTTGCGGCTAGCCAACTTTCCACTAGTTAAAGATATGGTGAAATGAACACCATACAATTTTGGGCAAATTGCAAGCCATAAACGGATTTGAGATATCTTTACCAGAGCCGTTTGCTCTGGATTAGCCAATCCTTATGGGTTAAACATGGTGGATGATTACCATTTGTTGTGTTTAGTACATAGTACTTCCACTAAATAAAAATTTTAAAATTTGGCCATTTTGGGGAAAAAGGGACTAAAGGGTACATTTATGATCAAATTAGCAATTTCCCCACACTTAGAAATGAATATTGTCCTCAATATTCAAAGTACCGCTATGCCGAAACTTAGAACGAAAAGATAACATTACTACCTAAGTGTAGAAACACAACAATTATTCTCTTTTTAATATTTACAATTTTCATTCATTTTAAGGTCTATATACAACATGGGACATCTCCCCACACTAGGGTGGTACACACGGGTGAAAACCCATGTTTAACTCTCGTTTTTGATTACCGAGTCGCTAGCTTGACTCGAATTCCAATTAATTGGTTCATGGGAAGTAAGTGGAAGAGACAATCTCCATCGAACTTTCATTCGGGATGTTTATATAAACATTTGAAGTACGTGAAGATATACATAGAACCGGCTCATAATTGATAAATGAAAATGCCGGGTCGAAGATAATGTCTTCATTCCGAAGGAGTGAAGAACAGAGAAGCTACGGATAGGTGAAGAAGAGAAAGAAAGTCATGATAATAATCTTGACTAACTCATCATCATCGAAAGGGAATTCATGATAGCATGAATTTCATCTTTTAAGCTCAATTGGTCTAGACATATCCGGTGTGTCTAGATCAAAATAGAGTTATCATACTCCGGTAGAGATATGATATGAGCGAGTTCACAGAGAACTCCTCAAAGGCGAATGATTCATATTCGTGATTGATTTGGTGAGTTCACCGGGAACTCCTCAAAAGTGAATGATTCATAATCGGGAGAGAATTATGAGAATGAGAAGTGGTAATACCACTAATCTTTTCTCCCATATGATCAAAATGGAACGTTTGCAATTCGGAATAGAATCATTGAACAAAAGTTCACTATCCTCAAAGGGATAGGATATGAAGTAGGCTTTTCATTAAAGTCTCGATTCTAGAAACAGAAGATTAACATTTAATAATGTAAGGCGAAGAGCTTCGTCTTGGATTATTTCTTCTTCATTCTCTTCTCCTAAGTCGACAAGCTCGGAAGGTAATTCCCCACATAACTTATGTCTCCACAAGATAAAGAATGGTCCTCATCGTAATCGAGAACATCTCAATATGATCATTTTGGAAGACAAGAGGAGGAGGATATCACACATGATCAAAGTTCCTGTGACTCTCTCGGATTGGGACAAGGTCCTCAACACTAGACTTTATGAATTCGTCCGATTCCTTTTCGTGAACAGTGTCAAGATGCTCGTCCCCATGTTTGAGAGTGAGTGGGAGCTTGGTGTGATAGCGATTGTTTGAGAATGAATCTCAATCATTGAATATCCACTAATGAACTTGATGAATCTTCAAATGTATCCTCATCATCATGTCATCAAGAATAAAACGAAATTGAGAGCTAGATCCGGTGCTTTTTTTTTTGCAATTAATTCCCTAATAGACTTTTCAAAAGCAATTGGGAATTTATCTTAACAACCGCTTTCTTGCCTAGCAATTCTTCCATGGATTTCTCATGAATTTTGAATGACGGATATTGTGGGAGTGGAGATTTGTCAAAACCGGAAGGTTGACATTGATAATCATCATGAGGACCCCACAATATACACAAGAAAAGCGGGAACATTATGAAATCTTGTTTTACTCAACTCCTCGATTCTTTTCACCGACTCGTAAGCTCTAGATAAGTGTCTTGTTGGGTTTCTTGAGGAGTTTGAGTCATTTGGCACCTTGGAGGTTGGTCGTGATATGGATAGTCGTAATTGTTACAAGGAAATGGATTCCTGTTTGACAATCGAGTGAAATGGGACCTCCAGGGTTCACAACAAGAAAGCTGAGCCCGGATTGGTGAATCATATGGATATTGGTCATAACCAAAGTTCGAGCATCACCGGGCTTGTTCATAGACAAACGTGTTTCCGGATTGACATTCAAATCTTGGTGAGGACCTCCACAAAATTCACAAGAGCTTATGTTGATTATATGAAGATAAGTTGGGTGTGGTGGGTAGTTGGAAAATTTGAGGGTCGTTAAATGAGTTCGGATTAGGATCATAATCAAATGAATTCCTCGAACCGCAAAATAAACAACTCCCTGCTACGAATATCATTACCACACTTGTACACACGTACACAGCGACAAGGTGAACCAAAAGAGGCTCACCACAACCGACACAAGGAATAAACGATTCTATTTGAGAGTTATGAGAAGGAATCGGTTCATTCAAAGAATCAACAAAACCAACATGGTGATCTCGAATGACTAATAAGACTCAAAGAACATTTTGAAAAATCGGGAGGTGGGACAAGTGGTGTGCTCGAGAGCTAGCAATTTCCACCACTTCCATTATGGTCTCCGGTTTTGGTTCTTGAGAAATGTGAAGATTCGCAAGTCATTCTTGCTAGTCACCGGTCTAAATTTCGCATGTTTGCTTTTAACCAGAATCGTGAAAGTTTAGGATCAATTCTAGACGGCTTAGGAGCAATCGAGCGGTTAGATCTTTGGATAACCGTAGGTTGGACGTGTTAGCACCTCCATTATCGAGAGAAAGTACCGGTCCTTTGTCACCCCGGTTTCTCGTTCCATTTCCCTACGCTAAATCAATGGATCATCACGAACAACACGAATTCTTGACATTTGTGATAAAATAGGAAGTTTTTCAACTTCGCTCCAGATTTCGTCGTAGTCGAGAGATTCCATGAGAATAGAAGAAGTTAGAATCAAATGATAGAGGGTAAAGGAATAAAGAATCAAAAAGGGTAAGAGGGTAAAGATGAATATTTTTGGATTTTTGGATAAATATTTTGTAAAAACAAAGAATGAAAATATTTTTGGTGTTGTTAACACTTTAGAAAAAGTGTTAATGAACTTTTTGATTTTGAAAAATTGTTTACAAAAAGGTGGTATATGTGCAAGAATGGATCGAAATGCTTAAAACACGCTTCTGACCTCCCGTGCGCAAAATTTGATTGGTGCTAAACCGCAAGTTATCTCACGCAGCTAGTCACTTGTGAATGACCAACCGTAAGAAACTCAAAACAGCTCAAACACCAAATGCAATTTAGATCGAGGAATATAGTGGATTCTGGTCGTTAAGTCCCACGGAGGATGAATTGGTGTTAAACAACTTCGAGATGTCGAATAATCACTAAGGATAGTGGTCAATAAGGATTTTGATGAAAATTATACCTAAAGAAAAGATTTATAAATTACAATGACTTAAATGCAAATTAAGAAAATTAAAAAGATAAAATATATTAAATAAACGCTATCACTATTTTTAAAATGATGAGCGTTTAAAACCTAAAGCGTACGTTTAAATAAAATTACGTGAACGCATAAAATAAAACGTGAGTTTTAAGAAATAAATGCCTATAAATATGAACATGACATTTTTACAATCCTAATGATAAAATAAAATTATTAGAAAAAGAAAATTATTTTTACAACTATTTATTTATTTATTATTAATTAAAAACTATTTATTAAGTATTTAAAATGCACTAAAATATAAGAAAATACAAAATTAACCTAAAAAAATGAAATTATAACTTAGAAAAATCTAAAATATGATAAAACTTATTTTAAAACTGAAAATATATTTTTTAGACTTTTTATGTATTTATTATTAATTTAAAACTATTTAAAACTAATTAAAATGCTAGAAAATACTATTTAAACCAAGAAAATTATGGAAAAATACTTTTTAGGCTTTTTATATTTATCTTAATCTAGGAAAATTGAAAACATATTTTTTTAAGCTTTTTCTGATTTATTAGTATTAAAAGCTATTTAAAAAGACTTAAAAATTAGTTAAAATAAAGAAAATACTAAATGTTGATGAAAAATCTGAAAATTCAGGAAAATGCTAAAATATTATTCTAAGTTTATAAAAATATAAAACATATGCTTATGTGGAGGAATAATAAGTCATGCGATAATCGCTTATTATTAAGAATTCAAATTAAGCTAAAAGCCACCACAGTACCACTAAACACGAAGCTAACTAATGCTATATTAAGTATATCTTAACTATTTAACAATACTATAGATCATTAAATAATCTTAAACTAGTTTTAAGCTTATTGGATTATTAATGAAAAAAATGATCGATACCTACTTTAAGCTAGTGCATAAGCCAATCTAATAAGCTAAAGGAAAAACATAAGTTGGGACTTAAAGTAGACTGGCTAAATACACAAGAACCAAAAACCGACTTCTCACAAGCTTAAATGAAGCTTGTGAACAAGTCACAAGATGCTTGTGCATACTTCGAGTGTGCATTGTGGCATTTAGGCCTTCTTGGAAGCTGATTAAAGGCTTATTGGAGCTTGATAAAAGGAAAACAAAACTGATAATATTAAACTAGACCTACTGATCTTGCAAATCCCAAAATCTCATTGAATTTGATCCAGAATTGAATACATGAGACATCAACAAAGTTTTGCAAAAACATGTTTTTTCATTTTTGACTTTTGAAAACAGAAATGGATATTTGACTTTCATGAACTTTGATTTGATTTTATGGACTGCACATATTATAATAAGCTATTATAAGATGATTTTAAGCTAAAGTATCAAGATATTAACTACTTTGATGAAATTACATTATAACTCCTAATCGCTTAATCATTATATTGAGATTACATCATTTTGACTTTTTATTCAACAATGACAGGATTTTATGTTTGTAATGAGTTAATAGGGACTGAAGTAATATGAATCAAACAATAACAACTCATCAAACTCCCTCTAAAACAGTTTTAACAGTAAAACCAAACACCCCTTATCTAGACTGTTTTGAGACTTTAAATACTAAAACAAGTTTTAAACACAATAATCTATTAATTAACTGAAATTATATATAATAAGACAGGATTGAACTAGTATTAACAAGCTTTAAACACATACACTGTGAAATGCAAATTTTTGAGAGATTGCTTACAAAATGAGTTCAAGCTGAGAAACCATGAACTAGATACCAAGTACCATCCTACCACCTCCCATGAGGTTCTATACCAACTCTTATTCCATATTCAACTCTGGTACATCTGTCTTGAATCTTTGTCTTTGATTTTTTATTTTTCACCCTATTTATCCTATTTTTTTGTATTTTTGAGTTTTGAATATAAACTGAGTTTTAAGGATTTTAAAGACTTAGAAAAGCTTTTATAAGAGCTTATATGAGCTTATAAGCCTCTGACAACAACTGATATCAACCTTCAAATATTTTGAGAATTCGAATTGGAAAATTGCATAATCTTTAAATGAACTTAAAACTGAAATTGATGTTTAACAAAGGCTTTATTACACACTAATTACCTGGATTACAGAGCTTAAAAGCTTAGACATACATTTGAAAAACTTAAAAATTTAAAACGACATAATTAAAACTAAACTACACTACTTGCCTTCTCCTCCGCTTCTTTTTCTTTATTTATTGACTTCCTTGAGTTCCTTGTCGACCTCTGATACTTTCCCACCAATCTTGAGCCATTGGATCTTCATAATTAATCAAGTTCGTCCATGTGGAAAATTGGCGGGAAAAGTCATAGAGCAGTTTTTTAGCATTTAATGGGGTAGTGAGTGGGCTTGCAAGGTGGAGGGGGGTTAGTACATAGCTGGGGAGTTGGTGAAAGTGAGTGGACAGGTGGTAGTGAGCAGGTGTCGGGGAAGGAGTGGAAACAGGTGGAGAGGAAGAGGATGAATAGTGGCTGGCGCGTTTTCTATTTTAAAACATTGGGCTAGGGGTTGGACTGGGTTTGGGCCTGGGTAATGGATTTGGGTAATATATAAGGTCCGGTTTGGTATTTGTAGCTAAATAACCCAAGGACCAAAAATGTAAATCTGCCAAAGTATAGGGACTGAAATTACAGCTTTTCCAAACTTATCACAAGGGTGAATTTTGCCAAGTTTCATTTACCAAGGACTATAAATGTATTTATTATCCAATTTTATACGTCCAAGGGTAATTTTTGTCAATTTTGAAACTTGAGGGACCTAACATGTAATTTCTCCAAAGTTTACCATAAGGACCAATTTTGTCATTTATTAATAGTACAAGGTTTATTTTTGATAAATTTCACTTTTTAAATTAACCAAGGACTATATTTGACATTTTCCAAACTTGAGGGACTAAAGTTGTCATTTTGTGATTTTAAACTTTAAAGGGTTTATTTTGACAACTTTTGAATCCATGGACCTTAAATGACTTTTACAAGTTTTGAATTACCAGGACTAATTTTAACAATTTTTGAAACTTGGGGACTAAAACCGCCAATTATGCAAACTTGATACGTTTTTCATCCGATTTTGGTATTTTGCATTTAAAACACATAAAACACTTGTTTGTGATATTTCTATAATTTTGATGCGTTTAAAGGTGTTTTCGATGTTTTTTGCGATCTAGATGGTACAAAAATGATGAGTATTTAGACACTCGTCACATATCCTAACTAACTATAGAATATACGGAATACTATTTCCGTAAACAAACTACTGAACTATATAACTTCGGTAATTATGTCTTCGTAGAATCCAAAGACACTTGAAACAGAATCCCTTCAGATAATATCAAGATAATCCTTACTTACATAATTCCCAACAATCCTCCCTAAACGGAATTTGACTTGGTTAAGTTCCGTTTCTTGATAGATCTTTAACCTTGCGAAGACTAGAGGATTGTACTCGAACATCGAAGAAAGAATCAAAATAAGAACACCGCGATGATGACAAAACCTTGAAACTCCGGATCTTTGCAACAACAAATGACAATAGGTACATCAAAACATATTAGTTTCATACTATTCTCATCACATCCGTGTGTTAACTCCTGAGAGGTGAATCATTGAAAATAATGGATTTGATGTCTCTTACCAATAGCCATCACTACCGGAGTAGCCAAATGTTTAAGTTCGAAAACCATGGTACATCGATAACCATCGATTTATTAGCAATCGCCAACCATGAACGGATTTGAATGTCTTTACCGTAGCCGCTTGCTCGGACTAGTCAATTTTAGAATTGGTGAACCGATTACCAAATATGGTATTCCAATGCCTTTACCACAAGCCATATACAAGTGGGCTAGTCAATTCTTGGATTCCAAAGGAATAAACCATGGTGAATTGATGACCATACAACTCTCAACAATTAAGCATGGTAGTTGCAAACCCTATGATTTTGAGCAAACCATTACAACTATCAGATTTGATGTGTCTTTACCAAAGTCGACCCTTTGGACTAGCTAACTCTTTGATATACACGAGGTACATCGGTGAGTCAATAACCATCTACAATGTACAACAAACACGCAAGAAAAGTTAGACAAAACCAAATATATATATATATATATATATATATATATATATATATATATATATATATATATATATATATATATATATATATATATATATATATATATATATATATATATATATATTTTTTTTAACTAAGAAAACAAAGAAACAAATATTACAAAATATACAATATACCATAAATCAAGATGAGGATGAAGCTTGTTGTGGCAGAAGTTGAGTCTTAAATAATCCAACCAATTGTTCAGCATATAATCTATCATTCCCCACTGGATCTGGAGAAACTTCCAACTTCTATCTAAGCATCTTTTCCATAAGCCTCATAGATAATGGATAAGTCTTCTCAGCAAGCATACACACAGTAATACCACTCTTTGTCTCCACCACATGTACATTAGGAAGAGGATAAAATCTCCAAGTCTCAACCTGCCACTGATGTGAATTTTTCCAAATAGGATAACCTTTACCATTTGGAGATTGAGAATCAAACATAACATGAAGATCACCCAACAAAAAGTATCCAGAACCCTGTGGTGTATGAGTATGGTAATAAGTAGTGACAAGATTATACAAAGTATGCAAATCTGTCCTATCTACCAAATGGAATATCTCTTTCAAAAAGTTGAACTGCATAGAAGATTGATCCAATCGATGAATGATATTCAGCTCCCCAGCTTTCAAAGTCCAATTAACCAACATATCATGAGATCCTTCAGGAAAAACATCAGTAGATCCTTCTTTAATAAAAGTTGACTCAGCAGCTTTTAGATCCAAAGAACTAACCCTTGAAGATTTCTTAACCTTAGATGTATGTGTCCCAACTGATTTCATAGATCTCCATAGAGAACCATTTCGTCTTTTATCCATCCTTTTCTTCCTCCTACCAGGTATATAGATTCCCAAAGATGATACATCCTCAGAATCTTCAATAACATCTTTAATATGTGTGGAAGAAATAGAATCAGCCTTCATTGGAGCAACTCCACGTAAGGCATACATCTTCTCAGCTACTTCTCTGGCCTTTCTAGCTTTAGCTGCCTTTAGTTCAGCTTGTCGACCCAACTCTTCTCCAACTTTGTCCATAGGGACAACCTTAGGTACTTCTTCAGAAGGTGATGCTTCAGAAGAAACAACATTAAGTTCAGCAGATTGAACTTTAGCAACTGAAGAAATAGCTTCAGTAGATACTTCAGAAGCAACAACAGGAGTACTTGACTTTGGAATACGATACTCAAAAGAATCCACAATTTCAACTATCCTTGGTCTTTTGGCATTAGGAGCATTTGAAGCGCCATCAATTCTTTTCAATGTAGAAGCAGATGTAGAACAAGATGAAGTAAACTTCATAATCTTAGTATAACGACTGAACAACTCAACATCAGGTAAAGCCATAACCTGCTTCATAGTCATACCAGAGTTATATAGAGTACAACTCTGATGTTTCACTACTTTCCTCATATATGCTTTCTTCTGAGCTTCAGTTTGTGGTCTCTCTCTCTTAGCTTTATTCTTTTAAGCAATAATACAATGAAGTGATTAGCATACCAGAGTGACGCAAGGCTCTAAGCTCGTGCCTTATAAGTAAGCTCTTTATGCTCTCTCCGCTCGCTCCTTTTCGTAGTGTAGATCTTTCTTCTCTTAAGAGATTTTGAGAAGAGTGAGTGCGCTTTCGAAAGTTTCGACTTTTGCTTTCCTTTTTGCCACTGCTTCTTGCTTTTTTTGTTGTCCAAGAGCCACCATTTGAGCCACAAAATTTTCACTATCAAAATCTGCTCCCAAAATACTTTGAGCAAGAGTAGGATCTGATGCAGCTTGAGTAATACATTCATCCCACTTAGCATCAGGCATCTGAGTAGCTAATTCATCCAATTATTTTCGTCTCTCAGGAGTCAACTTTGAAGTAGACTGAGCTTCAATTTGTTTAGCCAAATCCTCACTTTTCTTCATTTCTGCACAGTCAGCTAACATTCTCTCTTGTTCTTGCCTTTCCTGTTCACTTACAAGATCTGGACCAATATCATCAATTAATGCTCCATTTCTCAGACGTGAGACTCTTGAAGAGAACCACGAGGAATATCTATAGGAGGAACTTCAGAAGATACACCCAAATTTGCAATAGAAGAAACATGTTGAGACAACTCTTCAACAGGTGTAGAAAAGACATCAGCTGCTGGATCCAAATTAAAGCTTCTCCTAGCAAGAAACACTCCTTGATCATCTGCTGAAGATGTAGGATTTGATGGTTCTTTAACAAAAGTATCTTGACCAGGTGTAGAACCAACATCTTCCATATGTACATCAGTCATAGTGTCTTCAGCAGTTGAAAGATGCTCAATACTCTGTTCCTTTGAAGCTTCAGCAGTACTCTTATTCAAATAATGTCTTCTTGTTAGGAATTAGAAAATTCCAGTGCTGAAAGAGTCGGTCACCCCAACTATTATCTAGCATAAGTTAGCTCGTAGATTGGTCATTAGTTACGGTCTATGTAGTTAGTTAGTAGTGTAAAATAGTTTAGTGCAACACCGTGGAAGAAGGTCGGGTCTTTACCCACTGTATCCTCGATCCACAGCCGTCGGAGGTCGCTTTAGTTTGTAACCTATAAATACCCTCTACCTTGCAAGGTAGAGGGTTGGATGTTCTTTGGTAATCTAATATTCCACTAGTTTCTCTCACTAGAATGTCCCACTCTTTCTCTCTAAAACCATCTATGTGCTCATTGTGTTAATGTTATGATGTGTATGTGAAAAGTTATATCTTACAATTGGTATCAAGAGCCATGGTTGGATCATATCTTACACATCTTTGGATTTATAGTGGTTTTAGGTGGTTTTGAGTTTGAAAAGTTTAGTGGTTTTGCATCATTTGGTTGATCTCTAGTGTTAAAGTTTGAATTTTGTTGGTACTTTTGTGTTTAGAATCATCATAAGTGTTTAGGTTTTCATTTGGTAAGCTTGAATCATATTGGTTGGGTTGTGTTTGGATTGAAAAGTGATGTTTATATGGTTTTTCATGGTAGCGAGTTAGTTCACGGATAACCTTTCTTCATAGCGACTTGCTTCATTATTTTGTAGCGACTTACAGTGTTAAAAGCTAGCGAGTTAGAGCTAGCGAGTTAAAGGACAAGTAGTGGACTCTCCACTACGGGTAGCGACTTGTGGTAGCGACTTGGTCAGTAGCGAGTTGCTCTTTAGCGACTTGTGTCTCTAGCGACTTGGTAGCAATTCTCGCCAAAATTTGGTTAGCGACTTGGTGTGTAGCGAGTTACCACCTAGCGACTTACATCCGCTAGCGAATTGGAAAGTTAGCGACTTAGAGTGGTGGCGAATTAGTGTTGGCGACTTGGGATTAGTACTAGTAGCGAATTGATTCTTAATTCTCTAGAGATTTTGGGAGTAATTCATAATAACACAATGTCACCATCACGGATTCTTTAATCACCAAAGTACTTGCTCTCTATGACACAAAGACGAATAGTGAAACTGAATGCCCATCCGATGACCTCACACCTAATGACTCAAGATCGATCAATCGAAATAACTCAAATAAGTCACTCTTAATATCCTCGGATAATACTAAGAATATGGAATGCACCAAGGCCGTTTCAACATCTCGATTGACTTCTCGATTATTCTTATCAACAACTATGGATCGAACAAGTTGTGCTATCCTTCGTCGAGATTTTCCCACTTTAACAAGAACTGTTTTGCTCAACTTAGAACGGTCGAGGGTTCAAATTAACAAAGAAAAGATCTCTTCGATGATT
This sequence comes from Chrysanthemum lavandulifolium, assembly GCA_022545495.1. NCBI lineage: Eukaryota > Viridiplantae > Streptophyta > Magnoliopsida > Asterales > Asteraceae > Chrysanthemum > Chrysanthemum lavandulifolium. The sequence continues at coordinate 92,778,010 of CM040240.1, read as the reverse complement.
CTCATGCGCCTCCAAACCATCGTCAACCAATTTCAACCACTTATCCGGAAGAATACTCCTCGATTTTGATGATATCATGAGTGGAATGTCTTTCAAGAAACACACGGAATGGAAATTCATGAGTTCGAAACTCATTTATTCAACTTATGAGTAATATGGAAACATACATTGAAGAAACTGCTAATGAGAATAACAAGCTGAAGGATTTGAACGAGTGTCAAGAGTGTCCATGGAACAATGATGACGTGTCATGCTTCATTCCAATTGAACCAGCAGAAGACACTGTTTGCAGAATCTCAGCTGTGATGGAAAAAGATGTAGAGAACAACACTGATCTCAAATTCTCAGAGTCTGAAAAGGTATCAATCGACAAGGTACACTTATCTGATCACACCAACTCTCACAAAAAGGTACATGACTCTTACCCAGAACATGACAATGTGGAATCAATCTTTGTTTTATGCGAATCTAATGCAAGCAACATGATTAAAAAAGGGTATATGATGAGCTTTCAAACAAATTTTCAATTCTTGAAAAACACGATCTCTTTGCAAATTGAAATACAACATAAGGATGAAATGTTTTATGCAAATAAACGATGTAGTAACTGGAACTTCCGAATTTAGAGAATTTTTGAAATTAATCGGTTAAAATCTCGATTCGGGACAAAGATTCGACCATAAGAAATCAAATCTCTTCTTTCGAAGCCCGAAATGCGACCGTCATGAGATGAGTGATACGCTAGATTCTAGGAATTCGAACTAGCTCTATGTGTCCAACCTTCTAAGAGAAATGAGCGATTAAGAAAGAACCTTGAGGATGCAGACTCTAAATTAGTCAATCAATCTAATCTATTGATGAAAGATATTGATGTCCTCAAAGCACAAATTGGGATAAGAGCTTGATATTGTGGCCCTAAAAATGAGCTCAGGAAGTATCTTTGAAATAGGATGAACACTAAGTTTGCAAAACCTTCAACTTTGGGAAAGTCAACGTTCGTAACCACTTGAAATGAACAGTTATTAAACAACCTAATGCCTTTAGGTCTCGAAAGAGCTAAACCATTGAAATCTAAGCTTACATCCCAAGTTGATTACAAGTGCTTTTGTCAAAACCAGTCACTTCATTGCCGATGTGCCTGTAGGTGAAAGTTTTAAATTTATAAAGGTGAATTACCAATTTACCAATAACACATACGAGCAAGTATACTCGTCCGTTATAGCAAGATTATGAAGGTAAGTCGATCGTTCGCAGGATTTGAGTGAATCAAAGCACAAGTTTGAATTAACGAGTCGATCAAAACATAAAACAAAGCAAATAGATATAATGAAATTCAGATGATTAAAACTACACTTGCTCAAACTAGTATCATATCATAGATTAATGTGATTGTATTAACTACTTAACATGTTGGTTGTGATAATTAGTTGAAAACTAATCTATTGTTCTTACAAGATAAACCTTCACAAGATTTTAGTTCATAAAAACAAGCTTTAAGTTTAACCAATTAATTCAAGATCAATTCAAGTTTCATAAGTCTACTTTCATAAACTTAAACACAAAACATCCACTTGTTCATCAAATTGCTTAAGAAATGGTCAATACAAAAGGTACCCGATCATAGACAAAAGGCTACAATTAATTTTCCACAACTAATCTTACGACCATTTAGATGTTTCCAACTAATCCAATTTGATAATCAAAAGCGTTTCTATTACAACCACACCTTAGTTCCTTTGTATAATCAAGAATAATGGGTAAAACAATCATCCATAGACAAAATGATTATGACTAGTTGAATAATACGAAGTTCTTTCGACCCCAACGATAGTTACCAATTAGCCAAACTTGATTAACAAATGTCACTATGAAACTTTAGCACAATTGGATCTTAGAATCAACTTGAAATTGAATTAAAACATGTTAATACAATCACTAACTAATCATATAATAATCAACATCATTTAAGCAAGTGTATAAAGAAACTAGCCACTCATAGCAAACATGAACATAAACTCATAACTTTGATCATTAGAAAACATGATAAAAGTCTTACAATGCTTGGAATAAGATTACAAATGATGAAGTAATGATTCCCAAAGGATCGTGGTGGACTTCTTAGTGTTTCGCCTTCCAACGGTGGAACTTCCGAACTCCAAACTTCTCGGATTTCTAAGGACTAATTTCGGGAGGTTAAGGCTTGGTTTGATGAGTAGAGAGCTTTGTAATTGAAGTGTATCTAATATGCTCACATTTAGCCTCTATTTATACTAATTCCAAGGCCTAGGGTGTTAAATGCTTGACTTGGCCTCCAAGGAGTAAGGAAGGACTAGAATACATCAAGAGAAGGACCTAGAATCGTTTGATGCAAAGGGAAGCTTAGTGATGAAGATTTGACAACTGCAGCTTCTCCAACCGGATCGGTCATACGACCAACCGATCCGGTTGGTCTTCAATAATAACACACCGACCGATCCGGTTGCGGGTTATGACCGATCGGTCGGTCATGGCAAAAACATGTATTCCGATTAAATGCCAACCGATCCGGTGAAGGTGTAACCGGATCCGTTGGATCTTCTGAGATAAGAAACTTGATCTTTCTCTCTTCACTCGACTTGTAGAACTAGGTTCTTCAATCACTAAGATCTTCAAAGGTACTTGGATTTAGCTTTCATCGAGACGGAATCTTCGATTAACCGCATATTTCCACATTTTCCTCCATTTCCTCAAGACTTGGTTATGAATGCTAGACAAACATATCTAGATTCGATTAAGTGCAAAATCACACAAATATAACCAAATAATGTATATAAAAGTACATACAATGCTACTAAAAACATGCACAATCTGAGTGTTATCAAATTCCCCACTTAAACTTTGCTTGCCCTCAAGCAAATCTAGGACAAACATCCACCGGGACAAGATCGTGATTATGAAAATGTGATGCAAATCAACCAAGTATAAATACGAGAGAAGATTCATCAATTATGCTTATAAAGGTGAAACATCAAGATGTTTGACAATATCCAATGATTTTCTTGCATGATTAACATTTCAAAACACCTCACTAAAAATAATGGAATATAATTCACTCAATCACTCATTTTTAGTGGAGTAACAAGATAAATCACACTCATTGCTCACCATGATTAGATTATTACCATAAGCTTGTACAAGAAACAAAACTCCACCGACGTGGCGTGAGCACCAAGTAAAAACATCTAAAGAGGGCTTTTATTCGGGTTATAATGATAGGCTAAGGGTTAAGGGTATGGATAAGGCATGGAATGTTTAATGAAATTGGTGTAAAATAAAAATAAAATCAAGTCTAATACCGTGTTGCTAGCTATCAAACATTCCACGAACCAAATAAACGATTATAGCTTTGCTTTCTTCTTTATCACTTTTCACGACTCTTTGCTTTGCCATGATAATTATTCTTCGATCATAGCACATTGGCTATTATTTCCATACTTTCAACACATTTTTTTTTTTTTTTTTTTTTTTTTTTTGAACATAATACATGGCTCAATCAATCACATATGATGTGGTACTCATAATCATTTGAACAATCTTCACTTTCCATGAAACTAGCAACCAACCGTTAGACATTGATAAGGGGTAGGCTAAGGTTTAAAGTGTAAAATCTTTTGTATTTTCCGGTGAAGCAAAATGAAAGGGATGGCTCGTAAGGTGTAACTAGGGGTATCTAGTGCTAAAATGAGCACTACAAATGGGTCCATGTGGGTGGTTAACTAACCGATGAGGCTAGCTAATATATCATTAGATGTAAAATGGAAGGCCATTTGGGTGAAATCCTAAGTTGCCTCTTTATCACACCTAATTTACTTATATCGCATTTAATGCAATCTCACTGCGGTCTAGTAATGATTTACAAGCACAAGTTCTAGAATAAATAAAATCACCGCACACTCATAAAAGTCTTAAGCATAAAAGATGTATGCTAATAAGAAATAGGCTCAAATCCTCACATTTTAGTGGAAAGGGTATAATATGTGTTAGCAAATGTTTATCGATCCAAAATGGATTGCAATAGTAATCTAACACATCTCAAGTTTCAAATATTACCGCTTTTACCGAAAGGAATGATCCGCTTATTCTAATAGATATTCCTAAAAGTGTGAAAACAACTAGATCACAAGGGCAAACAACATTTTAATTTTAAGCATGAAAACTCTAATTTTCCTATTCACCCCCACACTTAAGTAAGACATTGTCCTCAATGATAAACGAACTTCAAAGTATAGAAATAGGAAAATAGAGATGAAACCGATATGTCAACGAGTTTATCACTAAAATTCTTTCTTCATTCCTAGCGTCCACTAGAGAAATCATCACCGCACACAATCTTATAAACAAACAAAAGATTTTATTAAAGGATGGCACCCCCACACTTAAGTTCAACCAAAGGTTAAGACTTTGGGAGTGACCACGAAAAATCAAAATATGAAACACACGGGTTGCCTCCCGAGGAGCGCTTGTTTTATTACCGAGTCATCACCGACTCGATTCTTCCCGATTTATTCACCGCAAGGCGCTTTGAACATTTTATAGAGTTCGGGATGTACATGAATTCTTCACCAAGATCTTCAATATCGCTCCACGAATTCAAAGATTGGTTTCCATGGGACGCTTGTGGAATTCTTCCAGAAATGGTGCTACAAAAGTGATAGTTTCAATTCATTCTCATGGTGTCTCCAGACACCGCCGAATCGAAACTTCATTCGCTTGCTCCTTATCGTAGTATAACTTGATTCGTGTCCATTAACAATGAAACTTCCACCTTGTTTGTCATATAGTTCGACATACCCGTATGGATATCCATGTTTAACGACGTATGGTCCAAACCATTTTGGTTGTAACTTAGAGCTTTGAATTTGAATTTCATGTTAAAAAGTAGAACTTTATCTCCGCTTTGAATTCTTTTCGAATTCGTAGCTTTTTATCATGATAGGCTTTTGTTCGCTTTATACAGCTTTGGAGTTTTCATAAGCTTGGAGTCTTAATTCATCGAGTTCGTGCAATTGCAAAATCTTTTCTCTCCAGCTATTTTGAGATCGGTGTTACATTGTCTGAGCGCCCAATAAGCACGATGTTCAACTTCGAACGGCAAATGACAAGTCTTCCCATACAGGAGTCTGTACGGAGTTGTACCAATTGGTGTTTTATAAGCCGTACGAAATGCCCACAGAGCATCATCAAGTTTCCTTGCCCATAAAGACGGATTGTCTTTTACGGTTTTTTCCAGTATTCTTTTGAGAGCTCTGTTGGTATTTTCGACTTGACCACTAGTTTGTGGATGATAAGCAGTTGCGAATCGATGATGAACTCCATATCTTTTCATGGTTTTTTCCATTTGTTGATTGCAGAAATGAGTTCCACGATCGCTTATGAGTGCTTTGGGAATTCCATAACGAGCTAAAAGCTTTTGAGAAAATTAACGACGACACGAGCATCGTTTGTTGGTAAAGCTTCACCGCCCATTTGGACACGTAATCTATAGCAACGAGAATGTATTCGAATTTGTGGGATTTAGGGAAAGGTCCCATGAAATCTATTCCCAAATATCGAATATTTCACACACTTGAATGCTTGTTAACGGCATTTCATCCCTTCGAGAGAGATTGGTGGTTCTTTGACAAGCGTCACGCTTTTGAACAAGTGTATGTGCTTCTTTGAATATTGTTGGCCAATAGAATCCATCATCAAAAACTTTCTTAGTCTGTGGTGGAAGGACCATAATGTCCCCGCTTGGGCCATGATGACATTCGTCAAGAATTTTACGAGTTTCGAACCAAAATACATCTTCGGATCATCCCATCGGACACATTTTGAAAAGATATGGCTCTTCCCAAAATAGTATTTAAGTTCGAAAAGAATTTGCTTCTTTGAGCATGAGTTAGTCCTTTTCTCGAGAATTCCTCCGCGAGGTAGTTTGCAAAGTCAAGAAACCAAGGATCGTCATTTCCCGATGGTCATGAGAGTTTCATCGGGAAAATAATCATCGATTTCTTCTTCTTTAATTCCTCAAGATTAGGATTTTCGAGACGAGATAAGTGGTCGCAGCAAGATTCTCTCGCTTTTCTTGTCTTTGATTTCGATGTCAAATTCTTGGAGTAACAAAATCCATCGAATAAGGCGTGGTTTAGCGTCTTGCTTGTTGAATAGATATTTGAGTGTCGAATGATCGGTAAAACGATCGCTTTTGAGAGCACAAGATATGATCGAATTTGTCAAAGGCAAAACGACAATGAGTAATTCCTTTTCGGTGACGGTATAATTTTGTTTGGCACTATTCAAGGTCTTGCTTGCAAAATATATAGGCCGAAAGTGTTTCCTTCGCGTTGTCCTAAGACAGCCCAACAAAGAAAATCGCGTCACATAAGTTCGAAGGTAGTGACCAATTAGGTGAAACCATGATCGAGCACTAGTAAGTTGAGATTTCGGTGATTCAAAGCTTTTATGCAATCAAGATCGAAATCAAAGATAGATTCTTTCTCAAGAAGTTTTGTCATTGGACGAGATATTTTGGAAAAATCTTTGATGAATCTGCGGTAAAACCAAAGATGTCCTAAAAACTTCTAACGGCTTTGACGTTGGTTGGTGGTGGAAGTTTTGAGATGACATCGACCTTTGCTTTGTCGACTTCCATTCCGCACTAGAGATTTTGTGGCCAAGCACAATTCCTTCGGTTACCATAAAGTGGCATTTCTCGCTTGAGAACAAGATGTGCAACCGCATCTTTCGAGCATTTTATCGAGATTAGAAAGGCAAGTTTCAATGACTCTCCAAAGATCGAAAAATCATCCATGAAAACTTCCATGGAGGTTTCAAGCATGTCTTGAAGATGGCGATCATACACCTTTGAAAAGTTATGGGTGCATTACAAAGACCAAAAGGCATACGCCGATATGCGAGGTTCCAAAAGGACAAGTAAAGGTGGTCTTTTCTTGATCGTTAGGATCGATGGGAATTTGGAAATATCCCGAAAATCCGCCGAGGAAACAAAAGAATTTATTTCCGCTAGTCTTTCAAGCATTTGATCCATGAATGGGAGTGGAAAATGATCCTTTCCGTGGCTTTGTTTAACTTACGATAGTCAATACAAACACGCCAACCGGTGATGCTTCTAGTCGGAACTAGCTCATTTCTCTCATTAGTTACAACCGTCATTCCTCCTTTCTTTGGAACACAAAGTGAATGTGGCTTACCCAAGGACTATCCTCAATCGGGTAAATGATTCCAAAGATCAAGAAGTTTAATGATTTCCTTTTAACAACTTCTTTCATGTTGGGATTGAGTCTCGTTGACGTTCTACCACAGTGTTTAATCCTTCTTCGAAATTGATTTTGTGTTTGCAAAAATTAGGACTAATTCCCGGATATCGGATGTTTTCCAAGCAAAAGCTTGTTTGTGATTTTTGAGTACGGAAACTAAACTTTCTTTCTCATCATCCTCGAGTAATGAAGATATGACTAACTGGAAGAAGTGAGTTTTCCTCCGATAAGCATATTCAAGATGATTTGGAAGAGGTTTGAGTTCGAGATCTGTGGGTGGTTCTTCGATAGAGGATTTTATTCGCATTTTTTCATTGAAAGTGATTTCCTCAAAATTTCCTTCCTCTTCCTCTAATTCTTCTTCTTCTGAGTTATCTTCTTCAAATTCTACTTTCATGAAATCATCAAATTCTTTGTCAAAATCTGTTTCATTGATTTTTTCGTAAGTAGTCGGAATGGATCGGATTCGCTCAAGAATGCATCTAATTCCTCATCGCTGACTTCATCAATAACATCGACGTTAAAACAAGTGTCATCACCGGAATGTGGGTAGCGCATTGCTTTATCGATAAGAAAAGTGATTCGATCTTCCCAACTCCAAGGTTGAGTTCTTTTCCTTTAACTTTGATGATTGCGTCGGCGGTGTTTAGGAAAGGTCTTCCTAAAATGAGTGGGACTTTACTATCTTCTTCCATTTCCAAGATTACAAAGTCCACGGAAATATGAATTTACCGACTTGAACAAGCATATTCTCAAGAATTCCCACAGATATTGATAGGAATGGTTTGCCAATCGAATGCTCATTTTGTTGGTTTCAGTCGTTGTTGCACAACTTGGAATAGAGTGAATAAGGCATCAAATTGATACTTGCCAAGATCGCTAAAGCATCACATTTAACGTTATTCCCAAAGTACATGGAATAAGAAAGCTCCTGTGATCTCCGAGCTTTGGTGGAATTTTGTTCAACTATGGTCGAGCATCCTTCGTTAAGAAAAGTTGTTTATATTTGCTCAAGCTTGCTTTTGTTATTAAGAAGTTCTTTCAAAAATTTTCCGTAATTGGGCATTCCGCTATAACATCAACGAGAGAACATTGAGTCTAACCTCTTTGATTATTTCGATAAACTTCTTATAACGCCTTCCATCTTCTCTTTCTTTAGGCGCCGAGGATAAGGAATTTTCGTGTATACGCCTTGACCGGTGGAATGTCTTTCTTTTGGTGGTTTGAATTGTGTTGGGTTCTTCGCTTTCATCCTCACTATCAACGGTGATAGGAGGATTAGGATTAGGTGGTGGATCGTGACGAGACCACTTCTTGTGAAAACAAAGATTGATATGTTCATTTCGTGTTCGGGGTGGACAGTGACGCCTTATCATTTGATGGTTTAGGATTGATTGAGTGTTACTTGGCAAAGGAACCGATGGTCTAGAAGAATGTTGGTCGAAAGTCCGCTAAGCTTGTTTTCAAGATCTTGGATAGATGCTTGATGATTTTTCCGTCCTTGCTCAACTTTGGCTTTAAGATTGAAAAATTGATTTTGATAAAATCATTTGCGGATTTTTGACCAGCCACGAATTCTCTCATGGTTTTTTCGAATTCGCTTCTTCCGCCTTCTTGTCGGAAGTTTGGTGTGGTGGATCGTCGGTTCGTGGTTGAGAATCACGGTTGTCATCCCTTGGTCGGCGATCTTGCCAATTTCCAATTTCGACCATAATAATTACTACGATATCCTCCTCCACGGTATCCTCCTTGAACGTAATTTGCTTCTCCTTCTTTTGGTCCACCCATAGGTTTATCGTCGCACTCGGATGATGGGTGATTTCTCCACAATTGTTACATCCATCTCGCATTTCTTTCATTTCATCTTTGATATCCTTGTATTGCGAGTTGATTTGTGAGGTTAACGCCCATCTTCTCCATGAGTTTTGAGGTATCGGTGTTTTCGACAAAAGCAACGGTTTTTCGAGAGGTTTGGTTTTGGAATCTTTGGACCAATCAAGTTTGAGAAGTACTCGATCTTCGAGCAATTGATGTGCATCGTTGGGAGTTTTATAGAGAAAATTCTCCAAAGATCAAGGATGCCTTGAGAGATTTCATCTAGTCCATGGTAAAAGATTTGGATAATGGTTCCTTTTGATAATCCATGTCCATGACAACCACGGTTAAATCTTTCATTCGCCAAGCTTCGACAAGTGATTCGCTTGGGTTTTGGTTGAAAGCACGAATTTCTCCCATTAATCGATCAAACATGGCGGTGGAAAGAATCGGCTCACAAAAGCTTGCCTCATCTCCTCCCAAGTATTGATGATTCCGGGGTTAATTCATTGTACCATACTTTAGCATCTCCGCAAGTGATGATGGGAAAAGTTTGAGTTTGATGGCATTGACATCGGTGTCGCCATAACGGAACATGCCGCAAATTTCGATGAATTCGCAATGTGCTTATGCGGATCGCCCGCGCACGCCCATCGAATTGTCGGTCTTTGATCATAGAAAGGTGATGTCCTTCACGGTGAAGTTGTCACCAGGTTAATAGCAACAATAGCACTTTCGGTGTTGGTGCTACCGCTCGGTTTGTTCCCACATAGGTTGATCGTCCGCCATGGGAAAAGGTAATTGGTGAAAGGGTTGTAAACAACTTTGGCTTCAATGAGGTTATCAAATGGTGGGTTTGGTACTCTTGGTACACGATTTTCCAATGGTATGAAACGTGTTCTTCTTCTTCTTCGAATCAAACGCTCGGGTTGGTAAGAGGTGTAATTGGTTCTATTCCGTTGCTCGAGTGTTCATACAATGACCTAGAGAATCCGTGCAATATCTAAACACACGGACAAACAACGAAAACAGCTTTATATGGAATGAGGAAGGTAACCGGATCGGTTTATGGATGCGACCGATCGGTTAGATCTGTCGATTGATGGGTAAATAGTAACCGATTCGCTTGATCGGCAACCGATCGAGTTAAGGTTTCGTGAAAAAAAATTTTTTTTTTTTAGAATCGGTGAGGGAAATTCAAAACTTGTTGAAACACAATCAAATCCCGCAATGCGCCAAAACTTGATGTGCCCTAGGTGAAAGTTTTAAATTTATAAAAGGTGAATTACCAATTTTACCAATAACACATACGAGCAAGTATACTCGTCCGTTATAGCAAGATTATGAAGGTAAGTCGATCGTCATAGGATTTGAGTGAATCAAAGCACAAGTTTGAATTAACTGAGTCGATCAAAACATAAAACAAAGCAAATAGATATAATGAAATTCAGATGATTAAAAACTACACTTGCTCAAACTAGTATCATATCATAGATTAATGTGATTGTATTAACTACTTAACATGTTGGTTGTGATAATTAGTTGAAAACTAATCTATTGTTCTTACAAGATAAACCTTCGCCAAGATTTTAGTTCATAAAACAAGCTTTAAGTTTAACCAATTAATTCAAGATCAATTCAAGTTTCATAAGTCTACTTTCATAAACTTAAACACAAAAACATCCACTTGTTCATCAAATTGCTTAAGAAATGGTCAATACAAAAGGTACCCGATCATAGACAAAAGGCTACAATTAATTTTCCACAACTAATCTTACGACCATTTAGATGTTTCCAACTAATCCAATTTGATAATCAAAAAGCGCTTCTATTACAACCACACCTTAGTTCCTTTGTATAATCAAGAATAATGGGTAAAACAATCATCCATAGACAAAATGATTATGACTAGTTGAATAATACGAAGTTCTTTCGACCCCAACGATAGTTACCAATTAGCCAAACTTGATTAACAAATGTCACTATGAAACTTTAGCACAATTGGATCTTAGAATCAACTTGAAATTGAATTAAAACATGTTAATACAATCACTAACTAATCATATAATAATCAACATCATTTAAGCAAGTGTATAAAGAAACTAGCCACTCATAGCAAACATGAACATAAACTCATAACTTTGATCATTAGAAAACATGATAAAAAGTCTTACAATGCTTGGAATAAGATTACAAATGATGAAGTAATGATTCCCAAAGGATCGTGGTGGACTTCTTAGTGTTTCGCCTTCCAACGGTGGAACTTCTGGAACTCCAAACTTCTCTGGATTTCTAAGGACGAATTTCAGGAGGTTAAGGCTTGGTTTGATGAGTAGAGAGCTTTGTAATTGAAGTGTATCTAATATGCTCACATTTAGCCTCTATTTATACTAATTCCAAGGCCTAGGGTGTTAAATGCTTGACTTGGCCTCCAAGGAGTAAGGAAGGGACTAGAATACATCAAGAGAAGGACCTAGAATCGTTTGATGCAAAGGGAAGCTTAGTGATGAAGATTTGACAATCGCAGCTTCTCCAACCGGATCGGTCATACGACCAACCGATCCGTTGGTCAATAATAACACACCGACCGATCCGGTTGCGGGTTGCGACCGATCGGTCGGTCATGGCAAAACATGTATTCGAGCCAAATGCCAACCGATCCGGTGAAGGTGTAACCGATCCGTTGATCTTCCGAGATAAGAAACTTGATCTTTCTCTCTTCACTCGACTTGTAGAACTAGGTTCTTCAATCACTAAGATCTTCAAAGGTACTTGGGATTTAGCTTTATCGAGACGGAATCTTCGATTAACCGCATATTTCCACATTTTCCTCCATTTCCTCGCACTTGGTTATGAATGCTAGACAAACATATCTAGATTCGATTATGCAAAATCACACAAATATAACCAAATAACAGATATAAAAGTACATACAATGCTACTAAAAACATGCACAATCTGAGTGTTATCAATTGCCTAATTCAGATATGATGAATCCCAAGCATAGGACTAATGAACATCACCCACAAGTCAAAAACGCTATAAGCTTAACTAGATATCATGCAAAACATAGTCTGACAGATCAATCCCCTAAGAAATTCTCATATCACAAAAAGACAAATAGTCAAAACAAGGGTGTGCACTCATTTAGTTCATCTCATCGTGGCTTCAAATGGATTCCCACCGCGATTATTTAAGTATACAGACTTAAACGAACTTACATCCCTAAATCATGCCTCAGTGGATTCCCACAGTAAACTTTTCAAGAGTGTAGAACCTAATAGATCCCCAAGAATGATACGTCTGGATTATACCGTGTTGATTCTAAATGTGAGACTAAACATGTCACTAACCCCTTTATGAACAAGTCTACATGTGCTTCAAGTACAATGTGCTCTCGCCTTTTCGGTACAATGCTCAACTCAATCAGAACTTCATGACTTGGTTCCCCAGATATGAACATAGCTCATTCAGAGCTATAGCTTGCCGTAATTGATGTATTTTACATTGACTCCTATTCATCTTGAATCGTGACTCGTTCTCCCATGTTTGTGTATAAATCAATTTTATTAAAAAAAAAAAAAAAAAAAAAAAATTTGAGAATATACCCTTTCAAAACTTTATCATTTCTTTCATTTTTTTCTAATAATGAATATACTCCTTGTTATCGATAACATCTACGGTCCTAGAAATGTCATTCAATAATGGCACGGATCATAGATGAAGTTCGAACAATTGATATATTCTCGGTAGTATAATGGGATTGGTTAATATCAATCAATGTTCGCGGTCTTGGTTATGATGATTGGTTATTTGTATGATGTGGTGATTTCGCCTTGTGTGACTAATCGGTTATACTTTCGAAGTGTGCTTTCGTTGTAACGCCATGTGTTGAAATGTTGAATTATTTCATGATGATCGGTGTAATAATCGATGCTAGAGACGTTGTCCTATCCGTGTTAGCATTTTATTACCACTCACTCATTTTTACCATAGGGACCAAACTTGTCATATAGTGTAAGTTGTTGCATTAGCTAATTACCACCTTTGTTTATAACCACAAGGACCAATTGTGTCATCATCGCTACGATATGTTGTATAACCCCAGCGAGTTACCCATTAGCGAGTTACCTAATCTTTTCACTTTTCTCTCTCTCGTTTTTTTTTTCTCTCTTCGTCTTCTCATTCTTTCTAGCGACTTAGATTAAGGTTTGCATTGATTCCCTATTATCTTTACTATCTTATGCTTTAGTGTCTAGTGTTTAACTTATCACTATTTCCAGATCCTCTCTGTGCTCGCGTGGTGTGATTTGTTGACCCTCTCGCTTAGGTTCGGATTTTCTTTGTAAATCGTATGTGTGTTACTTATTAAATGATTGAACGTGTTATATATCGTTTGGATTATATTGTTTGTTTGACTATATTGGTTGGATACATTGATGGATGATTATAATGGATTGGACCGATGGGTTGGGTTAGGAATGTTCTTGGTGGCGAGTTAGACTGTTCTTGGTAGCTAATTAGTATGAATGTTCTTCATGGCGAGTTAGAGCTCTACATAGCTTAATACGCCTCAAAGAAATAATTAGTTCACTAATTTCAAATGACTTGGTTAGCGAGTTAGTAACTAGCGACTTGTATTTACAAGTTAGCTAATTAATAACCCAGCGACTTAGTTAACCACTTTGTAGCGACTTGGCTTAGTTAACGTACATGGCGACTTGACTTTACGAGCTAGCTAATTATCCTAGCGACTTGGTTAGCGAGCTAGCGTGATAGCTTACTTGTATTTACAAGTTAGCAAATGTGTTACCTAGCTTACTTAGTTGTCTACTTTGTGGCGACTTGGTTTAAGTTTTATTCATGGCTACTTGGTCTTACATGTTAGCAAATTAGTTTAGCGACTTAGAGAGCTAATCCTTTTATGACTTGTCCGTGGCTCTAGATGACGACTTGTTTTTACAAGTTTATAACAAAGGTTCATGATTGAGAATTAGTCTTAGGGTCAAGGTTGTTCAAAATGTTCAAAGTTGTTGCTAAAGATGATTTCGCCTCACTACTCCTAGGATCTCCTAATTCGCCTTGTTGAATCAACTTACTCTATGTAAACCGTTATAACATCTCTGCTTAGGCAAAGGTACCGGTTCTCTCACGATCGCCAAATGTTTCCTTTTGCCTCATACATATGTGTTATATCACTTTACATGTGTATCTTGGCTCATGTCATGATCACGTAGTTATGCACTCTTTGCCCTTTAAACCCCTTATAAGCTCGCCATGTAATCATTCTTCTATATGAATGTTCCTCATTTATATATCTTTATGTTATCATATAGTTGAAAGGTGTTATACAGTTGCAATCTTTGCCACTCTATCTGTCTCCATATGTGTTAGATCTTCTTCATAAGGGTGCTCTCAATGCTGCCTCACTTACTATGTATTATCTAACCTGCTCCCATCTATTATCGTTGATTGTATGACTACTCGTAACATCAATGGCTAGTTCAATCCCGTGAAAAGAGCTGCATCCGTCGATCATCCGTAGTTCTCTCGCATTTAAGAAATCCTTCCCAAAAGTCAATGGGTCGCTATTGGTAAAAGCAATCATATGTGGACCTTCAAAGGCTTCAACAAAATCCGATACTCAAAGTTTCAATTGACATCCTCAAAACACTAACTTCTTGGGGCTATTACCAAGCAATGCTCAATTCCTACCATCTACATTCAACAATTCGAACACCGCTCAATGGAATAAAATCACAAAGACGATACTCTTGCAAGTCGGATAATATGGAGTTCACAATTGATTCGATATTCGAGCAAAGCTCTTGAATCACACCATGTGACCCCGACGCTCGCTTTGAATCTCCACTGGTGCCGACGATCCGATCGTATTTCTTATTGGGTTGGGATATCGTAATGATTTCAAGAGCATCCGACATCATCACGGGTCACATGTATCAACCCGGAGAGTCATTACAACCATTCGAACTTATGCTTATCCGGGAAAACTTGAGTGGTTCGATAAAGTGAGAATTCCTATCTTGCAAATCCTATGGGAATCTTTAATAGGTTGATGTGAATGTCTCGGATCGTATTTGGGAAGAATTCTCGCTATCAATGAACACATTCATATCTCGATAGAACCTATTTCCTAACAATGTTCAAGGTCGTAAGAAGCGTAACAAACTTGTAATTCCCAAAGATCGATTCTCCAAACTTGTCATCCAAGATTTGCAACAAACTCACAACTTCACTCCTAGGTCCGAATCAACTCTTCACAAAGCGTAACATGAATTTGTTTTAGGAAACTTGAAATATGTTCCTAGAGGTTCGAATCAAGAAGTATTTGGATTGCCAATTCTCGATCGCCTTCTCACGTATGATATCAAGAAGAAGGACTACTTCAAGCAATACATGAAAAGTGCAACCAAACTCTCGCTAATGTCACACCCTCTCCTTTACAACCAACTGCTCCCAAGACCACCTCGACTCTAAAGCATCCTATGCCTCTCTCCTAAAAAGAGACGTGAAAGATCTCATCACGTAATCTTCATCCAAAAGCATAAAGAAAAGAAGAAGAAAGTGGAAAAGGAAATAGATGAGAACACCGAGGTGCCAAGAAATACTTTCGTGTTAATTGATGAGGATGACGCCGATCCGCAACTTGGTATTCAAAGAAAGTCTTGAAGATCAAAATGTGAAGGCTCCAGAGGTGGAGTTGTGTTAAGAGAACCCGCTCAACCACCTCAACAAATGTTCCAATTACACTTGACAAGGGTAAAGGAGTTGCAAGTGTTGAACAAGCTGCTCACATGCTTTTAACCATCTCATCATCTCCTCTAGCACCACTAATCAATATGAGTCAAGAGAAGAAATGATTCACCTCATGTAAAAGAACAACTGTGTGGTGCCCAAACGCTTAAGGAATCTCTATCACTTGGTGAGACTCAACTGAGTTGAATGTTGACACTGCTACAAAAAGGGCTCACAGGAGAACCTTGGGACAAGATCCGACGAGACCTTGAAGATGGATGAACCAAATGCTCTACAAACTCTATCTTCACTTAAGAATCTTGATGATGACTTCTCTTTGGTGATCAATTCATTAATGACAAAACCTTAGACTCTGCACAATCCATGTATAATGTCAGCATTCAGCAAGATACTTCAACCATTCCTCCAATGACTGCATCTTCACTATCAACCGCACTTCCACCTCCCTTGCCTGCTCAATCAACCGTACAAACACCAACGACAACACCACCAACTCCAGAACCCATCTTCACAATTGCAGATGAAGTGGCTCCACCAGCTTCCCCTCCACAGATTCTCACGTCTGATCAACTACTGGATAAAACCATTAAAAGGGTAGAAGCACTGGAAAGGCAACTTCCTAAATGCTGAGTCTCGTGGATCGTGTCTACAGATTGAGCACTTCAACTTCATCAAGCGCATCGATGCTATTGAAGGAGAAGTCAAGGATGCCGTGGAATGGGCAATGGAGGCTCCACTTCTCGACGATTCAAGGACCTCCCATCTCCGATATGAGAGCACCACATGTGAAAGGATGTATGAGGTCAAGAGGACAAGCATGAGGTTCACAAGAACTTTATGAGGCACTTGAAGAATCCATCAAGTTCGACAATTATGAACAGCTTTAAAATTGAAGTCGGAGAAAAGAATGCTAAAAGAAAAGAAGGACAATTGTGATGGAAACATTGATGAAGGATCGCAAAGATCGCGAAGATCCTCCACCACCGTGAGGCGCTGGAACTTCGAGCCGGGAATCCTTCGACAACACCCAATTCACCTCCATCACACCCACCATCATCAACCCCAAAACCGTCCAATCAATCGACTCTACAAACAAACAGGTACTCGGAAGAAATCACCGCTGGACGATCGATTCAAGATTCACCTCCACATCCACTTCAATTCCTCGATGATCAAGTGGTCCACGAAGAGTCTCAAGTTTTAGCCGACTCGTAACTGATGAAGATGATGCATCGACGAAACATATTCCTAAGCCATCGAAGATTGGTTCGACAATTACATGGTGGAACCGCACTAGTACATCCGGGGTAGCTCCTTCTAGAGACACAATTCAAAGCCGCATTGTGGAAGATAGACCTCCTTCTCCGAACCCACATGGACAATCCCGTAGTCGACTCTATGATTCCCGACAACAATTGGGCATCGCTATCACCAATAACTATGAAGTCCCAAACAAGACTCTCTTCGCACTACACCGTGATATGGGAAGTTTCATTAGATGGTTTTGTGAGCGGAAGTGTATCTCTTCCATAACACCAAGAGATCTAGAAGGACAAGCCTCACGAAATTGTCAAGGTCTTCCATTCGATGCAAACCATCTTCAATATCGATGGAAGAATGCCATAAGATGTCGAATGACCAAGTCGGTGAGCAAATCGATCGCTTAATGTCAACAAATCTCTTCCTCTTGGTGGTGAACCCGGTCGATAACCATTCAGCGGAATTCTTCTTCAATCACGACTTGGACTATCTCGTGTGCTCGCTCATGGAAAGAAGGCCCGCTCTATCTATTTCAAAGATGAAAGTCGCAATCTATTCTCGATCGTGGGCTTGAGCGGATGGTTCCCGATCAATTCGGGCAAATGAAGAACATAAGTATGATATTGCAGCGTCTTATGGTATTTCCCATCGGTGGTTCAAAAGAAGATGTTCTACATTGAAAGACATGGTGCCGATAAAAGACGCAATGAGGTCGATCAAAACTACAAATCTTAAGCGTTATCGGTGTAGAGATGTTCCCGATCTATGGATATGAGTACTTGAAGAAGATTGTCCTTAAAAGAGTCGACTTCAAAGTGTATACCATTGAAGAGAACGACTTCAAACATCTTCTACCAAATGATTTCAAGATCTATATCTTTTAAATCTTCAAGGACACCGAGCACTTACATGACGTGAGAAAAGGCCCTCTTTGCACCGCCACTCTTTGGATCGAGAGATTAGTCATACGGAAACGAGTTGAGGACTTTCACCTTGGCATTGAAAGCTACCAAACCAGGTCAACCTCACAAGTCCTCGGGAATGCACCGGGCATGAATTTCATCGAGAATACAAAGTTCTTGACACTCCTAGAGCCGCCATCTTCACCGACAGATATGGATCGCGATGCTTATGCGTCTATGTGAACTCTACAAGTTTAGTGATGGTACGCTCAAAATGGTCAAGAAGAACTTGACATCGAGTGAAAGAAGCCAAACTTGATATGAGATCTTGGGTTAAAACTACGCTCGGGCCGATGATGACGTGAAGAGGTGTGAACATTTCATTGCCGCAATCCGTCAAGACTCAGACACGAAGGATCTTCCGCAGCCTTGAAAGCTTTGTTGGTGGAAGGCTCCGTGATGGTCACTACAAACTTCTTCAAAGAACCGAATGAAGACGCCTTCGAATACCGCTTATGTTTTTGTTAACTTTGTGTTATATGTGGTGTATTAAATATGAACAATCTGTGATACATGTAATAGTGCTAGGATTTGTATTATGGTTTCCCTTTGAAAAGGGAAACATCTGTGTTGTCCTTTTTCCTTATCATATAAAATTGGACACATTTTTCTCCTACTAATATTTTTCCTCATACTTATTTAAATTACTTGAGATCCAAAATCTCAAAGGATTTAAGATTTTTGATCGGGGAGAAAATGTGATATAAATATGAAAGATGGTAAAAGATAAGATGACCAATTTTTGTGCATACTTCTCCTTATATGTGCTAAACAAGTTTTCGAATCTCAAGCATATATTAAGGGGAGAACTCTCTTTGTAAATTCAAGTCATCAGGTACATGACACTTTAAATACTTTAAAGTACCTTGATCACATGGCTTCTAACCTTTGATGATAAAGGTTCCCTCTAATATGTGCAAAACCCTTTACAACCTCGAGGCACATATTGAGGGGAGCGAATTTATGGAAACCTCATCCTTCCCGAAATGCTATATTTACTTGATTTAATATGGGAAGTGATGTTGATATCTTTAGAAAATGGTAATCAAAAGAAGTAAATTCTTTCTCTTGCCTCCGTGTGCAAAACATTTTCAATACTTGATGCACATGTTGAGGGGAGTTCTCGTTCTAAAATTATCAAAACAATTCGTGTACAAAATGCTTTGATTATATATCACAAGTATCCGAATTGATTTTCAAATGGTTTTCAATTGGATCCAATGGCGTACGAACAATACCAAATAGACCGACCAACTTTACTTCATGTACGGTGATATAAGGATGATAAGGTTAGGTATGTGTTCCCATGATCCGCCGTAATCGGAGGGATCTACCGAGGACAATCCACTAGTTAGTGTAGAAGTCCTTAGGTATGATGATAAAAGGAGAAAATGAGATAAGGGAAGAGTGCGGACTAAGGCCGAGCTAGTAATCGAATAAACCCAACAAGGTTCTAGCTATGAAGTCTCGTAAGCATCAAGGGTTGAAGAATTAAAAGAATTGAATGAGAATAGGGTGAAACAAATAAGCCCTCCATTAATTCAACCTTAGGGCGTAAACCGGGTTCAATTCATATGCTACCGGTGGTAACATCGGTATTGAAGACAAGACGTCATGGACCCAAAGGACGCATCGCACTTCATCTTTCCAAACCACTCAAGTTCCTCTTAAAAGGACTTGTTTCATTCTCACGGAACCGACATTATCTATCGACTTTCTTAGAGATAGTTGATATTGAAGAAGGAGACCTCTCCCTAGTCTCCCAAGACAGATCCAAATATGCACAAATTGAGTCTAGAGCCACGAGATCATCAATAAATCTCATTAGGACACTTTCAATGAAGACTCTCTGCTTCACACAATGTAGAAAGAGAGATTATATCTTGAGTCCCACGATTATCCTTGTGGTATTGCTGAACATCCGAGTGATGTGTTTACACATTCACAATGAAGATGGAAAGCCTTCGAGCCAACATCAAACAAGCTCTCGGTAGGTGGCATGTGAGATCTATCATATAGATCAACCATGTGACAACCGAATGAAACAATGGGGCGATTCAATCTCTTGAATCAAACCCGGTTCGAGTTAGGGATTGACGGATACCTTTGAAAACCGGTCTTTGTGCTTATAAACTCTTTTCTTTAGCACATCGACCGTACTCATTTTTCAAACCAAAAGGTATTTTTATGATTGATAATTGATTTTCAATAAAACCTTCGTTGTATTGCAAAACAATTTCTATTGAGCAATACACGATCGCTTTTTCAAATCTCTTTTCATCAATCGGTGGACTTAAAATTACCGGTTCACTCACTCCGTGTTGTCTTCTTTGAGACGTTCGGTTTGAGAACAATGAACATTGCGAAACCCCGTCAAGGAGATTCTTTGGAATCCTACCGATCACAAAGCAAGATTTGTATCGATCAACGGGAACCGTGGGCGTGTACCTCAATTCAACGAAGTGATCAAAGACACTTTCGTGCGATTTGTTGTTAATCGTTGTATGCGTGTACGCCCGACGCTTGCAAATGATCGTAATGAAGCGGTCAATCCATAGCCGCATGCTCACTTAACACATTCATCTCAAAAGAAATCATGATTAGTGCATCAATGACTCGATATTTTCACACCAAGCTTCGCTACCGCCGCCTATATCATGATTCAACAAATGCTTCCGCTACTCGATGAGAAGATATCACGATCCATGATGTGAGCATGTCGGTCCCAAAGTCACAACACCACAATGAATGTCTCGTAGATTGTTGTTTGTCGATGATCTCAAAAGTCGGCTCTTATTTACTATCTCGTGACTCGTAAATGGACCTCCTACATTAAGTACAAATCTTTGCGCTTTGAAGTTGCACCACCTATGCACCAAGTTTACAATGTTGATGTATGAAAGACTACGAGCTCAAGAACAATGTCAAGACTAGAATGCTAGGATTTGAAATGTAAAATATGGGGTGACCTCCTTAGGGGAGATTGTTAGAATTAGAAAATTCCAAGGTCGAAAGAGTCGGTCACCCCAACTATTATCTAGCATAAGTTAGCTCGTAGATTGGTCATTAGTTACGGTCTATGTAGTTAGTTAGTAGTGTAAAATAGTTTAGTGCAACACCGTGGAAGAAGGTCGGGTCTTTACCCATCGTATCCCCGATCCACAGCCGTCAGAGGTCGCTTAGTTTGTAACCTATAAATACCCTCTACCTTGCAAGGTAGAGGGTTGGATGTTCTTTGGTAATCTAATATTCCACTAGTTTCTCTCACTAGAATGTCCCACTCTTTCTCTCTCTAAAACCATCTATGTGCTCATTGTGTTAATGTTATGATGTGTATGTGAAAAGTTATATCTTACACTTCTCCTTTGTCTAGTAAATTGTATGGGTTCCTTCTTCTTTAACAACTCATTAACAATAGGTGAAGGATCATTAGTCTTTTGAGCCACATCAGCTAAAATCTTAAGAGAACCAAACTGATTATCCTCTTGCTCTTCATCAGAAGAAACCACTAGCCTTCTTTTGGAATGATGCTCAAGTTGGTCTTCCAAACTCTTAACCTTATTTCTCAACTCCACAATCTCACCACCAAGAGAAGACTTAGTCTCGCAAGTTCCTTTTGAGATCATCCACCCCGCCTACATACCGCTCACTAGAGCATAGACAGATGTAAGTGTAATAGGTCCTCGGCCCACCATCCGATTGCTCAGGGTAATGGAGCTTCATTGGACCTTCAGAGAAACATGGTCATGCTCAACATGAGGAGAACCTTCATTAAATGGTTTCCGTGGACTAGGTGTGGTCAATGATTAGGCTCGGACTCAAATGAATCAAAACTAACCCGAGTAGGTGGTGGACTAGGACTAGGTCTAGATGAAGGTATAGGTGGAGGTTGGTCAGAGAAACATTAGATGCTTCAAAGCTGTAGAAGGACCTCATCAATAGCAATCAAGGATTACCATCGTAGTAACATTGGTAGAAGGTGGATTATCAACAACATTATCCTCATCAAGAACCTCATTGTCCCGAGGCAACATAGTCGCTAGCAAAGGATAATGTGTCCTCAAATTTAGTTCTCATTAAAGCAAATAGTTTAGCGCTAAAGCTCCTATGGGATAAAAGGCTTGGGTTTGGGTAGTGATGTCTAATATAATTTGCAAAAACCTGGGGTACATTAAAAACTTATGTTTTTTCTTTTGAATATTCTCAGCCATGTTATCAAAAATAAACTTGGAAAAATTATAAGTTAACCCTTGAGAAAGACACACAATACCACATCCCAATTGTGTAGAGAACTGATCCCATCCTCCTGATTTATTGCTTATGCACTGAAGCAATGTGTAAACCAAAAACCTCCACATCGGGCATAGTTGATTCTTGAGCCACATGTCAGTTCGTTCACCTTGGTATCCAATAGCTCTTAGCCCATCTAGTATCACCACTGAATTAGAATGATAAACCCCATTCTCATCATCCAAACGAAGTCGACTTCTGATCAACTCCTCTGTCACAACATACTCTACATCATCAACCATAGCCACAATCTCTGTTTCACTCCGTTTTGTAGCAGTCGCCCAAAATTGTGTTACCAACGATTCATATAAAGCATTAGGAGAATGCGTCAAAGCATAATGAATCTTGGATCGCTTTAGAAACTCCACCATTGGTTCGTACAATTCATCACCCTTTGCTTTCCCCAGAAAAGCAACTTTGTTATGATCTTTCTTAAATTGAAGCGCCATGAGAAATTTAGATAATGGGTTACGATTGAATCTACGGAAGGTATGTTAAAATCGAATAAAGAGGGAATCAGTTAATATTAGACAAAGATATGCGAATAGGGTATATGTAGAAGTTTCCCAAAGTTTGGTCAAATTAAATAAGTTATTGACCAAAGCTGACGTGTAATGCATCCTTTTACCAAATTTAAAATTCAATTTCAGCAGAAACAATGGTCATTCTGCTGAAGTCTTTCAATCAGCAGAAACACATCACGTATTCAAGAAGCTTCAAGAATATCTTTTACCTGTTTCACCCAACTCGCATTAATTCTCATTAAGCCTTGAAACCGTCTATAAAACAATCCCCAATGCACACTTATCTCTCATCAATTACCCCCAAATACCATCACAAACCCTAATTTCACCATGAACCACAATCAATCAGCAGAAACACATCACGTATTCAAGAAGCTTCAGTAAATATCTTTTTACTGTTTCACCCAACTCGCATTAATTCTCATTAAGCCTTGAAACCGTCTATAAAACAATCCCCAATGCACACTTATCTCTCATCAATTACCCCCAAATACCATCACAAACCCTAATTTCACCATGAACCACAATCAACCAGAATAAACCATGAATAATAAACCAGAGGTTGTTGATCCAACCTCTTCTCCATCATCATCATCATCCATTGATTTCCTTCAGTTTTTCCCATGTCCATATGACCCACGACCTTTGAAATCCCCATTTCTCAGTTCTTCAAATGATGATAGTGTAGTGAATCCAAGTGAGTCTTCAGATGACTCTGACGAGTCCACTAAGAAGAGAACATCTTACTCCCAACCTTCAGCATCTCAACCTCAACAGAGGCCTCGTGCCGAAAAAGAGGTGGTGCTTGCTCTTCCTGCGCCATGGTTTGGTGCTTCATCACATAACGTATAGGAGAAGGGTATAAAGAAGATGGATTTACTGCTTCTTGGTGAAACCTAGTAGATGAAGCACAAAGGACATGTGTATTCATCTTCATCATCTATGGTTTCCTTAATCCATCCTTCCCATTTTGATCCTTAGCTTCTTCGTCGTACCGGTCATGCATATCCAGCCATCGGGATAGAAGGAATGGGTGGTTATGCAAGTCATGGTCATGCATATCCAGCAGATGGAATGGAAGATATGAGCGATCATGCATATCCAACAGCTGATGGAATAGATGATATGTGCTAGATTAGGTTTAGTAGATCATGTATAGAACTGTTCTTGTAGTTGCATTTGAAGTTGATTGTACTCAGTGTCGTAAGTCAGAACTGCTTTCTTGAATGAATGAATGAACAATGAACTTCAGTACTTCTCTTGAATAAACACTTCAACTTCAGTACTTTCTCTTTAGTGGAAACAAATTGCTCACTTCAGTACTTTGATTTCAGAAGAAACAAGCTTTAAAGCTTACATGACCATTTTCCATTTGACCAATCATGATGAACTTCAACTTAGATAAGCAATCTGCAAAACAAAACAGACAGAGAAACACACAAACCAAACAAGGACAAACAGACTAAAATTACATTAGCTGGTTAGTGTTAGAAAACAAAAGAAATCAAAAGTATACACAAAATGTACAAAATTACATAAAATATGCAAAGTGTACAAATCTCTCCCCGAGGCATATGCCTCCCCGAGGTTTATGCCTCCCTTAAACTTTGCGCTTAAGGGTTAAGAATACCAATATGGACCACAAGGTGTTGAAACCTTGGTCCATCAAAAGCCTTTGTTAACAAATCGCCACATTATCATCGGTGAATTTTAACCACTTTTATCAAATGTTTGTCATATGCATCTCTTATAAAGTGGTGCCCGATTTCAATATGTTTTGTTCGATCGTGAAAACTGGATTTTAACAATGCATATGGTACTTTGATTATCAATAAAATTGTTGTGTTCATGAAGTTATACCCATAATCCAACAATTGATTTTGTATCCAAAGAACTCGTCCACGAAGAATTTGCAAAGAAGAACGTATCGCTTCAAGAGATGAGGTAGCCATAATAGTTTGTTTCTTGCATTGCCAAGAAATCAATCTCTTTCCAAGGAATTGGCAACCTCCAAGGTGGACCTCCTATCCGATTTGCACCAAGATAGTCACTATCACTATATGCTTCCAACTTAAAAGGAGACTCTTTGGGTACCAAAGGCCTAAATGAGGTTGACCTTTGAGGTACTTAAAGATCTTCTTGACAAGATTGAGATGGGAAGTAAGTGGAGTAACTTGATGTCTAGAACAACCACTCACAAAGAAAAGTAATATCAGCCTTAAAGTCATTAAATACATCAAAGAACCAATCATAGATCCGTATAAATGAACATTCACCGTGGATCTACTTCATTGTTGGTCTTTGTCTTTGAGCTTCATAAGGTGTAGTGGCGATCCCTAACACTCTCCATACCAAATGTTTTCAAGATGTCCTCAAATATTTGTCCCGACCGATAAAGATACCATCGGGTTTCACGAACTTGGAGACCCAAAAGAAAGTCAACTCCCCATAGCACTCATCCGAAACTCTCCTTCATAAGCTCCTCAAACTCCCCGCACCAAGCTTCTTTGTGGATCCAAAATAATGTCATCCACATACACTTGCACAAGAATAATATCTGTGGAATTATTTTTAAGGAAAAGTGTCTTATCAATTGCACCTCTTCTATAACCATGCTTTAGCAGAAATGATGAAAGCCTAGCATACCATGCTCTGGGTGCCTGATGTAGTCCATAGAGAGCTTTGACTACCTTGTAAACATGATTAGGATGATCTGGGTCTTCAAATCCTTTAGGTTGAGTGACATAAACCTCCTCTTCTATTTCACCATACAGGAAGGCACCTTTAACATCCATCTGATAGACCATGAAACCCATGTAAGATGCATATGCCAAGAAAATCCGTATGGCCTCAACTCTAGCCACAAGTGCAAACACTTCATCATAATCAATCCCCTCCTCTTGTCTATACCCCGAGCAACCAATCTTGCTTTGTTTTTAATGACAACACCCTTGCATCTCTTTATTCTTCGTAATCCATTTAGTCCCAATTGCATACTTGCCATCGTGTAGTGGTACCAAGATCCAAACCTGCTGATTTTGAAATTGTTACATCTCTTCTTGCATTGCCTCAAGCCAACTTGAGTCTTCAAGAGCCCGAGTAACACCGGTTGGTTCCACTTGAGAAAGAAAATAAGCAAATGACAATGTTCATAGTCCGTGTGATTGTCCCTTTGTCGATTTGAGATATAAGAGATAAAAGCCACTTGACCATATTTAGAACTTGTCACAAGATTCTAGTTCTAATAGTTCATTAGGATCACCAATAATATTCGATTGTGGATGAGTATTGTTGATCCTTTTAGTAGCAAGTGGTGTTGACTTCAATGGAGGTATCAAGATTAGTCACGAGGTTCAAAATCGGTGTCATAGGAAGGTGAGGTGAAGATGCCACTTTGGGTTGATGATGACCAAGATCCGAAGGTTTTGGAAAACGTGTATAAGGTTCTCCAAAGTCCATGACACTCTAGTAGAAATAGGAGTAGAAACAAGATGTCTTTCAAACAGATTTGGTGATGATAGGAGAAACATGGTCACTTTCAAAGAATTGTTGTTTCCACCGATTGCTTCACTTGCACTCTCCTCAAAGATTCCTCTCAAAGATCTAGATTAGCTGCATACTCTTGTTTCTTAAGCCTAGCAAGGTCCTCAAAGATAGTGTAAATCATCTTCACTCTCATAAGCGTAATCTTTAGAAGTGTCACCGCAAAATTGTTAGGGAGAAAGAAGGCACTACAATGGGTTGTTCATCATCTTCAAACTCACCGCCGAATCAAGATCCATAGTACCGTGACCGTTAGTTGGAGACTCTTGAGTACCGCATGTTGGTTAGCCATATGTCTAGAGTAACCCAAATAGTCGGCTATAATCAAGGTCAAAGACCAAACATGACCCCTGCCCTTGAACATTAGGCTTGTCTTCTAGAAATCTCGTGTTCAAAGTCTCCTCAATCTTCTTAGCGTATAAATTGTAAACCATGTAAGCCTTAATATGAGCCGAATATCCCACAATATAACCATCATCGCCTTTCTCATCAAATTTGCCCAAAGGATCACTCAGATTCGTAATGGTCACTTGACGTACCAAAAGGTTTAAGGTAATGAATAGCGGGAACTTTTCCATAGAGAAGTTCATATGGTGGTTTGAAGTGTGGTCTAGTAATGGACACCCTATTCAAGACATAACAAGTTGTACCAACAACTTCAAATTCAAAACTTGGTGGGTAACTTAGAGTCTCGCCAAGATTGATCTTGCAACCTCTATTAAGGTCCTATTCTTCCTTTCACCACCCCATTTTGTTGTGGGGTTCTTGGAGTTCTATACTCCTTTTATCCCTTTTGACCCACGAGTTCGTAAGTATAGCATTCTTGAACTCGCTCCATTATCACACCGAATTCCTTTAACCTTTTGTTCAACTCGGTTTTCAATAAGGGTAATGAAGTCTTTCAAGACTTGGGATGTTTCATCTTTAGTCCTTAGAAAGAATACCCAACAAAATTTGCTATAGCCATCATGATAACCGACAAAAATACTTTTGATCAATGCTTCTAACTTGAGTTGGACCAAAAGATCCATATGAAGCAATGAAGAGGTTCGAAATGATGCTCACAAAGAAGAATGACTTTGTATGAGGCTCGTGTTGCTTTCCTTTGTTGCGAGCAACACAATTATGATCATTGGTGAAAACTTTGAAGGAAGACCTTCAACAAGACCCGCTTTAGAGAGCTTGTTTATGGTCTTGAAGTTCACATGAGCCATCCTCCTATGCCATTTGGTAGACTCATCCAGGATGCTTTAGCCACCAAACAAGTTAAGTCACCTTCGTTTAACATCGCTTAAGTTGAATGTATAAAGATTGTGATTTCGAGGAACTCTCAGAATTGATGTTTCTTCCGGGAGTTTGAAGTCTTTAGATAGCACAAGACATTCATCCTCCGAGAAGAGTACTTTTTCTTGGTGTCACAGATTTGTGAGACGAGAAAAATTGAAGTGTTGGAGTTCCTTGACATAGTATACATTGTCAAAGTCCGTTGAGGTGTTTTGATGGTCCCTTTCCCGATAATTCTTCCATCACTTCCTCCAAAGGTCACATTGCCTCCTCCTTCAATGGGTACAAAGTTGTGCATCATATCTCTGCTTCCGACATACTTCTTGAGCAACCACTATCAACAATGCCAACATCTTTATGCTTAAGAGGATGATTCTACAACAACAATAAAAAATATACAAAATATTAGTACTATGGAGGCTCAAGTCATTCTTGACTTGAACACGCCTTGTGGATCATATGATTGATGCCATGCGATGTATAAGATCCACTATTGTTCTTGGGTTTCCATTGAAATTTAGGTCCCTTTTATTCCAAGAACAACTGCTTGAGGACTCGACAGAAGATCCCAAGACCTTTCCCAAAGAAATCATAGAGTCAACATATCCGTGCCAATAACCATTCTTAAAATATGAACTTGTTAGTTGTACATATGGTCTTGCAACCGATATTCTCCAAGAAAAAGGAGAATTAGTATAAGTTGCTTGTGGAACATAAGGTGGTATAGCATTAACATTGGTCCACATTGGTATAGATTTCATAGAATCACCACACCTACTCATCCTTTGCTCATGATAATCACAATCCTTAATTAAATGAAATTTACTTCCACACACAAAACATGTCTTCTTTAGAAGATTTATTCAAACCAAAAGATGTTCTATTACAAGCGTAAGTATTCAAACCAAAACCATGAAAAAATTGTTTTTAATGTAATTATTATGCAAAGAATTAAAAGCAAGTCTTGAGGCAACCGTCGAAGAAGTATCGTGGTCTGCAAGTCATTTGACTTTTGCCATAGAGATGGTGTGATCCATCAAAGTCAACAAAGAATGGAAAGGTCAATGGGCATGTGCTCACCTCTAATAGGTCCATGTACAAAGATGTAGGTCACCTTCTTTCACAAAATTAGCTAGGCCTCACCGGTGTAGATTTGCGTGTGTCATCCCTAGCTTCTAATCCTACATACTTCTTAAAGCCTAAACCTATAGAATTATTTGAGTTTGACTAGCATAGATGTGATTAGCTAACTTGTTTCCATTTAATAACCATTCTTTATGCCTAGCAATTTCCTCATCTAGTTTCTCTTTAGCTCTAGATTTTCCGACACTACATCCGCTCTTAATTTCTCGCACCTTTTAACTCATTTTAGTACATTCGAGATCCCTTTCTAACACACTTAACTTCTCATCATAAGCTATTTGATTCTTCCGAAACCAAACCTTTTGTCTTTCTAGTGTTTTTAAAGCCTGCTTATAAGCTTCAACTTCAACATAGCATTCATTATATTTAGGTTTCAAAATATCATAAGCTTTTTGAGTTTATTATAACGCTCACTACAACCAAACAAACAGCTTTGTACCGAGATGCCCATCAAGGCAACTGATCATGCCTATCCTCTCAAGTACGACTTGCAATCAACCCTATGTTATCAATCACGGGGCCATCATCATTTTCCCGCTCATGTTGCTTCCACCACATTAGTATCAAGAGTGACCAAAGCGCTTGAGGCCTTTGAAGTTCTAGCATCCCTTGACTTTCTTGATATGAAGAGTATCTCACCTCATCACCGCCTTTCCTGTCTTTACATTCTCTCGAAAATGACCCATCCGATGACATATAAAGCACTTGACCTTCTTTTATCAAACCTTGTCGGATCTCTTCCCTGAAGCCAAACCTCCTCCCGCCTTTACGCCAAACCTCTTGATTTCCATAGACAAAGATAGCCACTTGCCACTTCAACTTCATCTCTTCCATCTCCAAAGGATCCACCTGCTCAAATCCTCATATGCAAGTTGTCACGAGGGTCATAATCAGAAAGAAGGATCCAAGCACTTCTTCCATAACACTACTATCTCTAGGATGAGAACTTGATGAAGGAGTAGTATAAGATGATGATGAGTAAGTTGGACTTGGACCATAGCTCATCTTTGGGGTGGAGGCTCCTACAAATGTTGTGTGACTAGCGGTAGATGATGAACGAAAAGGACTTCTTACATCATGTTCAAGAGCTTTAAGTTTGTTATACTGACTCATCAAAAGTAAGCATATCCAAACCACCTTTAGCTTTTAAAGCAATGCTTAATTGTAGCTGTGATGGAGGTAAAGATCTCAAGAACTTAGAATTACAATCATCATTATCCGCTTTGCTGCACTGATTTAATCGACTTAAAATCTTGTGAAATTTGTCATAGCTCTTGTGAATTCCTTCCTCTTGAGATTTGAAAATCTTGAAACCGTTGTCTCAAAGATGGACTTTCTCATTCTTTTAGACTCCTCATTCCCACCGAACTTCGCCTTGATTGCTAACCATATGTCCTTAGCATCTTGCATGAAGTGAAAATCACTCAGTGATCCTCGTGAATAGCTTGAAGAAGAATCGTTTTAACTTTGGTTTCTCTCTCGAACCGCCAAGAACTCTTCAATGATTGGGAGGAACAAAAGTCATCTTACCATCAGAATCTACGGTAGTTTTCTTCAAACTGTTTCCCTTCCTTACTATCTCCCATAGATTCCAATCAATGTTAGAGATCATCTTCATTGCCCATAAATCGTATTCCTCCCTTTTTAGGTAAGGAAACTTAGCATTGCTATTCGAGAGACTTAGTTGTTGCAAATGGGTAGAGTTTTGGTTGTTGGTGACTTCGACATCAACATCAGATCCAGGCATGGTGAATGTTGTTTTGGTTGTTAGGGTGTTTAGAAAAACTGTTCTTAGTATCGTAGAGACTCTCACAAGGCTCTGATACCACTTGTTGAAACTAGTAGACCTTGATAGATCTTGAGCTCTCGTAGATCGTTAGTATTGCTTATGTAATCACAAACAAACTAAAAGAAAATCTCTACAACTTGTATTCTTTAGCGTAATATAAACACAAGTATAAACACAAATAACTAAGAACTCTTTGATCCTCTATGGATCGTTATATTGATAATAATCACGTACATCATTCATTCTATTGTGTTCCTTTTATAGACAAGGAACCCTAACTTGTTCTCAAAGAAACGTAAAACTAAATAAGATATACACAATCACTTCCTAATAAAGCTCATGCATATCCTAACTAACTATAAAATATACGGAATACTATTTCCGCAGAAACAAACTACGAACTATATAACTTCAGCAGAATTATGTCTTCGGTAGAATCCAACACACTTCAGCAGAATCCCTTCAGCAGTAATATCAGCATAATCCTTACTTCACATAATTCCCAACACACATAGTTTGTGTGTGTTTATGATAACCAATATCTAACACATTGGCTAGAGCTAGTCGAATCCTTTTTGAGAAGGATTTTGTGGATCAGGGCAAAAAGAGACAGTTGAAAACTTTTTTAGAAATTTATAACCCTTCTTATCCACTCCAACACTCAACATGCTATTCAATACTTCTCCTAGAAGCCTTAACTCAGTTAGTCGACCTTCTTGCATGCATATGATTAGATATATAAGGATTCTAATGGTAGAAACATTAAATCCCTTACATGATCCTTCACTATTTAATCACTTATGTTTGTGCTTCAATCCCACATCTCAACATCATCTTTCTCAGCTGAAACTTCATTCCCTAAACACCTCTCACCATTACTAAAGTACCTAGTGCTCATTCCTCAACTAGAAGCCCTCTTAGAAAAACTACAGGCATTGGGTATGAAATCTCATCAACCGAGTCTTCACCCATTAAGAAACCCTCTCCTAGCTATATCCAAACTCCTCCTTCTGCCTCCATTGAACCAAAACCATCACTTGCACATCTTGAACCATCACTACCATTTGCTTATATTGAAAACTACTAGTTAACCAACACCACAAATCACTCGCATCTCTACCCAACCATTACGAGCTTCTCCCTTTGAACCTCATCAGATTTCTTTTACTACACCTCTTACTTCACCACATTTACACTTAAACTCTTTAGAGGGAAAGCAACTTGCATGTAACAGAGTTGTCAGCACAGTAAAGCAAGCCTAACCGCACAAGTACACGTGTACCTTACTTCTAGTTTGCTTCTAGTTTAGATATCACTATTATCTTGTAACTATTAACGATGTATCTCCCTAGAATATAAATGGAGGTTAGTAGTAGTGATAAGCAATGATTCCACTACCAGAATCTTCCTCTTCTAGTGTAGAAGCTTCCTCTTCATAATTTGAAGAGTTTCATTTGTCATTACCAGGGATAGTATTCCCCAACTATCCCTCGTAAAGCCTTAACCACACTTACAAGTGAAACTGGTATAGTTGTAATGTACAAGTGAGTATTATTAGTAGTAGCAGGTCAAGATTGTGTAAACATGGTCTTATTTGTAATGTTCATCAGTCATATTCATATGCTCAAACTATTGTGTTAGGATTTAGAAAATCCGATATTCAAAGTGTCGGTCACCTCAAGTAAATATACTCGTTAGAAAGCTCGTAGTCGTAGTCATTTAAGGAAAGTAAGTAGTTTACTTAGTAACACCGTGGAGGATGGACGGGTCTTTACCCACTGTATGCCTGATCCACAACCCAAAGGTGGCGTCTCATGTTTGTACCTATAAATACCCTTTGCCTTCCAAGGCAAAGGGTTGGAGCTTTCATAATTCTTTTTTCTTTGTCTCTCTAAAGTTCCCATTCTCTTTCACTTTCTCTCTCTAAAACTATAGACCATACGCCTCATATTAAGCATATGATGTGATTGTGAAAACCATGATGTTACAAATGGTATCAGAGCCATGGTTTGATCATCCATCTTTCATGTTCTTGGTTTTATAGTTATAGTTGGGTTAAAAGTTTGGTTATACACTTGGGTTTATGTTATACGCGTGGGTTGTAAACGTATACTTTTGATAAGCTTAAAGCTTTAGATTTTACACTTGAAAACTCAAGATTCTTATGGGTTAAGGTTTATTGGGTGTTAAAATTTCAGTTTCTTGAAAAAAGTTTCAAACTTTACGTGTTTTTATAAGTTTTTAAGCTTGGTTTGGTTCGGGATGTACTATCCTACGCGTAAGAGTAAAAAGTGGTTTGGATCATCAAGTCTTAAACTTTACTGTTGTTTTGGTGTTTTTGATGTTGTTTCATCATTACAATCTGGTTAACTAAATGGTATTGGGCATAAAAATCTGTGTTGGTGTTTTTGGTATTTCCTACGCATAAGAAAACCCTAATTCTACGCATAAGGTGTTCTTCACGTGATCTTCGAATCTGTTGGTTTACTCAGTGTTTTCTTGCTTGGATAAGCCTGAAAATACTTTGACTTTGGATATCTTTTACACTTGGACAACTGTAGAGTATTTTTGGGTCCAACCCTAGTTTTACGCATAAGCCTAAAAGCTTATGAGTAAACTTCTTACGCATAAGTTACTCTTACGCATAAGATCATCTTACGCCTAAGGTAACCTTACGCATAAGGTCTCTACTTCTAAGCCTTTAAGTCTGCACATAAGTTGAAGTTTCATCTAAAATCTACGCGTAAGATATTAGTCTACGTGTAAGCCTCAGTCTACGCTTAAGGATCTACGCCTAAGTGTTGTAATCATGTCCTCAGTTGCTGATGATGTTCAAGCTGCAGGATCTGATACTCGTCCTCCCATGCTTGATAGAACCAATTATGATTCTTGGTCTCAAAGAATCAGATCGTATTGCTTAGGAAAGGAAAATGGGTTAACATCCTTAAGTCAATTGATGAAGGACCATATCAAGTTGAGACTACCGAGACGTTCTTGAAACTGCTGCGATGGTACAGTGATATTAGGATTGGATGAACCAAAGACGATGATGAACTTATCGATAATGAGAAGAAGAGATACGATGTCGACATCGTGGCTTCAAATATCATACTGTGGTTTACCTAAGGACATTTACAAGTCGATCAATCACAACACCGAAACTAAGGCAAGATAGGACAATGTTAAGATGCTTCTCTCTGGCTCTGAATTGACTAAAGAAGATAGGGAGTCTCAGCTATATGATGACTTTGAGAACTTTAAGATGAATCCAGGGGAAAGTGTCACTGAATATCATGTAAGATTCCACAAGCTTGTGAATGATATGAGGAATATCAAAATGACAATGCCAAATATTTAGCTCAATTCAAAGTTTGTGAACAACATGAATCCCGAATGGCACAAATTTGTCACTGCAGTCAAGCTAAACAAAGGTTTAAGGAACACCAACTATGAACAATTGTATGCGTATTTGCTCCAAAATGAGAAGCATACTGTGTTTGAACGGATGATCCTTGAAAAGTTCAACAGCAATACTGGAAATGCAAGCTCTTTAAATGATTCAAATGCATTCTACACTAATGTAGGAATTACTACCAAAGCATCTCAAGCCATTCCTACTGGAAATGGGAATCACAAACTCATTCCAGATCCAGGGTATAAGCCTCCGCACTCGCATACATATCATGGAAGATCTTGTTAATCAATTGGCTCTAATGGTTAAACAAAACTTGAACTTCACTCCATACACCAACAATCATATCGTAACCGCTTCAAATCTCCACAATCATGCCACACCAAAGAAGGAAAGGTAGTGGTGCAAATGTGCAGGGACGATGAATGAACAAGGAATGGCGGAGAGGGTTATGGAAATATTGTGTAGTGGAGGATATGGGTAATCGAATCGAGGAAGGAACATGACTCACGGTCGGGAAGCCAATCAAATGTTACAACTGTGGTGGAGAAGGACACATTGCAAGGAACCGCACATCTCCAAAACGTCCACAAAATGCCGAGTAATTCAGGGATAAAATGTTACCGGTACAAGCTCAAGATAATGGAGCGCTTTGGATGAAGAAGAATTGTTGTTTCTTCTTGAGGAAATGCCAAAACTTACGATGCGTATAGATGAACAACCAAAGGTGGTATGGGACACAACAATCCAAATGCATTTCAAGTTGCCGACAGACGATTTGACTCGATGTTGATGATGAACCCATCGCCCAAACCATCTTCATGGCTAGCATCTCACCAATGGTCTCTCCAAAGGCTCCTTCACCACAAAAGGCCGCCTCTCAAGGAATCAATCATATCGTAGGTATTAAAACTATACGATGATGTTGATATGCAAAAGATACACGACAAGGTACAATCAACTGAAATTATTGAATCAGATATTGAAAATATGGGTAATATAAATGTTGTCCCATATTATCAATATGTGAAACAAAATGAAAGTGAAATTGTACCAAGTGATGCATCTTCTGCAGTCAATGATGATTATATTTTTGATGAATACATTGCACGGGCTCCTGATGATTCCATATCCTCTAAACTAAATGCCTATAAGGAGCAAGCTGCCATCTATGAACAACGTGCTATGTTTGAATTAACCACCCGTGAGCAGGAGATGGATAACCAAATACGTACAGTCATTAGAAAAAGTAACTTTAGGGAAGAAATGTTAAAACAAGAGTTAAACTCCTTACAAGAAAAGCTTACTAAAACTTTTAAGCAAAAGCAAGAACTTCAAGAAAATGTAAAAGTGGTTAAACAAGAATTTAATGCTAAGGAATCAAAACTTTTAAATGACTTTTCCAACCTAAAAACTTTGAAAAACAAACTGTACATACAAGGGAACACCATTCAGACTGCTTACATGATCACTAAGCATAGAATCTTAAGCGATAAACATAGTATCCCCCTTGTAGAGGTACCCAATCCCGAGTATGGAAAAGTTGCTAGAGCTGCACAAAAGGTAGTCTATGATGGTAATGAGATTCTTAAGCCTAGGCAAACACCATCATGTATTGGAAGCACTGAAGAGGATATAAAATTAGAAGATGCCTCTAGGGAGAGAATGGCAAAGAAGTTAAATGATCCTATGTGTACAAAGCATAATATAACGTTTAAACCCCATTATTACACTAAAGAAAACTGGATAGCCTTGAATAAATTTAAACCTCAAAATCAATTAACCCCTGAGCAAGTATTCTGGAAGAAAGATTTGGACAAGCAAAATATCGATAACCTGATTGAGAAGAACCCTCCCTATAGGAGAATGCCTCCAGCCACTGTGTATCCCCCAAATACACCTATGCATTTAGTGCCTAGAACTCTTCCCACACAAAGCAAAACCTTAGTCAGCTTATATGTAGTTTACCAACTATTTGTTGACTTTGAGAAAACATGTAAGAAGAGAATTACACCCACGGGGATTACTGAAGGGGAAAGGGGTTTTGAGCAAACCAAGGAGTGTTATTTAACTGAGGTCATGCATTTCTTTAAACTACTAAAAGAACAATTTGAAAGTCTTCAAAAGGGCATTGACACAGAGATTAAAGAAATGAAAAAAGTGTTCAATGAAATGGAACTTGAGGTCAAAGATTATGAACGTGAGCTTAAAAGTAATGAAATTGAGAGGAAAAATCTGCATATCTTAAAAGATAACTTGATATCTAGCTGTGTTGCTCAAGATGTGTTTTATACTGTCACAAATTATTCTATTACTGCTTCTCAATTTCATAAGTTATCTGTTGCTCTTAAAGTTTCCCATTATCGTGTCATTGAGCTTGAAAACACAAATTCAAAACATCATGAGAAAATAGAACAGGATGATCATGATAATTTGGTAAAACATTTTTCTAAGTTGGAAGTTGAACATTTTGATTTGCATCTAAAATATCAACATCTCAAAGAGAATGTTAAAACCTCAAATATCAAGACATCCTCGGATGTTCCCGAGTTTGATGCGCTTTTGAAATAAGCAAACGTGACGAACAAATTCGAGCTCACCGTAACACGATCGTAATATTGAAACCCAAATTTCACAATTAAAGGGTGAAAAGAACAATGTGAATGGCTCCCAAATGCCTCTTCCTTTAGATTCTCGATTCTCAAAACTTTCATCTTCAAAACATCATTAATGTTTTACCATAAGAAAATGAGAGTTTTCTAGAAGAAAATGAAAAGGTTAAACGACACTTCAAAGAGTTATATGATTCAATGAAAGTCACCGTGACAAGAACAATGAAAAATAACTTCTTTACAAAAGGAAATTGAGAATCTAAAGAGTCGGAAAAGGAAAATGCCACTGTCTGTGATACTAATTTTGTATCAAAGGCATCTGGATTCTAAGTATACCAGAATCGTAAAGTATATTCCCCCTCATCTTAGAAATAACGAACATGTGTGTCAAGAATATTTTTTGTATCTTAAGGATAATCTAGAATGCCTCCGTGAGATTGTCGAAGAGGATAGCATCAATAAACCACTTGATTGAGAAGTTAGTTATGCATGCTTATATGCCAAACGATCTCAGGAGCTTTTAGAATGTTTAAGAGCAACATGCCCTAAATCCTTTTGTACTAAAGATAAAGTCATTATGCATGCCTTGTTCTATGCCTAAAGTTAAACATGTGAACTTTGATGTGCTGCTAGTACTTCGATCCCATCACTTCTAGATCGGAACGCAAAAGTAGCAAAACCAACTAATGTTCCCATCATTCCCCTACAGAGTAATCATGACACTAAGGCAAGCGGTCAAATCCTCCGTGCAATACAAAGCAAGATAGGAACTGCAAGCTAAGAGTGATCAATGGAAGAAAGTAGAAGACCACTCTAGGAACAATAAGTTTGTGTTGAATAAGACGAATCGTGTTGATTCTAGTATTAGCTATAAGCGCATCGTAATTAATTCGATTCGCTACTAATTGCAAAACATGTAATGAATGCTTGATTTCGGTATTAATCATGAATGTGTTGAGAATGATTTGAGTAATGTCAAATCTCCCAGAAAAATGTTAACACTAGAAAACAGGATAAGAAGGTCGAAACCAAGGTGGATGAGGGCTAGAAAACATTGGAAACCAACAGGAAGAAAATTTCGTAATGTAGGTTATCAATGGATACCTACTGGCCGTAAATTCAATCTTAATGAGTCATGCCCTACCTCTAATGATATCATTGTTACTACTAGCCCGACATCTACCTCTAACGATATCATTGTTTCTACTTCTGATGTGGGTGTTCCAATCTCATTTACTAACCAAGTGGAACCCATTCTCGCATGGGGATCCCAACCGTCGATCATCCATTCTTGTCTGTGTTCAACCGCAGTCGCTCAAATCGCTCGTGGTACCGGACTCAGTTGCTCCAAGCATATGACTAGAGATCGCTCATGCTCATGAACTTCGTGAGTAAATTTATCAGACCGTAGATTCGGGAACGACCATTTTGAGGCAATTATGGGTTATGGAGATTATGTGGTTGGTGATAGTGTAATTTCCGGTATATTATGTTGAAGTTCTTGGTCATAATTTGTTTTCTCTTGGTCAATTCGTGATTCGATCTAGAAGTGGCCTTTAGAAAACATACTTGTTTTGTTAGAGAACTTGATGGTGTGGAACTGCAAGAGGAAAACGTGGAACAAACTTGTACACCATCTCTATCGAAGATATGATGAAGTCTTCTCCAATCTGCTTGTTATCAAAGGCCTCTAAAACAAAGTCATGGTTATGGCATCGTCGTCTCAATCACTTGAACTTCAGAACCATAAATGATTTGTCTAGAAAGGACCTCGTAAGAGGTTTACCCAGATTGAAGTATGAAAAAGATCATCTTTGTTCAGCATGCCAATTGGGAAAAAGCAAGAAACATACCCATAAACCCAAACCTGCAAACTCAGTTATGGAAGTTATTCATACTCTTCACATGGATTTGTGCGGACCCATGAGAGTGCAAACTATAAACGGGAATAAGTATGTGTTAGTCGTGGTTGATGACTACTCTCGGTTTACTTGGGTTAAGTTTTTGAGGACAAAAGATGCACCTCCAGATGTCATCATCAAACTTATTAAACAGCTACAGGTTCGACTTAATAAAACTGTCAGAATTATCCGAACAAAAAATGGAACTGAGTTTGTTAACAAAGAACTGAGTCAGTTCTATGAAAGCATTGGAATCAGCCATCAAAGAAGTGTTCCACGTACTCCTCAACAGAACGGTGTAGTTGAAAGACGAAATCGAACTCTTGTCGAAGCTGCAAGAACTATGATAATTTTCTCAAAGGTTCCAATGTTTCTCTGGGCTAAAGCCATTGCCACTGCCACTGCCTGGTACACCCAAAACCGTTCCCTTTTTCACACCTCTCATGGAAAGACTCCTTACAAACTTTTCCACAACCGAAAACCAGATTTATCTTTCCTTCATGTGTTCCGTGTCTTATGTTATCCAACGAATGATGGTCAAGACTTAGGAAAGTTAAGAGCTAAGGCGGACATTGGAGTTTTTGTTGGTTATGCACCAAACCGGAAGGATTACCAAATCTACAATAAAAGAACCCGAGATATCATGGAAACAATTCACGTCACGTTCGATGAGTTTTCTGAGCAAATGGCTCCGTGACAATCAAGTTCGGACCCGCATCTCAACATTCATTAAGTAGTCCCATTAGTTCTTCTCTTGTACAAAACCCTCACCGCTAGCTCCATATGTACCTCCTTCAAGACGATTTGAAGAAATTGTTTGATCCGATGTTTGATGAATACTATGAACCTATTGCTAATGATCGCCTACTCCATCAACAATGGCGGCTTCTAATCCAATCAACACAGATAATCCATCTATTTCAATAACTCTATCTCAAGAAGCGCCATTCAGGTATCACTCATCTTCATCCTCAAATCCTCAATCTTCACCGTACATCATGGAAATGAAGTCGCAAATTATGATGAAGATAACCCTTTGCTACTCCCGAAGATGCTCCATTTGAGAACATATTTGCTCTGAACCAACTTCGTAACCATCTTCATCGAGATGCAAACTCGCTACTTCAGCCCTCAACAACAACTACACGAGCACTTTAGAAAATGGACACATGACCATCGATTGAAAATATCATTGGGAACCCCTCTCATCCAAGATCCACTCGTAAACAACTTGCAACCGATGCCTTGTGGTGCTTCTTCAACTCCGTACTATCTTAGGTCGAACCAAAGATGTTAAACAGCCATGATCGAGGACACCGGTTCAATGCCATGCAAGAAGAAATTCATGAGTTCGATCGACTAGATGTATGGGAATTAGTTCCTTCTCCTGACTGTGCTATGATCATTGCTCTAAAATGGATCTTCAAAGTAAAACTTGATGAGCATGGTGATGTGCTAAAGAACAAGGCTCGACTGGTTGTGAAAGGATACCGTCAAGAGGAGGGTATTGACTTTGAAGAATCATTTGCTCCAGTTACACGTATCAAGGCACTCAGAATCTTCTTGGCTAACGTTGCTAGTAAGAACATGGAAGTCTATCAGATGGATGTAAAGACTTCTTTTCTTAACGGAGATTTGAAAGAGGTTGTATACGTCAGCCAGCCTGAAGGTTTTGTGAATCCAGAGCATCCTACTCATGTCTATCGCTTGAAGAAGGCCCTTTACGGTTTGAAGCAAGCTCCAAGGGCATGGTACGACACGCTATCGAGTTTCTTCTATCTAATGGATTCAAAGAAGGAGCGCTTGATCCGACATTGTTCACCGTAAAGTCGCAAACACTTAATTCATATTCAAATATATGTTGATGATATTATTTTGCCTCGATCGACCCCAATGAATGTGACCGCTTTTCTAAGGAGATGGGCTCCAAATTTCAAATGTCAATGATGGGACAAATGTCATTTTTCTTGTGATTACAAATTTCACAAAGTCCCGAGGCATTTTTATCAATCAATCTAAATATGACACTAGAACAAAAGTGGATTTGGCTACACCGAATATGTGTGACGATATACATATAGTCACACATGTTTTTTCGGCCGTGTGTGACTAAGGTCGCACGACCATAGGTACCCTATGGTCACGTGTTTGAC
The DNA here is from genome assembly GCA_022545495.1 of Chrysanthemum lavandulifolium. Taxonomy (NCBI): domain Eukaryota; kingdom Viridiplantae; phylum Streptophyta; class Magnoliopsida; order Asterales; family Asteraceae; genus Chrysanthemum; species Chrysanthemum lavandulifolium. The sequence goes on along the minus strand of CM040240.1, from coordinate 92,737,247 downwards.
TTTTTTAGTCTCTATTGCAAAAGAGTAACCAAAACCGTAATATGTGTGACTAATTAGGTACAAATTTTGTTGGATTAATCCGTATTAGTGACCATAAACACTGTATAGTCACACAAAGCATGTTTGTTTTGGGTATTTAGTCACATACAATTAAGCATAAAGTGGCAAAAGTGTTAATAAGTGTGACCATATGTTGTTTAAGGTGAAGAAATATGTCTTATGTGTGACTATTGATCATCTAATGGCCACTTGAATTTTATGTTTGTGTGGCCTTTTCTAACATTTAGTCACACAAAGCATGTTTGTTTTGGGTATTTAGTCACATACAATTAATCATAAAGTGGCTAAAAGTGTTAATAAGTGTGACCATATGGTGTTTCAAGTGAAGAAAGGTGTCTTTTGTGTGACTATTGATCATCCAATGGCCACATGAATTTTATGTTTGTGTGGCCTTTTCTAACATTTAGTCACACAAATCATGTTTGTTTTGGGTATTTAGTCACATACAATTAACCATAAAGTGGCTAAAAGTGTTAATAAGTGTGACCATATGGTGTTTTAAGTGAAGAAATGTGTGTTTTGTGTGACTATTGATCATCCAATGGCCACTTGAATTTTATGTTTGTGTGGCCTTTTCTAACATTTAGTCACACAAAGCACGCTTTTTTTGGGTATTTAGTCACATCCAATTAATCATAAAGTGGCCAAAAGTGTTAATAAGTGTGACCATATGGTGTTTTAAGTGAAGAAATGTGTGTTTTGTGTGACTATTGCTCATCCAATGGCCACATGAAATTTATGTTTGTGTGGCCTTTTCTAACATTTAGTCACACAAAGCATGTTTCTTTTGGGTATTTAGTCACATGCAATTAACCATAAAGTGGCTAAAAGTGTTAATAAGTGTGACCATATGGTGTTTTAAGTGAAGAAATGTGTGTTTTGTGTGACTATTGATCATCCAATGGCCACTTGAATTTTATGTTTGTGTGGCCTTTTCTAACATTTAGTCACACAAAGCATGTTTCTTTTGGGTATTTAGTCACATTCAATTAATCATAAAGTGGCCAAAAGTGTTAATAAGTGTGACCATATGGTGTTTCAAGTGAAGAAATGTGTGTTTTGTGTGACTATTGATCATCCAATGGCCACATGAATTTTATGTTTGTGTGGCCTTTTCTAACATTTAGTCACACAAAGCACGCTTTTGGGTATTTAGTCACATCCAATTAATCATAAAGTGGCCAAAAGTGTTAATAAGTGTGACCATATGGTCTTTTAAGTGAAGAAATGTGTGTTTTGTGTGACTATTGCTCATCCAATGGCCACATGAATTTTATGTTTGTGTGGCCTTTTCTAACATTTAGTCACGCAGCATGTTTCTTTTGGGTATTTAGTCACATGCAATTAACCATAAAGTGGCTAAAAGTGTTAATAAGTGTGACCATATGGTGTTTTAAGTGAAGAAATGTGTGTTTTGTGTGACTATTGATCATCCAATGGCCACATGAATTTTATGTTTGTGTGGCCTTTTCTAACATTTAGTCACACAAAGCATGTTTCTTTTGGGTATTTAGTCACATACAAATTAAGCATAAAGTGGCCAAAAGTGTTAATAAGTGTGACCATATGGTGGTTTAAGTGAAGAAATGTGTGTTTTGTGTGACTATTGCTCATCCAATGGCCACATTAATTTTATGTTTGTGTGGCGCTTTCTAACATTTAGTCACGCATCGAATTAAGCAAACCGTGACCAAAAGTGTTAATAATTGTGACTATATGAATCTTTTAGTCACATATAAGAAATCAATATATATCAAAACAAATTTAATATATAAAATATATTCAAAATATATTCAAATACAATAAAATTGGAATGTATATAAAATTGTAATGTCGTATATAATAATATTCTCAATAATTTAACGACTTCGACTCTTGATCTTCTTAGCTTCCTTTGCATGGTATGACTAGAGACGAGCGCTCATATTTAATTTAGGTGCGCTCGTTCTCACCAATCGCTTTATGGTACTTGGTGGTGTTACCAGAGGAAACAAAAGCCGGGTATCAAACACCGAATTAAATATGAAGAATGATATATGTAGGTTTATAAAACACATGCATCTATGTACCTTTTCATCGAAACCACTTGATCCTTTGGCCATGCATAAAACCACCCATCGCATCCTTAACTGCTTTGAGACCGCATTTCCTACATCCGTATGCACGCCGCATCCACTAAAGATTTTTCAATAGATACTCAGAGCAATCCTTTGGGAGTGGTCTCATATGAAGCATTTGTTTTCCATCGCTTTGTACACTGCACCTCCGCAATAATAGTTGATTTCTTTATGCCACACCGCACTTAATTACCTAAAAGATAATTTGTTGCATGTATATATGTATCAAGAATTAATTTTAATTAAACTAAAGAACATATGAAAATGTTTAAATACATACTTGTGGTAGTACCGTTAATGGAGACTCTGCTCTTGTGATCCGTAAAGTTGACGTGAAGAATCCTTTCCTTTGATCTAGTCGATTTCTTAGGTGCGATGATTTAACAGCTTCCTATATGTATAATACACGGTAAATAAATAATGTATGTAGAATTCAAAATCCTGTGGGGGTGATTTATTACTTACACTTATTTGAATTTCCTTTTCCAAAGTTGCAAGTCCATTAGACTTCTTAATGCTCGCAACTTTCTCACGCCCAAAGAACACGTGTTCCAAGATCCTCATCAAGACCGCTATTTAAAAGATTAATGTTCACCGGAGACACCGAAATATAAATTGTTTAAGAAGATCAAGCAAGATTTAAAAGGGTAAAAAAGATGGAATGTTACTTTCTTATGTCTTACTCCGCTTCACAATGGAGTTGAAGTTGAATCGCCTTTTGTGCAGCCCAATTGTTTCATCAAACTCAGACACGCCTCTTTTTCTTGACGCTGGCGCCTCATCATCGCAAGTTCACTTTGAAGTAACACCACTCTTTCATCGATGCTTGTCCGATTCGAGGCGCATCAAAATACCTCTTGTAGGTTACTCCACCTCCCACCTCTCTCGCATATCCTCCCTTTTCCTTACCTAATACAACTGTTATGGCATCGCCATGATCAAGCTTCAAGATTCCTTGTTTGATCTTGTCGTCCGCTTTTCTCGCACACACAATATGGGAAATAGGTTATTTAATTCTACCAAGATTAACTTGTAACTAAAAGTATTAACTAAAACACTACCGTATTAACTTATAAATAATAGCTTTTAAGTAATACAAGAGCGTGATTAACTAAAAGTATTAACTAAAACACTACCCAGATTAACTTATAACTAACGCTTTAAGTAATACAAGAGTGATTAACTTATAACTAAACAAACATAATAATAAAATTTGCAACAAACTTACAAATTTTTCTCCCACCGATCCGATATCTTCATCGTGATATTCTCCGCCTTTTTCACCCTTCCTTTCAACCACAACAGCACCACGCGGTGGTTCTTCATCCGTTCAATTTCTTTACTCTCGATCTTATACACATCAAATACATACAAATGTAAGATAAACGAATATAAACGAAACTATGATGCTATTAAATGCAAATGTAAATGTGCAAATGTTTATCGTTACCATTTTTTCTATCACACGGCGTATCCACCTCGTCCCATTGTATGATCATAAATGACTTGGAACGCGACACTTTAGCTTTTGCCGATCTCACCTTGCAACACAAAATCATACGGCGCTTAGATGTAGTAATGCCGATAGTATACAACTAATACATATGGAAACATATGAAAAGGTGAAAGATATTTGAACTTGAATAAAATGAATAATTAACACCTTGTATTCCTCATGGGTCGTGTAGTTTACAAAATTAACCCAATCTTCGGCTTTTATAATTGCACTATACTTTGCCGGACTTCATTTAGTTTTGAAAGGGTATTTTGGTTGGGCAATATGTAGTTTTGTATCAATTTCATTCGAAATTCCTTAGAAGTTGACCAAGACGATTCATTATCGCCTTTCGACCGCCAAGTCAACATCAAAATATCGCCGCAAAGATTAACAAATTGTTGTTAATTAGTTGCACATACCGTAAATGCAGAGATAAACTTTTAACACCTTGTATCTACGATGCCCAAGCCACTACTAGTTAAAAAAGTATATGTGTACCGTGATTTCATCCCACATTTTATCTCTTGCTTCGAATCAACCTTCCTCCGTGTTAGAATCTCGACACCTATATGCTCACGAACCAAATCACCCAAAAACTTGAAAACAATGCTCGCTTTTTCCTCGATAACCTATCCAAAGGCATCAAGGTTACACCGACCTTTATTCCGTCTGCTTTTCCATATTCCTCGCGAAACTTAGCTAACCTAGTTATGCCCTCTTAACAACATTCGCATTTGAATGGTTGTTTCAAGATCCTCACCCTCATCCGAATACGCCTCGATTCATATTCTAAAGTGTTTTCAATTTCACGATCGTAATAAACCAAATCATCCGGATAAGTGATTTGCGTTGACATGATTCGTCAAGTAATGTGTTAAAGAAAATTAGTAAACTTAATTGGTAAATAATGGTGTAAAATTGAAGTTCGTTGTTTTGCTTGAAGGTCGATTTATTGGAGTAAAATAGGCTAATGATGGGCGCTTTTCAATTAAGGAAACCATAATTTCCAAAGTAATTTTAAAATTTTGGCTAAAATTTGGCTCCAAATTTGATAATTTTAAATGTGGCTCCAAATCAAACAATTTTTAAACCAAAACACCCCGATGTAAATGGTGCTTACCCACATCCCAAACACTCATATTACTTCAAACCACCGTGTCAAAACACATATAATCAGCAGATACACTAAAATCACCACATGGCGATACAAATGAACAATCAAAAGCTAAAATGGACTTAAAGCAACTAATTACAACTATAACTAATAAGCGCCCAGATAAACAATTAAGCACAAAATAGGCAAATCAAACCAAGAACTCATTGATACATCAAATGTTCCCTAAGACCTTACTTTAAGGCTATAAATAAGCTATTTATAAGCAATTAGATAAGCTCTAACATCCTCAAGTAGTCAAAAAATCAAGAAAACATGTAAATGCAATTAACTTAAAGCGTAAACAACAACAAAACACCCAATATAGTGGTTCAATCAAAATAATTGTCATGAACAAACGCCCAGCTCTAAACTTCATAATCACCATAAAAAATTGACAACAATCTAAAATTGAACATCCTAATCCTACAATAATACATTATACTAGTGCGAATATGAACTTTAACACCACAACCAATTCCTAAATTCAAAACAACATGAAAAAAAGATGAAACAAACTAGCAAACACATTACATATTTTAACAAACATAATATTAGCATTCGTATGGATAAACCATCAAAAGATCCATACATATTCCATTGTTAATATATCTACATACCATCCCTTTAAACCAAGACATTAGACATTAGACATTAGACATAAACAGATGACACTAGAGCAAAGAAAACATCCCATTCCATAGCGAAACCCTTCAACCATTCATCGCCTCGAATTTGTTCTTCCTTGGTATCGATTTCCTCCTAAGATTGAGTAATGAGATCATTCAACCCCGCAGCCTTAGACCTCGCAGCCTCCCCGTCATCCCTAAGATCCACCAATCTCTAAGGACCTAATGTTTAAAACGGCAAACTAAGTCCTCCTTCTTTAAACTATGACTATAAATTAGGGGTGTTGATCCGCTCGGTTATCGGGTTTTGTTTCGTTAAATGTTATATTTTTATTTTTGTCAATACGAAACCGAAACGAACCGAACTATAATTAAACCAAAGCGAACCGAAACCGATTATGAATTAAGTTCGCTTTTGGGTCAACCAAATTAAGCTTGATTATTGGGTTGACACATATGGTTTTAAACCGAAATGGATAAAACAGATTAAAGGGACAAAGACGCATTTAAAACGTATTAAAATGCATAAAAACGTATAAACGTAAGAAAACGGACCATAACGTATTAAAACAAGAAAACGTGTTTAGAACTTACGAACTGTAAAAGTGTAAGAAAACCTTTGAAAACGGTTGAAAATTCTTAAAACATACGAAATGGGTAAAACGAATGAAAACGGGTAAATGGGACGAAACGCAAAACAGATGCAATCGGCCGAATGTGTAAAAAGTTATACAAACGGACTAAAAGATGAAAAACTAGCTAAACGCAAACACGGACGAAAACCAGAAACACAAACGGAACGATAAAACCGATTAAAAGGGACAAAGACGTAAGAAAACGGACCAAAACGTATTAAAACAGATTTAAAACTTGTATAAACGCATTTAACTGTAAAAGTGTAAGAAAACCTTTGAAAACGGTTGAAAAATTCTTATAAACATACGAAATGGGTAAAACGGATGAGAACGGGTAAATCGGACGAAAACGGACGAAAACATATGTAAAACATATGAAAATGTATGAAACGCTTGAAATGTACGTTAGTATGTAAAAAGACTAAAACTTATTCAAACGGACGGAAACATGAAAAACTAGCGACAACATGTAAACACGGACGAAAAATCAGAAACAAAACCGAAACGATAAAACAGATTAAAGGGGACAAAGACGACGAAACGTATTAAAATGCATAAAAACGTATAAACGTAAGAAAACGGACCATAACGTATTAAAACAAGAAAACGTGTTTAGAACTTACGAACTGTAAAAGTGTAAGAAAACCTTTGAAAACGGTTGAAAATTTCTTAAAACATACGAAATGGGTAAAACGAATGAAAACGGGTAAATGGGACGAAAACGCAAAACAGATGCAATCGGCAATGAATGTGTAAAAAAGTTATACAAACGGACTAAAAGATGAAAAACTAAATAAAACGCAAACACGGACGAAAACCTCAGAAACAAAACGGAACGATAAAACCGATTAAAAGGGACAAAGACGTAAGAAAACGGACCAAAACGTATTAAAATGTATTTAAAACTTGTATAAACGCATTTAACTGTAAAAGTGTAAGAAAACCTTTGAAAACGGTTGAAAATTCTTATAAACATACGAAATGGGTAAAACGGATGAGAACGGGTAAATCGGACGAAAACGGACGAAAACATATGTAAAACATATGAAAATGTATGAAACGTTTGAAAATGTACGTTAGTATGTAAAATGACTAAAACTTATTCAAACGGACGGAAACATGAAAAACTAGCGAAAACGTAAACACGGACGAAAAACCAGAAACAAAACCGAAACGATAAAACAGATTAAAGGGGACAAAGACGCATTTAAAACGTATTAAAATGCATAAAAACGTATAAACGTATGAATGTGTGTATAAACGTATATACACGGGCGAAAAAGTTTTCAAAAAGTAAACAACCCCTAACTCATATAGTATGGCTAAACATATGTGTGAGCATCCTATTGTGTAAGCAATTTACGTAATATTGTATGCAAGTAGTTACATGTAAGGTATTGCAATTGATGTTATCATGTGTCAAGATCCTATTGTGTCAGCAATTTTGTTGCGTAATGTTGTTGTAACCTTGTCGGGTAATGTTTACGTGGTTTTGTTATGCAAATTTGCATGGTTCGCAAATTAATAACCACCGAATTCATTGTTTGCCAAAGTTGTAGTGATGACTAACTTTGATTTTTGTCAATGTGCTACATTGTAAAGATGACTAACTTTGATTTTGGTCGATGTATTGCGCTTGACATAAATTTTAAGAATTTGAGCAAACCGATAACCGCTAAAACCGATAATCAAGAAATCGAAATCGAGAAACCCGAACCGAAAACCCGCTTATCACGGTTCATAATGCATTTTACTTATCTAATTTGATCATTTACTAACGCCCATGGATTACATATCATTAATGTGATCGTAATCTATAAACGCCAAATAAGTAGTATTACTTATTTTGTTAGATATGGTAATTTGAATGTTGCTATTATGACACAACAACATTACTATTATTCTAATATCTTTAGTGTTATTTAATTTTACTAAAATGACATATTACGTTATAATTTATGTTATTGTTCGCCCGATTCGATTCGATTAATTTTTTGAATGGTTAATCAGGACCGAACCGCGGTAATCGCTCATTTCGGATACCCGCATGTCCGTTACCCGCCTAGTACGGTTCGGTTTTGATAGTAGAATGAACTACCCGCCCGTGATCGATAGTTAAAATTCTAAACGAATCGAGCCGAACCCCGTGAACACCCCTACTATATAGGGCCGGTTTAGATCCAATGAAAAATGAAGGGTTTAAATTGCAATATTAGATATCTTCCTAAATACTCCTCCCGCATATCACTTTTTCTTTTCTTTTTCTTGAACTATTGCATATCACATTTATGCATGGAAGAATATGAAGGGCTACAAGAATACCCAAAATAAATTTTCCGATGCCTCTTAAGTGTTTTTTGTGATTATTTGTGCAAATTGTGAGGTACATTGTAATTATGTATACTTACCTAACCATAAAATCAACACACTAAGTATCAATCATTTTACTCTTAAAACACAACTATCAATAATTTTACCCTAAACACACAAAATGTCTTCCACACCTAATATCGATGAAATGAAAGCCGCCATCGAATCCGCAAGCTCAACGATGCTTTCGTGTTGTTGATATTGCAAGACATAGCAGAGGAGAAAAGTTGATCGAGCGGATGGGAGAAGAGAGCAAGATTCGAGGAAATCATACAAAAAGAATGTATAATCGATGAGGTCGGTAGTTTGTTTACTCGTTTAATGTCATTGCAAAGAATCGGTGAGTATGCCTTCGTGAGATACAGCTTGAAGGATCAAGGAAGATTGATTTGTCGGCTCGCCTTTTGGTGCTATGTCGCCGGAGTCCGCTCGGAGAAGGAGGAGTTCTTGGAAGATTTGGATGAAGTCGATGAGTCCTCAAGATGGAGCATAGGAAGCTTTGGAAGTTTTTTTGTGTTTTGATGATGTATAGTTGATGGTTGTATGGATGCTTGCTATTAATCGCTACTTTGTTTATATAAGTAATTATATGTAAATGATCAATGATCAATGATCGACAATGGTTAATTTTAGGTTTTAATGCTTTATTAACTTGAAGAAATAAGTTAGTTTTATTTATTTATTTACTTTTATTAGAAAATGGTCAAGTAGTGTGTGTTTGACTTTCAAGATTTCACACATTTATCTCTCTTACACTCGGTCAAAACACACGCTAGATTATAATTAATAGCGATTTAGGGTTTTCAATCAAACGCAAAATCAATGAAAATAAATGTTAGTCAATGAAATACTCTTGAGGGCTATTATAAAGGGCTTGATTCTCTTCCTATTGAGCCTAATATCTCGTATAAATGTTATAATTTAATGCTAGTTTGTTAGTTTAGGATGTTTATTGATTTATAGATGATATTGTGTTATGTTAGTTTAGGATGTTAGTCGGTATTAGTCATTTGCATAGGAAAAGTAGTTGTTTGATGATTTATGGATCATTAGTTGAGGTAATAACGATTACGTGTTATACATGCGATGGGTACGTGAAGAATGAGACACGAAGAATGAGATTAGTAGACGCCAAGAATGAGATTTGCGGGTAGGTGTCCCTTTGCCTCCTTGCGTGTTTTGTTTTGCCGTAGTCTTAGGCCCCGTGCGTGGTTTGCGTTGTTCGTTGTTGCTCCCTTAGGTTGGCCTCGCTTTTGGTGTGCCCGGCTTTTGGTTTTATGTCCGCGCGCTTTGCTATTGGCGATTTACGGCCCGCCAGCGCGTGTTTCTTTTTCCCGTATGCCCTGCTTGCTTGTTTGCTTGCTTTCTTTTACTACGCTATTGCCTTTTGGTTTCGTCGTATTCTTTCTCTATCCTTTCGCACTACGCTATTGCCTTTTGTTTGTTGTTGTTGTTGTTGTGATCGCATAATAGTCAATAAGGTATGCGCTTAGTAAATATAAAAGCATAGTTAAATGTTAATGTATGGGGACCTCGTAAGGGTTAACTATGCTTCTTTTTAGGAAAACACTTTTTATGATCTAATACATCAACCCTTTCGAGTTCCATATCGCTCCTTTTGTTTTTCAACAATCTAGCGATTTGCCCGGTGCGTGCAATTGCACAAAGGAGTTGAAACGACAAAAGGACCAAGAGGGATCTCGTAAAGGGTTTGATTGTGTTTTTTTATGAGGTGTGTTGATTGCGATAATGATATAGTGTGTATTGTTCATGGCAGCCACACCCTTCATTATCCCATTCAACACATACACTTTCGAGAATCGATAATTATTTACACTTGGTACTTTGAGCTTCCTCGAAAACCCATTCCTATGTCACCGCTATAGCAACAGTTTGGTGCAAATCTTTGCACCATTTCAGAGACATGGCAATGGGATTTCAAGTGGACGCTCAAAGTACTAAGTCGCTCCACTTGCTTGCTTATAACATATTGACATTTAACTTTTTGACCATTTCCTTTGCATGTATAAACTCTATTTTGTTCATAAGTGTCTTACTTTGATAGAGGTCGTGATGATATATCTTAATAAATCAATCGATGATGTGATAGAGGTATGTTCAACTTCCTTTGAATCCGCAACTATATCATATTGTTCCTTAATTTTTTAACAATCTAGCAAAACTATAATTATGATTTCAAAAACATAATTAACCCTTCTCGCCCATACGCCTTTTGTTTTTTCAACAATCTAGCAAATCGCCTGCGTGCCTTTGCTCAAAGGGAGTTGGTTTATTTTGGGCCACATGTGTTTATTTGTGATATGCAAAAGGTCGTGATGACGATTATCTTATTTGATATGCAAATGATGTGATTTACCGTATGTTGGCATGGCAATTTTATTACATTATTTTGCGCCCATGGCGGTTATATCCTCGATGTTCCGTGTTTATCCAACCTTTTCACGATCCGAGCCTTGCTAATGCATATCACACCGCACACCCGCTTGGAAGTTTATATGAGTCCGATATACTTGTTATAGACTTTTGTTAGATTGTTAAAGTTAAGGATCAATATGATAGTTGCGATTCAGCGGAAGTTGAACGATTAGGTGGTTACGTTACTTTGTAGATGAGTAGGAATTTCAAGATAGTTACCCATTCTAAATTCCCAAACAAAGCCTTTTGTTTTTCAACAATCTAGCAAATCGCCTGTGCGTGCCTTTGCTCAAAGGGAGTTGAAACGACAAAAGGTACCGTAGGGGATTCGTAAGGGTTCACTAAGTTGAAATTCCATACACATCTACAAAGTAACGCGCCACATTGGTATGTTCAACTTCCGCTTGAACCGCAACTATATCATATTGTTCCTTAACTTTTTTAACAATCTAGCAAAACTATAATTATGAGGTGTCAGTGTATGAGGTCGTGATGACAAGTATCTTATTAAATCATGCAAATGATGTGATATCGATGTTTTTGAAACTATTGATTTATACAGATCCGAGCCTCACTATTATGTGCAAAAATGAGTCAATTTTTTTTTGACCGTATGGTAGATGGGTTGCTCAGATACAAGATCTTATTCCTAGTTTCAACATTAAAATTTTAACCATTGCACTTAAAAGTCTTTTCATCACCGGATAGGCTTTTTGTCTTTTCATCTCTCAGAAATTAACTTTTGTAGAATCGATAATTATTTATTCGGCACACCTTTCGTACTTTGAGCTTCCTCGAAAACCCATTCCTATGTCACCGCTATAGCAATAGGTTTGGTGCAATCTTTGCACCATTTCATAGACATGGCAATGGGATTTCGAGTGGACGCCAAAGTACTAAGTCGCTCCACTTGCTTGCTTATAACATAGGTGTCTTACTTTGATAGAGGTCGTGTTGCTTACCATGACCATCAACGCTTTGATCAATTATGACGGTAGTTTTAAACTTGAGATTGCCCATATCTTGACCTGGTTTATAGCAATGTATAGACGATTATGTCGCATGTTTGTGACCGCTTTATTTTATATGCATAATATTATCACAACCTTGTACTTTAATGAAGTTGGTAAATTTCTTCGTGTCAATCATGTTTCATTGTGGTCAAGCGTCCGTTGGCCACGTGTATATATAGTTTCGTTAGAAGCTATATATAATCATTGGTCCCTATCATACACCCGTCCCAATGAATCATGATTGGCTCAAGATGTTAAGCATCCGTATATAGTCGTAGTAGAATGGGCTGGAATTTGACATCGAATAAGAATGGGTGAAGAAGTTAATACCGGCGCTAAGTTAATACCGCTGCTAAGTTAATACCGGTAGTGCTAAGTTATTGAATAGTATGTTTCTTATTTAAAAGTACCTACAATTATATACTTTATTACAACGTATAACTTTTTTGTTACTTGATTCCACAGTGTTTTTATCATCACAAAGGAACGTGACATTCAAGGACGGAAACATCGTACAAAAACATTGCAAATGTTGATGCACCGGCAAGTGATTCAATAGCTACATTGTATATTCGATTAACCAATATTGTATTCGACATATGTATTTATTTATAGAAGTTACGATATCGTGTATGTTAATGTAATATTATTTATTTGTATGTTAAGGTACTTAATTTTAAGGTGATTCTACCAAATATTTTGTATGTATTTAATCAAGGGTTTAGGTCATAAAATAGTTATGACTTTTTCAAATGTACCGCTTTGGTACGTAATTGTTGTGTAAAATTTACATATTTGCATATATACCCAAAACATGCTTAAGTTGCATTGTACATCATGCATTAAAAATTGTATTATGGAGAAATATGAAACTTTTGAGTTTTAGTGGGTATATATGCAATGCTCCCATAATACAAGCTAAAAAATAAAACAAAAATCCTTCCCTTAATTAATTGTAATCATTGCGCTTTGAGAACCGTGACATATTACGGCTACACTTAATCACATAGTCTTAGCAAAATATTCAAGTCTATCTTCTTCAACACAACAACCGCATCATCGTGTAATGTTACACATTGTTTTTTTTTTTTTTTTTTTTGTTTTTTAACCATGAACCGCAAATGTAAAGTGATTGATATGCATGTTTCGATATGTTGATGGATACAAATGCATGTTTGGTAATTTTTCAAGAATGTTTAACATATCCTAAAGAATATAGTATCCTTTGATCATAAAGTAACAAACCGCTTTATTAGAACTATATGCGATTTGATTCTTTAGAATATTGTGTGACATGTAAATATAGGATGATTTGAATAAAAAAATCATGGATATATGTGATTGTGGAAAACGTAGCAGCTATTTGTTAAATAGCTAATTAGACAACTTGTAAACATATGTTTAATCTAGGTTAGTATAGCTTTTATATGATTTGGTAAAGCACTACACCTTATGTAATTAATTATCCGAGCTTAGGTTTAAACATTGGATGAAGCAATGGCGTATGGTATGTTGGGTAGATTATGGATTTCTTACTAGATTTTAACAAACGATTGGTAAGATGAATAAACGTAAAAAATACGATTTTTACTCTAAAAGGACTATATGATTATTGGTTTTGAAACATAGTTAAATATGTAGTAGTACATCTTCAATCATATTTTGTTTGACACCTTAATGATAAAGATGTATTGATCATCTAAGACTTGTATTAGTTGAATGTTATGCATATGATATAACCTTATTGACCATTAAGACGATTGTGGTTTTAAAATAGAATGAGCATCCAATTGTTGGTGGAGGCAAACCGCACAAACATTAGGACATTGCGGTAAGTTGTACTTAAAATGCTTACTTAAGGTTATAAATTTATCGATGTAACCATCAAATTGATATACGTGCTTACTTTTTAAATTTAAGATGCTTCCCGCTTTGTTTATCAAACACTGTACCCCAAGAAGCGCCGGATATACCTAATCCACAATAGGGGAACCAAACATAAGGTTTACCGAAATTGGTTCGTGGTCGATTACTTTGCAAGGGTCCGAGTGGCAAGCTTTTATTGATCAAAGCCAATACATCAATGTGGCCACATTCCATTTCATTCGCCGTGAAGAAGACCGTTATTATGTAACAGTACAACGATGCAGCCACGAATGCCCCGGATACGATCCGCTCTTCTAGGTTACGTATAACGAGGTGCTCGTTACGTTGGATGAATATCCCGCACAACCTCCGTAAGAAAAAATGTTAATCAATACATTGTATAAGTTTGTTGAAAATGGGGATTATTTTAATTGTTTGACCCGCTAATGTTTTCTTTAAACTAAACTATTACGTAGGTCATTCCTTGCAATTTCCGGACCATATCGACAATAACCAATTTGACGTTTTGTTGTCGGGCGTGCCTGTAGCAGCTATCACTCACCGTCAAATTGAAATACTCGAGGAAAACAGACACGCATGAGTTTGGTGGGCACGGATGGAATGTATTGGTTCACGATGAAAACCTCGCTTGTCGGCACAAGAGTTGTTTTCACAAATCTCCTAAACAATACTGCTTCCCGATGCCATTTGTCAAAATGGACCGATGATGCTCGAACTTGTGCAACGATGGAGTCAATCGCATAAGACCGCTCATGAGAAACCCCGTAGATGAAGGTATGTTAATCAAAGTGTAGACATAATCTATGACTTTATTTTAAAATAAACCTTTCCATATAATAGCTTTTAAATTATTAATTACCGCTTTTATTAAATTCCAATTGCGATGAGCGTATGAAACACATATGTGCATGGAACGAATGTTCGAGCATGAAAGTGAAAGGATTGTTTTACGCCCCCATCCTTGCATATGTCACGGACAGAGTCGCTTGGTAAGTAATGATACAAATCGGACCATTTCAATATTATAATCGCCGCAAAAACTAATATATACTTCAACACATGGACATACTTTTGATTAGCATACTACATTGTTCTTTTAATGCGTAACATACCACATAAGTTTACGGTTAAATCACATGTGGAAGTACCATAACGCATTGTCGAGATACCGGAAGACATGGAGTTTTATGTGAACGTGAATCGCAACACCACAAATGATAGGCCTAGAAGCAAGAACCACGCTACCATAAACGCCATATGGAGAGAGATTGTTGAGGAGTGTCGGGGAACGAAACAAAATGGTCGATTCAATCTTGTTGACTTTGTCATCGACGACCAAGCTTCGTGTCTTCCGTAATCCGCTTATAATTCCAAGATTTAGCATGTGCTAAAACGTAATTCCGTGCGTTATCGCTTGTTATTGGTAGACACGCTTATAAACGATTTTAGGATTGTGTAGGATTTGGTTGGTTTCATTTAGGTGTGTGTTCCCAAGTAGTTGAAGCCATTCATGAGATGGAATGTAAACTACTTGGTATAGCCCCTATCCGAAGTGTATGGTTCATACCGGTGCATTAAAAGGTGTTCTTTGTGATGGTTTTGTGTTGGTTGTCATCCGTCCATGGTTGTATGATATGGGCGCTTTGTTTTATTATCGACTTATAAGAACAGATATATCGATATTGAATAGAGTTGCCTAGTATGCAACTTGATATGGAACTTGTCCATATCAAGGTGTGTTGATTTTTCATTTTACAAAGTTTCCTTGATTAATACAAGTTCATCTTTGCACCCAAAAAATATATATATTTTGTGTTGTGGTCTACTTATAAACGTAAAACTTTAGTGGTTAAAGCCGCCAAGACAAAGTTAAGTCCGTAGGTTAGTTTTAGTGGTTAAGGCTGCCAAGACAAGGTTAAGTCCGCGTAAATAAGATAAGTCTGCTTAGTATTCGTAGTTAGTTCTGCTTATGAAAACATAATAGTTTTTGTGTGACTATTGATAATCCAATGGCCACATCAAATTTCTTTTGTGTGGCCATTTCTAACATTTAGTCACACAAAGCATGTTTCTTTTGGTTATTTAGTCACATACAATTAAGCATAAAGTGGCTAAAAGTGTTAATAAGTGTGACCATATGGTGTTTAAGGTGAAGAAATATGTCTTTTGTGTGACTATTGATCATCCAATGGCCACTTGGATTTTATGTTTGTGTGGCCTTTTGTAACATTTAGTCACACAAAGCCTGTTTGTTTTGGGTATTTAGTCACATACAATTAATCATAAAGTGGCTAAAAGTGTTAATAAGTGTGACCATATGGTGTTTCAAGTGAAGAAAGGTGTCTTTTGTGACTATTGATCATCCAATGGCCACATGGATTTTATGTTTGTGTGGCCTTTTCTAACATTTAGTCACACAAAGCATGTTTGTTTTGGGTATTTAGTCACATACAATTAACCATAAAGTGGCTAAACGTGTTAATAAGTGTGACCATATGGTGTTTCAAGTGAGGAAACGTATTTTGAGTGACTATTCATCATCCAATGGCCACATATTAAGTTACGTGACCATATGTACCGGATTTTGGCTACACTTGAATAATATGTGTGACAAACGCTTAGTGTGACCATATATGGCATTTGGTCACGGTGTTAGTAGCAATGTGACTTTATAGATTAGCTTTCAAGCTAACACAAACTAAACTTTAAACACACATATTAACTTACGTGAACATATGTACCGGATTTTGGCTACACTTAACGAATGTGTGACAAAACATTTAGTGTGACCATATATGGCTTTTGGTCACAAGTGTTCAAGTGTGTGACATATATTTGTCACCGCTTATATGTATATCGTGACTAATGCTTCAACCTTACTTTTCATTTGTCACTTGTTCCAATTTCGATGTGGCTAAAGAGTTGGCAAAACATATCACCACCCTTAAATAATGTGTGACAAAACTTGACTCTATGATTTAGACACACAAAAATTACTTCATGTGACTAACGATCAAGGTTACTTGTATTTGTCACGCTGCTCCAAATTCATATGTGGCTAAATGATCCAAACAAAATCACCAGATACCTTTAGCCACACAACGCTTAATTGTGTGGCGACATAGTTTAATGGTCACACAATTAAAATTTTCATGTGTGACTAATTAGTACATGTTGTCAATTTTCAGACCTTCACCACACAAATATGCGAATGTGTGGTCGCTCCATTTCGACCATGCGTGACCAAATCCTGCTTTTGTACTAGTGGATGTTGTGTTTTCATAAGATACTTAAGCATGTTTAATCATTGGAGTTTAAAGTCTCGAATTCGATCCTTATCGCTTAAATGTTTTAAAAGCAAGTCACAATTCTCCTCAAAAGCTTTCAAAACAATTTAAATCAATAAAGATCACATATCTCAAAGGATTTGAAAATTGTGATCGGGGGAGAATGCGTGATTTAAATTGGATATAAACTGATAATTCAATAAGTGGTTCTATAAAGATAATAACATGCACTCCTCCCTACATGTGCCAAACGATTTCAAATTTTCCATGCACATGTTAAGGGGAGCATCTATCTCAAACCTAAAAGAATTGAAACGTGATTAATTTGTCTCTAAGTGCAGGTTCTCTCTAATATGTGCAAAACACTTTCGTATCTCAATGAACATATTGAGGGGGAGCGATCATATGAAAACCTCATCCTTCCCAAAATATTTGGTACAAAGTCCTTAAAATACTCGATTTGATAAGGGAAGTGATGATGATATCTTTAGAAAAAGATTGTTAATCAAATATTGAATTTCTCATTCTTAATCTAAGATTTCAAAGTTCTCTTGCCTCCATGTGCTAAAACAATTTCAAATATTTGATGCACATGTTGAGGGGGAGCTTTTTTCTAAAAATGTCAAAAACAATTCAGGTACAAAATGTTTTGATCTTGTATCACGAGTACCTGTATTGATTTTCAAAAGGTTTTCAATCGATTTCAATGGCGGAAGAACAATACCAAAAAGACCGACCAAATTTACTTTATGCATGTAGATATAAGGATGGTTAGGTTAGGTATTCGTTCCCACAATCCCTCTAGAGCCGGAGGGATCTACCAAGGGACAATCCACTAGATAGTGTAGAAGTCCTTAGGTATGATGAAAAAAGGAGAAAAGTGAGAAATGGGAAGAGTACGGATGAGATAGAGCTAGAACTCGAACAAACCCAACAAGGTTCTAGTAATGAAGTCTCGATAAGCATTGAAGGGTTGAAGAATTAAAAGAAATGAATGAGAAAAGGGTAAAAGAAATAGCCCTCCATTAGTTCAACCTTAGGGCGTAAACCGGTTCAATTCATATGCTACCGGTGGTTACCAAGGTAACACCGGTATTGAAGACCGTACGTCATGGACCGAGTGACGACCGCACTACAACTTCCCAAGCTACTCAAGTTCCTCTTAAAAGGACTTGTTTCATTCTCACGGGAACCTACATAATCTATCGACTTTCTCTTAGAGATTGTTGATATTGAAGAAGGAGACCCTCCCTAGTCTCCCAAGATAGGAACCAAATTTGCACTATTGAGTCTAGAGCCATGAGATCATCAATAAATCTCACTAGGACACAATCTATGAAGACTCACCGTTTCACACAATGTGAAAGTGAGATTATATCTTAAGAGTCCCACGATTATCCTTGTGGTATTGCTGTAACATCCGAGTGATATGTAAAATATTCACGATGAAGATGGAAATCCTTCTAGAGCCAACATCAAACAAGCTCTTGGTGGGTATTATGTGAGATCTATCCAATAGATCAAACTTGTGACAACTGGATAGAAACGATGGGGCGATTCAATATTGAATCAACCTTGGTCCAGGAAATGTGTTGACGGATACCTTTGAAAAACCGGTCGTTGTGCTTAAAATTCTTTTCTCTAGCACATCGACTGTGTAGTAATATTTCAAAATAAAAGGTGTTTATGATTGATAATTGATTTTCCTTAAAACCTTTGTTGTATTGCAAAACACTTTATATTAAGCAAAGACACGATTGTTTTTCAAATCACTTTTCATCGATCGTTGAATCTCAATTACCGTTCACTCACTCCGTGTTTTCTTCTTTGAGACGTTTCGGTTTGAGAATGGCTAGAGCAACCGCGAAAACCGCCAAGGAGGTTCTTCGAATTCTACCGATCACAGGCAAGATTTGTAATGATTAACGGGAACCGTGGGCCGGTACCTCAGTTCAACGAAAGTGACCAAAGACACTCTCGTGCGCTTTTATTGATAATTGTTGTCTGCAGGTACTCCCTCCATTTGAAGCTGATCAGAATTGAGATGTCAATCCATAGCCGCATGCTCACACAACACATTCATTTCTAAAGAAATCATGATAAGTGCATATTGTCATCTACTGGCTCTGATATTTTCACTCCATGCTTCTGCTACGCTGCTGCAAATATCAAGAATCAACAAAAGCTTCCGCTACTCTGATGAGAAGAAATCATGATCCATAATGTGAGCATGTCGGCCCAAAAGTCACAACGTCACATTATGGCAACGCTACAAAGGATGAGTCAGAGATTTATGGTGGCTGATGATCTCAATGCTGGCTCAAAACTCATCAACACGTAGATCAGTTAAAGACCTCCACTTGAAACAACAAAACATGCGGAACATGAAGAATTAAAGGCTACGGTCTACAGAGCAAAGAACTTAATCAAGAATCCAAGAACAATCAAAATGTAATATCTATTTGTATTCAATGCAAATTGAGGTGACCTCCCTTAGGGGGAGATTTTTAGGATTTAGAAAATCCGATAGTTAAAGTTTCGGTCACCACAAGTATATATACTCTTTAGAAAGCTCGTAGTCGTAGTCATTTAAGGAAAGTAAGTAGTTTACTTAGTAACATCGTGGAGGACGGACGAGTCTTTACCCACTGTATGCCTGATCCACAGCCCAAAGGTGGCGTCTCATGTTTGTAACTATAAATACCCTTTGCCTTCCAAGGCAAAGGGTTGGAGCTTTCATAATTCGTTTTTCTTTGTCTCTCTAAAGTTCCCATTCTCTTTCACTTTCTCTCTCTAAAACTATAAACCATACTCCTCATATTAAGAATATGATGTGATTATGAAAACCAAGATGGTACATATTGTTCATACAATTCATGATGTTTCACAAATATATCCGACCAACATGGTGGAAGAGTTATTGATCCATATCGATCGGCGTTGAAGTCTAACACAATAGAAATTTTGCTTGTGGAGGGGATTGGATTAGACAAAGTTATGCGATTAAAAATAAAGGGAAGGTACACATCAAAAACTTGATCTTATAGTGTTATTTTATTATGGACATATATAATGTGATATTTCATTGTTTCAAAGTATGTATTTTGTTGTTTGTAGAAGGGCGATATACCCACAAAAGTTTTATTGCCAGCCGTGAAAAGAAGATAAATGAAGGTGTATATCTTATGACTTATTATTAAACCATTTGAACATCACTAATAATTTTATATTTTAACCCTTGTAGGGTGGTTGTTGCATATGTTTCACTAATTTCTGTGGGTTCTTTTGTGGTATCTTAGCCTTGTAGTCAAGAAGAATCTCATGCAAATGTGTCATATGATCAAGATGATATTTTGTTGGTCTGATAGAACGTTTGTTAGATATTTTGATTCATATGACACATGTCATGTTTTTGTTAATAAACGATGGATGCTAATCATGCTATATTTTGTATGGATTATTTTACTTTGGTTTAAAGTTCATTGTGTTTGTATATTTCTTTAATTGTAGTTTTTTAATCTGGGTTGGCCGTAATTTTGTTTAAAGGGGTTGTTTGAATAATTAAGTGTTTTTTTCCCTTATGCATATAAAGTATCTAAAATAACTAATAAGCTCATTAACGAGCTCAAAACCAATAAACAAGCTCTAGGTAAACGAGCTCGAACAAGTAAGCTCAAAAAGCCAAGATTTATTTTTTATAAGCGCATCACAAACGAGTCAAGCCCGAGTAGAGCTTGAGCTTTATATATCATACCATGAGCCGAGATCGAGCTCAAATCCTAAGGCTGGAACCGAGCCAAGCTCGAGCTCGAGCTTTCTAAAATATAAATGAGCCAAGCATGATCTTTAGCGGGCTCGACTCGGCTCAGCTCGTTTCCACCCCTACAGCCAACGGTGCAGTTTTGCGGTGCCATTAGGTAATAAAAGCCCAATGACGTGTGATACGCCACTACACCGGGAACTTTAAAAGAAAGTTGAAGCTTCTAGCAAATAATAAAACATTGAGGAAAGTGACACATGAGTAAATAACTGAGCATTAAGAGGAGCAACTAAACTCTGACGGGAAGCCGGCAACGTGAAGGGTTATTGGGGTGAGTAGTGACGATGGTGATGGAGCTCAGCAGGAAGAAACATGTTAGTGGCAACGAGAAGGGTAGTTGTGGTGAGTAGTGACGATGGTAATGGAGGATTAAAAGATCATCGTTGAATCTTGAAAAATGAAGATAAAAAGATGAAGGGTATAGTATGTCTTTATTGTATAACACCCCCAATTTCGTGATACGCAGCGGAATTCAAACTAGGTGTTACTTCATGGCACAACAGATAACAATAGAAAACGAACTCTAATGGAGTCGTTTTAAAAACATTTATCATTCGATTTATATAAATATCAGAGGTTACAAAGATGAGGTCCCAAATGGTTCCAAGTTTACAAAATACATTAAATTGGTTTTTGAATGATAATAAAATTTATAGCCTTCTTGAGTATCCGTGCTCTTCCGTGCCAGCCTCGTACAATATGGACCTGAAATACATGCTTAAAACTGTCAACACAAAGGTTGAGTGAAATTCATAGAGTTTAGGAAATTAGTTGAACACATAATGTTTGTGTGGGTTATGTTGTTATACACCCATAATATTGAAAACAAAACAGATATTATTGCACTAAGCTCATGACACCTAAACGTTAACAGCTTGTCAATAGAAATTGATATAATAGTAACAGTTGCCCTAATAGGTAATTTGCCAATAAACCTATAGATCTTCAAATATAGTGCGTTTGTTTGCCTACCCGGTCAAT
Source organism: Chrysanthemum lavandulifolium (assembly GCA_022545495.1). Classification (NCBI taxonomy): domain Eukaryota; kingdom Viridiplantae; phylum Streptophyta; class Magnoliopsida; order Asterales; family Asteraceae; genus Chrysanthemum; species Chrysanthemum lavandulifolium. Next base: position 92,715,361 of record CM040240.1, on the reverse strand, counting down.
ACAAACGGGATTCGTCAATCCCAATTGGCTTATCCACAATATCCGCGTTCACTCGCAAGTGATTAATGGTTCATGATAATTGGGACTTAAGATTGGCAATAGTGGTACTTAGTGCAAATAATACATTCAGATAAGCATATAGTTTGAAAGCAAAGTGTTCGATTTAAAATAAAGCATGTATTTCCCACAAGGGTGTGTAAAACAATTAAGTAATAGAAAGTGGGGCTATGAACTCACTGTAGTGATCAGCAGCGGAGTGTAACGATATAAAGTTTATCAACGGTAGAGTATGACAAGATCATGATCTTTAACGATTACCTACGAAAGCATAGTATTCATGTTTTAGTATAGTGTACAATATAAGTGTACAAGTATATGTAGTTTGTTGGCTTTCAATATGATGTTGTACATGAATCCTTAAGTTAAAGTATTCCTTAAATGTTTTTTGGCTTATAGCCCTTTTATAAATAACCTCGTACCATCGTTCAGGCTATCAAAATCAAGAGGTCGTGATGTAGTTTAACATGTCATATGGTCATTTACTTAGTTTGTCAAAGTCTAGTGAACAAGTTTTAAAAACAAGTTTCAGTCATTAGACTTATACTAGCCGTGTGGCTAAGTTATGGTTAAGTAATAATAATCAAGACCATATTAAGGATGTGTCTAAGTTAGACAACCTCAAGACAACAATCTTGACTCAATCTTGGCTTTATATTAGCCTCAAATGATCAATATATCACTTAAAGTTCTCACTAAAGTTGTTTTCTAGTCAACAACATGTCAGTTTAGTTTTTGCCGTTTTTAGGTTTTGTCGTTTACTTTTTGCTTATGTGCACCCGAGGTTTTGTAGAAAAAGTCATTCTGAGAAACTTTTGTGTTTTACACTTTTGCTGATTCGGACCAGAAAAGAGTCAAAATCGTGATTTAAAATCGTATCAATAAGCTTTTGTTCCAGCACTATATTTACCTCTAGGCACACTTAACTAGGCATAACTTTTTAACCACAAGTACTTTTTAAGTGATTCAAAAGCCCAAGTTCATATTTTTATATTCTCTAACAGCTTCGTAAGCTTAATTAAGTCTAACGTCCAAAGTTTACCTATATTAATGGTCTAATTACAAGTATATACTTATATTTCATTGCGTAAAGTTTGGTCGCATTCTACCATGCCAAAACAACCATAAGTTGAGTTCTACAACTTTTTTTGACACTCGGCTTTCGCCAAACTTCAAGTTTAGGTCTTGGCTACATTTCATAAAACTGAGTTGACTTCCAGAAATAGACATAACCATGGGTTTTCCCAAATAAAATCTGGTGTGCAGATTTTGACATGTTTTGCTATTTTGGCTATCATTTACTCATCGGGAAGAGTTATAAGGTGCGCCACCTGGCGAAATGACCGTAAGACATAGTTATAAAAGACTATCTAATTGAATTAACCTCAAGGTTTACTGATATGATCAGGTTAATCCATCTTTTGGACTGTTTCAGAATTCAGGTTTATAGAACTTACTTAGGACTTGTTTTAGCTAATTTTATGGTCACAACCTCATGTACAACATCAATTAAGCCATATTAAATATACTACTTATATCAAATTACATCAAATAATTATATAGATTATTACAATCATTTTGAATGACAAGAAAATAAACTCAAATCTTACAAGGATTAGGATGACAAGTTACTAGTACAACAAGAACAATTCAACCCTTAACCCTTCTAGTCTTTAATCCTTGTCTTGAATCTTCAACCCACTCAATTCTAGCCCTTGTTAATCACCAAATAATCCCCTTTATCTCAGCCCCTAACGCTTGAATAACTCCAAATCTAACCACGGAATCACTAAAACAACACTTGGACTATGTAAAGCTCACTTAGGCCTTGATCTTCTTAGTGTAAGTATCTTGAATTCAAATGGATGATGATGATGGAGGAGGGGGGTTGAACGACCAAAGGAATGGATCAAGAGGGTTTTTGGTCACTTTTGCATGTATGGGATGAGAATGAAGTGAAATGGTCTTAAGTGGGGGACAAGGGTGAGTATGTGTAAGTGTTGGTGTGATGAGAGAAGGCCAAGGGGCCTTGTGGCTAGCCATTGCACGCCACCTCTCATATGAGGGGGTAGTGTGTTTTATTTTGTGATAAATATTGGTTTATGAGGTGTAGTTTGGTCCCAGTAATTACTAATGTTAAGCCCTTAAGTCATGAAACTTAAAACCAGGCAACGTAAAAATATAATACTTACAAAAATGTTTAAACTTATCAATATACTTTAAATATGTATATTAAATGTGTGATAAGTCTCAAAGGGTGTGTCTATGTTTTTAAAACCTAATAACGTAGGTTCACGCACGCGTTTTACGTAAATAGTAACATATCTACTTAAAAATGATAAAGTAGTAATAGTTCATATAAATTATGATTATTGGTGAAAATAAAGTATTTTGAACATATAGACTTATCATAGTATTGTGTTGGTCACAAGAAAAATTAACAGTTACTACCGGTTATCGTATTTTCTTTTACGTTACGGAAAAAGTCAAATAGTCAAAAGTTGATGGATCTAAACACACACCTTGTGTTAGTGATATTTTGAGTTATATTAATAAGCATGCGGAATATACTTAGTAATACACGGATACATAACAATTATCCTAATAGCGATGGTAATAATGATATTGGCAGTGGTAACGAGTTTCCACCGCTAGTGTAATCTTTAGCGATGTTAACCACAAGCATATCGATGGTAATCGTATCTTTATTCCCAACAATCCTCCCTAAACTTATGATTTCTCGCAAATCAATAAGTTTCTTCAATCTTTATCTTCCGTGAAGGATTTGGGAATTCTTTCAAACACTTCATCTTCTTCTCAATGCTTGAATAGCTCTTGAACATTGATCTTGAAGCAAGTAACAATGCTCGACCTTCTCACTATCTTCATGAACTCTTGTCTCGATAGTAGAACACATCATCACAAAGGAGAGTTCCACTCGAGTGGATATTCTTTCTCGAAGAAGCATGAATGCATCTACTCCATTTGTCAGAGAAACATGATGAACTTCACATGAATCATAATAGAACCATTTAGTACTGTGACATGAACATGAGAATTTCCGAAATCATCATTAACATCCGGTTCATAGAGCCTTCTAAGATTAACCCATAACCGCATCTCCTTCATATCTTTGAGATCTTCAAGATCAAACCTTTCTTGAACTAATTTCCATAATGTGTCAAGATCATCTCTCACAAAAGCTTTGATGAGATCTTCAAATTGAATGAATGATGAAGTTTCACTACCTAGCCTTTTAATCTTCCATGTTGGAACAAAGTTGCTAGCGAGAAACACTTCCTACCAATGATAGGATGTCCGACTTACAAAGGGTTCGTGGTAAAATCTTCTTCTTCTATCACAATCATTTCGATCATTGTTCTTCGATGAATTTCTCGCTTGGAACTTCTTGTTCTTCAAAGAAACTTTGTCTTCTTAAATGTCCGAGATTCACTATCTTTGGCCTTTCTCTTCAAATTAGGATACCTTCTTGCTTCTTCTTCGAGTCAATTGGAATAAAATCTTTATCTTGTCTTTGAACTCGTAGTATATACTTTCAACTTTATCATCGTGCATTCCTTTGAATTGATGTCTTTTCCACCACCAACCTTGCAACAATAATCTTTCATCATTGAAATCACATGTGCCTTTGTTGGTTGTCTTGGTTTCTTTGGCCCTTCTTGACTGAAACAATAGCATCTTGAAGTGCTTGATTATTCGTCATCCGAATAAAGTCCTTTAACTGTGTTGTTCTTTGATCTTCGCTTAAAGACTTATCAACCACTAGGTCAATTGCTTTCTTCTTGATCATCGGATCATTTGCAATTAAGAAATCAATTTCTTCTTGATGGGTACATAGTGAACTCGGAGTCTTCTCTCCGAATCTTGTAGGTGGAACAATGGAAAGTGGATCTTCCATTCTTTTCACCACTTTAACTTCATAAATCTTTCTTGCAACTTCAAAGATCATGAGCAATCGAACTTGTTCTTTCTTTGAAACATTTCTTCTTGTTTTCTCCTTGCTTTGCATAATATCTTTACCTTTGTCTTTCTTCTCGCTTATCAATTTCTTCACTTGCGGTGGCAACATCATGTCCAAGAAGTGGGAATATTTGGCTCAGAGTGGAAATTGGATCGATGGTAAAATCATCGATTGCAGATTAAAATGTCTTGTTCTAGTTGCTCTTCTCGAGTATCGCCTTCCTCAACACCTTTACTAGAAACACCTTCATCTTCAAAATCAATTCTCCTCCCCGAGTTTCAAAGATCTTTTTCCTCCCATGTTTGGGAGAATTTCCAAAATCTGTATTAAAATCAATTGAATCACCATCATCGGTGAGGATGGAAATAGTATCACTATCTTTGCAATTTTCCTCTTCCTTTTCAACCCCGCAACTCTTCTTTCAAGGTCCGAATCTCCTCTTTAAGTGTGTAATGTCCTTTGCATCTCGCTTTTTACTTGTGCCATGTCTTGTTCTAGAGATTCAACCGCTTGACTAATTTGGTACACATATCCATAAATTCCATTTGTTGCCCATCGCCTCAACACTTCCAACCGTGTGACTGTTGGGAGAGGTGAATCATGGGGCAATGGCTCGATTCCTCCCTAGTTGGACTAGGTTGAAGTCTAGAACCACCACTGCTTGTTCCTAAACCAAAAGGATCAGGGACATGCTGTGTTGTAATGAGAGAAGTTGGTTGTTTGTGCCTCCTCTCATAGGTGTGAGAAACTGGTGGTGTATAATCAATGTTTGGAATAGTGATTATGGGTTAGTTTTGTACCTGTGAAATCTTTGCAAGCATTTGAGGAAAAAGAGGTGTAATAGTCCTGTTGCCATCTTTGTTCATGTTTTGAAAAACTTTAGGCTTAAGGCAACGGATTTTATAAACTCTTGTGTGGGGTTGCAGTTGAAACTCATTTAGCACTGCTTGCACAAACCTTGGATACATCAAAAATTTTGTTGAACTCTTTACATTGCCTTGCATACTTTGAAAAATATAATTTGACCAATTAAAAGTCCTATAAGTGGCTAGACAAACCAAAGGGTAAGTCATGGTTGAACTAAACTGTTCATAAGAAGTTTTATTAGGACTTAGGCAATGTAAAAGAGTATGTATCAAAAATCTCCAATGGGGACAAAACCACTCTTTTGAAAGTAGCCTTTTGTCGGTGGTATCATACCCCATGGATGAAAGATGTGTATGAATTTCGGCATAGGTAATGTGATGATACCATTGAGATCATCCAATTGGAGAATTCTCCTCAAGGATGCCTCAAGAACATCAATAGTTACCCCGTCCACAAGGGCTCTAAGAGCATCCATCGCTTCATGTGTATCTCTAGTTTCAATGGTTATGGATGAGAAGAAGTCCAAAACTGCTTGATTTGAGAGATATAGATTGTGGGATTAGGAAGTAAAGCATACCTTATATGGGTAGTATTAAGAAAGTCCACAATCGATGAAAAGCAGGCCACTCTTCTCATTAGACTTGTTCAAGTAGGCTACTTGGTTGTGCTCATCTCGCAAAAGTGATAGGTGCCATAGAATCTTTTGATGAAAAATATATTGTGTCAAGATGAATTGAATGAATAACTCGCCAATTGAGAGATAAAGATATATAGGGGTAGGGTTTAAGATTTTTGCAAGAAAGACTATCTTTGGAAAATATTTATCTTTAGAGGATAAATAGCAATTAGGAAAGTAGATAATCTTCTAATAAAATTTACCCTATATATATGGAAATCAATGTTTTCTTTCAACGGCTAGTAAAAATTAGTTCTTGACACAATCGGTTGTAACGGCTAGATCTACAGTGGTAAAAATAACACTCGCTGGAAACCGTGAACCAAGCAGTAGTAATTTTCACAAAGATTTTCAAAGAGCAATGGTAAAGAAAACATATAAAATTGAACTGCTCTTTATCATAGTTTTTAGCAAACTACCAGCTATCAACGGATTTGTTATGTCTTTACCATGAGTCGCTTGCTATGGACTAGCCAAGTCTTAATCATAAAGAATATGGTGAGTTGATAACCATATAGTTTTGGTAAACTATCAACCATAAACGGATTTGTTGAGTCTTTACCAAGAGCCGCTTGCTCGGACTAGTTGATTCTTATGTGGGTTAGACATGGTGAATCAATAACCATTTGTTGTGTGTCTCGCCATACACACTTTTATGATCAACTCCCACCAAGATTGGTTATGTACCGTATGGTTTAGGATAATACAAAGAATATGAATAACCAACTTGTTTTAACCAAAGTTACTTTTAACCAGGCCTACTTTCTAAAAATATCTTCTCAAAGTCAATCCGATAATATCTATATTTACTCTTCAACCTACCAAAATAGGGAAAAGTAAATATATTCATTAATGAACCTTGTGACCGACTCGCCTATATAAAGAGGCTTGGCATATTGTAGTCTTTATCAAAACACATTCGAACTCACAAAATCCTAAATAACATCATGAGCAATCCTTCCAACATCATTGACATCTCCTCCGATTCGAGGAAGAGATTGTGATCGCTCGAGTCTTCTTGAGGCATCAGTTTGATACTTTCCACCATGGGCTACAAGCACTTCTTCCAAGAGGCAAACTAAAGAGACTGCCAAGCGTGCACCTTCTCTTGAGTTCTACTCCAGCTCATCAGATGATGATGAGAATGAGGATGAGACCTATTCCTTGGCCAAAGAGTTGCCAAGGGCTCTGACAAAAGCATTGGGAACAGCTCTCTCCAACATGAAGCAAATATCCATACCAAAGAAGCTTGTAATGCTACCAAGGCCTCCTCCACAAGTTCTTGGTCTTCCTTGTCCAAGAATGTATCAATGATGAGTATCTAAATACTCATCATTTTGTATCATTTAAATCAAAAACATCTAAAACACTCGTAAATGCATCAAAATGATACAAATATCACAAATAAGTGTTTTATGTGTTTTAAATGCAAAAATATCAAAATCGGTGAAAACGATCAAGTTTGCATAATTGGCGCTTTAGTCCCCAAGTTTCAAAAGTTGTCAAAAACAAGGTCCTCGGTAAATCAAAATAAAGAAAATATCATTTCAAGTCCCTAGGGATTCATGAGTTGTCAAAATTAGTCCTTGAAATTTAAAATTGCAAATTTACAACTTAGGTCCCTAAACTTTGAAAATTGTCATAAATGGTCCTTAGAAGTTTGAAAATGTCAACAAGGGTCCTTGTACTATTGAAACTTGTCAAAAGTGACCCTTGAAACAACTTTGGAAAATTGGCAGAAATGGTCCCTCAAGATTGGTAAATTGCAGTTTTGGCCCTTGTGTTATTTAATAAACCAACCCTTGGCCCTGTCAAAATAACTTATGACCCTTGCCAACCCACTTGACCCCTCCTTTTTGAACCCCTGCCCAATTATACCTCCCCGGTCAAATATAGTCAACTCCCGCCCACCTTATCTTCTTCCTCCCACTTGCCTGCAACTGCAACACTCAGGCATCACCCATCACCTCTCCCCTCTCACCTTATCTCTTCCAACTCACCCCCATAATCATCACACCTATACTCCACCCCCCTCCCCCAGTTGCAAATTCAGAACCCCAAGGTCAAAACATCCTTTCCCGCCAAAACTGATCAAATGGCTAATATGCACTCAAGTCATCCAATGGTTAAGATTATTAGTGGGATTTAATCAGAAGACACGTGGGAAGCTTTTGGTGTATAAAAGGAAGAAAGAGAAGCCAGAAGAGAGGCAGTACTTAGTTTTCATTTTAAAATGTATGTCGTTTTTATCATCAATGTTTTAGTTTAAGTTCAAAATTGTAATTTCCTGTTTCTATGCACTAAACTTAAGTCATTTAATCATTTGTAATCAAGTTCAGGTTCTAATTACAAGTTTATCCAAGTTTCCTGTTTTTAAGTTTTCATTTATATATGCACTTTTGAATGAACTAAAAGCCAGGCTTCAACAAAGCCTTATTATAGCTCAAATAAGCTAACTAAAGCTGTGTGTAGCTTTTAGTGAGCTTAATTCTAAGTTTTAAGCAACTTTGGTATTTAGTCAACAAAAGTCAAACTGAGAAGAAAAATTGGTTCAAGCAGTTATGGAATTGGATATGGGTTGATGCAGTGCTAATTTGGGGTTGGATTTGAGTAAATTTAGTATAGTTTGGGTTGTGTTTGAGTTGCTAATAAGCTGGACAAGTTGTGAGTTCCAAATCCCTTTTCACTTTATTTTGTTTTGAATCTGCATAAATTGTTTAAGTTGATATTGGCTAGTTGTGGTTGCTTGAATTCGATTTTCTTGAGCTTATAGGATAATAATTGATCTCTATGAAGCCTTGGTAATGATTATAGATTGCATGTCTAGTTAAAGTAGTGAAAACTGTTTATTAACTAGTGTTTGGATCGATGAGTGTAATCAAGTTTAAGCTTTGGTTTGTGTTTCAAATCTGTTCTCTCGCCTCAACTAGGACCACTTGAGTCATTTTAGTCTTAATATTGCATCTGCATAGCTCAAGTCAAAATCACTTTTAACTCATCTTAAGTTCACATCTGTTGGGATTTTGCAAAATCAAAACTTGTTTTGTGTTCAAATATCACTAGAGTAGCTTGCATCGTTTCATTATACCATAAAACATCATATTAAGTTAGTCATTTGGAATCAAAGTTCATTAAAGTCAAAATTATCAAAGCTTCAAAAGTCAAAACTTGAAAAACTCGGTTTTCACCCAACTGGGTGATTTTAGTTGACTCATTTTGGTTCAAATCAAGTGAAATTGTGGGTTTATCTAGTTCAATTGGTCAAGTTACTTATTATGATTTTTATTGAATTTTAGTAATTTTCTATAAGCTTCAAATAGCTTGTCAAAAGGGCTTATATGCCTCGTGCACCGACTCAAGAAATCGAGTCCTTGCAGTGTTGTCACAGCTTGCAGAGCTTGTCAAGAGCTTATTAGAGCTTCTCTAGGTCTGGTCTTTGGTTTACAAGTAGCTAACCAGGTCTACTTTAGTCCCCAACATCTGGTTTTCAGTTTCATCTTATTGAGTGGCTTATTTTCTAGCTACAAAGTGGTAGCCAAAACTGTTTTTAGCACATTAAGCTCAAATAACCAAATCTGTGTAGCTTGCAATTTATAAGTTAAGGATAGTTGTAATTAGTTGCATTTGAGTAGTTTCAACATATTATAGCTTATGTATCAGTTTGGTGCTCAGTTGGTACCTTGTGCTTATTTCAAGTGCTTATTTATAAGCACTTTGCATTGCAGTTTCATTTTCTCACACACAAGCTACTGTTTTTATATTTTTCATAGAATCGGAATATTAATTTAGACTTTTCTTGAATTTTTCATATTTTTCTATCACTGTTTGCTATTTTTCTTCATTTAAAACAGTTTTTAGGTATTTTTAATTAGCTTTTAATACAATTAAATCGAAAAGTTTCAAAAAATAATTTTTCATTTTCCTAGGTTAAGATAAATATAAAAGCAAAAATAATTTTCCAGATTTTTCATAGTTTAATTTGTAATTTTAGTAATTTAATTAGTTTTAAGTAGTTTTAATTCATAGAAAATAGAAATAATCGAAAAATACAAAATTAGTTTTGAAAATTCTCTTTAGTTATTTTAGATTTTCCAAGTCATAATTTCATTTTTCTAGCTTTGTTTCATATTTTCTTGTATTTTAGGGTATTATTAAATAGTTAAAATAGTTTTTAATTAATAATAATTAGATAAATAGTCATAAAAATAATTTTCTTTTTCTAAAATTTTCTCTTATCATTAGGTTTGCAAAATGTCATTTTCATATTTTTAGGATTAATATTGTTCAAGTTTCATTTTCTTTGTACGTCACATAGTTTTTAATTCAATTTTATAAAAGAAAAATCAAAAACATCATTTTGCAAGTAGTGATAGCATTTATTTAATATGATTTATCTTTTAACTTTCTTTAATTTGCATTTAAGCCCCTGTAATTTGTATACTTTTTCTTTAGGTTTAATCAATCATATCTCTTTTCCGTTCAAATCCTCTCGATCACTATTCGCTTTGACTATTCTCGCACGTTTCTCGTTGGGACATAACGACTGGGAAACACTATACCCTCTTGATCTTCATTGCATTTGGTTCCCTCGAGGCATCGTTTGAAGTTTGTTACGGTTGACCATTCACAAGTGGTCAGCTTGCGTGACAAAACTTGACCGTCTGGGAGAGAATCATCAACCTTTGAGAACAAAAGGAAGAGAGCACAGAAGAACAAGCATGACTATGTGGGCAAGAGCAAGAAGCCAATGGAGTAGCTGGTGTATGGTGTAGGGATGTAGGATGTGTTAGATTGCAGTCTTTTGTGTTTTGATTATGGTTGGAATCACTCTCTCTTTGAATGTAATGAATCTTCTTAATGAATGAAAAAGTTTCTTTGTTTCACTTTTCCATTGTGAGAGTAACTTTTACCACTGCTTGTATTATAGATTCCACTGTTAGCCTTATTCACTGCATAAAAGATAGTGGACAAACAAAAATAGAAGCATTGAACAACAACAGCTCCAATGTATGCAAATAATCCATTAAACCTGCATATCACAAACATAAACCACACACTGAAAGCATTGTTAAGATTTGCAGTGGTTAGAAAATAACTAAAAGAGGATAAAGATTTATGCTGGCAGTGGTTAGTCCAATACTAAACCACCCAGTCAATAGGTTAACTTCAAGTCATTAATCCGGCCACCAAAGTCAAAGACTTCATTTACTTCTCAACAACTTATACCTTCCCCACATTAACTTACTAAATCCAACTTAACTTGTATTAAAGAACCTATAACACAAGCCACTCATATCACACATACTCCAAAAACATTTATATCTCAAAATCACCATGAGTCATTCAAATCCCATCAATATCTCATCTAACAGCTCCTTCTCAGACAGTATGTGGGATGAAAATGCTTGGCATTATGTTCTAAACAATCCAGGTAAGAAGAAGAAAGAGGTGTTTGAAGCAATTTCATCAAGAAAAAGAACTCATGCAGATGCTTATTCAAACCCTGTTGCTGCTGGTCCTTCTTCAACTCAACCAATGTCACAAGATGCTGTCATCAAGGAAGATAGCTTAGCCTCCATGTCAAGCTACATTTCCCCATATGCAAGCACAGATGATGATACTACTTCAAGGGTCTTGGATATGCCTCCCCTTGCTAGAATCCTTACATTAGGAGAATTGCAGATGCCACCTTTTCTACCACTGTTGTCAGCACCACCACAAGAGGGACCTTCATCATCCTCACCACCTGTTGGAGGAAGGGTGATTGGGCTAGCAAGCCCTAAGGTGTACAATGTGATTGATAGGCGTATGGCGCCTAAAGTGATGCCAAAGTGGGCCTTCCTAAAGAAGCCATAGGTGGTAGATGGTGGTTAGGATGGGGTAGGGTTGGGGTAGGATGTGAAGCTTGTGTCATCAATTGGTAGTTGTTTGATGTTTTCAGTTTTCCAGTTTATGTAATGATGCTTGTTGTCAGTATCTCATGGATGTATCTACTGTGCAGTTTTGTTTGATAATAATAAAAATCCATGTTATTTGATTTAAATCTCTTGCATCATACTTGTTGTTCCATTTTACTATTCAATTAACTCCACCTACAAAGTCGACATACTTTCCATCATAATGTTCAAAATCGAGAGATAGGACTTGTTGCCACCATGTGCCTTGAACATCCACTATCCGTGTAGCCTTGATCCGATCTTTTGTCCTTGGATGTTCCCGCACATAAAAGTAAAGAGTTAGTTTCTTTTGGGGACCCAAGCCATGATTGACTTGGATCCGCCTCGTGTATCAATATAGTTAAATCTATCAAAGGTCATTGATACACCAATGGGATTGGTTGATGAGGTAATTCCTTTAGGTTTCCATTCCCAACGTGTTTGAGGCCTTCACAAGATTTCCCATGTCCCCTTTTTCTTGTTTACAACCCTTGCGGTGGGAACTTTTGAATGAGCGATGGAAACTACTAGTTTGGTTTAGGTACCCATTGTTGGTTATAATGAACCTTTTTATTTTGAAAAGTTCTTTTCCTGTTTGTGCAGATTTTGCAAAAGTTTTTGTATTTTGCACTTGAAACAGTGATTTAGGGTGAGCGATGTTAACAGCTTTAGCGATGGCAAAGTTTTAAGACCACTTCTTAGTTGAACTGCTCTTGGGATCATTTTGTGTGTGGATTAGGGTGTACATTATTTTGAAACTTGTTAGACTCCACCCTTTTATTCCCATGGACTTCTTCTCCCAACGTGATAGTCACAATAAGCATGTAAATGATTAAAACTACCACGATATAGCATGCTTTATTGTTCATCACAAAGTCACTACCTAGTTGTTGAGATTTAACATGATTCCAACTCCTTTGGTTACCCCTAGGAGTCGATAGACTTGTTCCTATACATCTCAAAGATACCTTACAGATTGATCTAGGTTTATAAGCTTGTTTCCTAGGTTCGTCTGTAATAGTATTAACAACTTTTGGGATAGAAGCCTCTACATTCTTTTAACATTCTCATCAACAAGCGATGAGTCACTAACACTTTCAAAACATCATTATCATGCTTAACCTCTTCCTCACATTTCACGGTTTGGGAGGACCATATTCATGAATAGGTTCCCGAAAGTCTTCTAGACTGTATGAGCTAAATCTATACCGAGGTGCCGGAACACCTCTTAGTGGTGGAGGCATTGTATTATAACCCATACCGGACTTAACTTTACTATTTATTTGAGCATTCCAAATTTTATCAATTGACTTAGACTGATAATAACAAGTGTCAACAGTTAAATTGACATTCTCATTTATCTTTCTAAGTTTTCAAGCTCTTTTGGAAAGCCTCATTCACAATTGTCTTATGATCTACCTCTCTTCAAGAAGAATCATATCATCATTATATTTTGACTCGTTTTCTATAGTTCTCTAGTTGTTTTTCTAATACTGCCTATACCTCTCCTAAGGTTTGACACATCATAATTAGCAACAAACAACTCTGTTCTTTGACTTTCATAAGATTCATTAAGCCTTTCAACTTCTCTAGCAGCCCTACATGTTTTAGAACAGCTTTCAAAATTTTGTACCTCAGAGTCATAGAAAGCCATGAGAGCATTTAGTAGACACAAGAGCAGCATCTGAAGGTTCTTCCTCTTGTTCATCAGCCATGAAACTCCAATCATAGCTCACACCATCAATTGCTAACATTGCCTTTGGTTCTTCCACAGTTGGTTCTTTCTTTTGCTTGTACCAAGTAGACCTATTGTCCTTCATCTTTGGTCTTCTGCATTCCCTAGCAAAATGCCCCAACTTGTGACAATTGAAACACTCTACTTTCTTTTTGTCAAACTTTGCAGTTTCACCACTGTTGATGTGAATTGGCTTGCCAGTCTTCTTGCAGAATTTCCTAGCCCTCATACTAATAAGAGCTATTTGCCATTTAATATCCATCTCCTCCAAGTCATCTTCATCAATTTTCTTGTTAACGCTACACGCGTCGTTTGGGGTCAAAGGAACTTCCTTTTAAATCGAGCAAATTTTTCAACACCCTAGGCAAAGGAACCTAATCGTTGTAATCGTAGTATTAGGGTAAGCCACGTGAATTGATATCGTTGTCAGGGAATAGGAATGCTAGTGAGAGTTACTATGCTAAGGTTGGGGTTGAAGAAGATTATTTTTTTATCTTTTTATGTTTTTTTAGGAAATGGAAAGGTACGAATCTCGTTGTTTGGATTTGGGGGGTTGGTATTTCTACCAATTACTCTACTTATCTAATTATCTAATCTAGTGGTGTATGTAGTCTATGTCTAATTATTTTGTGCTCGTATGATGATTTAAAGATGTGTTTACTTAGGTTTTATTACTCCTTAATTATCTCCTATTGATGGTTGAATTGTCACGTCCTTATTCTTAATCGCGTTGTGTGTCTAAGGTCGTAGGGTATGCGTTTATCCCTAACTCTTTAAAACTACCAAAGGTTATCACCTACAAAATCTATAGGATTTATAAACTTAACACTAAGGTACTCTTCGGATGGTTTAGCCTACAATGACTCTAGGTACTATATTCCAAGGTTCAACAAAGATTAATCAAGCATTAACTACACAACGGATGACCTATCGCAATACTATATCATTAACAATTAAGATAAGAGACAACCAATCAATATTCAATAATTAAGTTTCATATCTCCTAAGCAAACACACAAGTAAATTAGCCAGACATGGGGAACATGCAAGCATACACACAATTAATTGAAGATATAATTGAATCAATGAAGTAAAACACTTATCTTGATGTAAGATAGGGTATGGAACCCTAAAATTCTGTACAAGACAGCCTTGGTTCGGTTTAGGTTTTTTATTCCAAAAGTCTACACACTTAAAACTAAAAAATTCGGATTCTATATATAAGAATACAAATGCGACGGCGTCACCTTTTGATCTGTGACGCCGTCGGGTCACCGTCATTAGGGTTTCGTCTTGGCCACGTTAGTCTTGCGACAACGTCACCTTATGCTTGTGACGCCGTCCCTTTAGTCTCGATGTCGTCTGGATCAAATCTAGGCCGTCTCGAGTTGCGACATCCTACTCTTTTAAAACACAAGCCGTCACTTGTAAATGAGCAATTTGGCTACTCACCAGTCACAAAGTTGTCCGACGGCGTCAGCAGATAACACCGCGCCGTCCCCTTCGGTTCCATGAGTCGAGTGTCTCGATTCTTGACTTTGGCCATTTTCTTCAGATATTCGCGCCTTTTGTTCAAATAAGTGTCATTCCACCATTTTGCCTTCAAGATACCTAAAAGCGAAAAGGAGCGATATTAAGTAATAACGGATACAAAGTGATCAAATAAGGGCTTAAACAACCCTCAAAAGGTACATTTTAAAACCTTATCAAATATCTCTACACTTGGTATTTGCTTGTCCTCAAGCAAATGTGCTTTAGCCAATTAATTTATAAGTTAGGGGTCATGAAGCATTGGTTTAGAACAATCCACAACACATATAAGCCCCGCAAAAGTCATAACAAGCACGGAAATTACATACTAGCACCTCACATAGGGTGTTTGGATACTCACATCTCTCGGGTGTATATAAAATATAACAAGTTGGAAATGGAAGATAAATACTCATTAACCGGTCCTAGTACATAGATTACCATAGGCTCTGAGGGGTTAACTAGGGGTATCGTGTACTAAAGATGAGTACAACGCAAAGGTGTGGGGAATTACTCAACCGATGTGGAAGAAGTAATTATATTACGGGTATCAAACAAGGGTTATCCTAATGCCTCTTATCATTTAGTTATTCCTAACTACACAAGTGTAGTCTTACTAGCGATCTCGGGATGCATCACAAAACAAGTTCTAGAATCTATTATACTACCGGTTCACACACTAAGCATTAAAGATGAATGCTTTAATTCCTACTAATCTAAGGGCGATCCTCACATTTTGGGTGGAATTTAAGTGGTAAAGGGTTTTTGTGCTAGTCATATAACTTCCTATCCATGAGACGCTTTATTAAGACTAATGGCCCACTCCTATATGTCATGAAAAATTTGAAATTTGGTGCCAAAATTACCCTAACCGACATTTTCTCATGGTTTATTACACAAATGCAATTAGACAAAGCAAATAGTCAAGGATAAGCATAGTTTCAAAGTTCCCATTTTATTTTCCCTCCCTACACTTAATCTGAACATTGTCCCCAATGTTCCCCGAAAGTATCAAAGTTATGATAATGGAAGTGTTGGAATCACTCCTAAACATGATTTCAAGTGTTAGTAATTAAATGTAATAGTTAGCTTAATTATGGCCTTTATGTTTGTTATTAGCTTAGGCTTATGTAGAAGGCCATAAGCCTAGGCCCAAGTCCAATAAGGAAAGGAATGGACTAGGAGTGTTGCCCTAGCTCCCTCTCCTATAAATACTTTGTAATAACCCTCACTTGAGGGTTGGTTGTTCAATTTATTCTCTCATTCACTCTATACGCATAACCGGTCTTATTCATACGTGTGTGTGTTTGATTATTGTTCAACCGATCATTCTCCTTCTCTATTTCTTACATATTGATGCTTGTGTTACTAATATGGTGACCTAACAGTGGTATCATTCGCCAAACTAGGTTTTGAACGAGGTTCTTGTTCTACGCATAACTGTTTTCTAAGCTTTGGATCATCAAGTTTCACACTTTTGTGTTATTTTGGTGATATTGAAGCTATTTCATCACAAAAATCGGTTTGAAACATCATTTGACAGAATCACTTTTGGCGAATTTCTACGCGTAAGAGAAACCCTAATCTTACGCGTAACTTGTCCTTGGTTTGATCTTCGGTTTCATGGCTTACTCGGTGATTTTCTTGCTTGGATACCGAAAACACTTAGACTTTGGATATCTTTTGCCTTTGTGATAGTGTAAAGATCATTTGGGCAAAACTTAAAATTACGCATAAGCATAAGCTACGCCGTAGAATTTTTACGCATAAGATTCATCTTCGCTTAAGCTTTGTCTTACGCATGAGTTAATCCTCGCCTAAGTTTTCTATGCCTAACTTCTTGTTTACGCATAACTTTAGGGTTTTACTCCTTACTTACGCGTAAGCTAATCCTACGCGTAACTCTTACTGTTACGCGTATCTTTGGTGTTTTTACGCATAAGTGGTACTTGGTTTTTTCTGTGATTTCTACGCCTAAGGACTCTTCATCAACAACGGTTCATTCGACTACAAAGATCCATTTAACAACACAAGTTTTCAACATGTCACAACCACCATACTCTAACTATTTCCCTTACACTTATACTCAACGACAACAACAACTAAGTCCACAACATCAACAATTTAATCAACAACAACAAATTTATCAACAACAATTTAATCAACAACATACTCCTCAACTTGCAGCAATTCCACAACCTCAAATGGTTCAACCACCACCAAGTCTTCAAGTACAACCCTACACAAACGATTTCAATCAACATCCATCAAGGAACACTATGAAGGAACCGACTTGGTTTGCAAATATGTGTGAAGCCTTAGCGACCAACAATCAATTCATGAGGTCGGATCACTTGATAGACCTCCAATGCTCACTCCGAAACTACGATCAATGGGTGATTAGGTTCTTTAGGTTTTGTGATCCGAAGAAGCCACATGGAAAGTTCTTAAAGAAGGTTATCATGGAAGGTCCATTTCAAATGCCTACTATCGTTACACCCGGAGATCCAAATGCCGTTCCACCAAGAAATGATCAATCAAACATTGCTACTTGTTGCAACCGTCTGGAGATGAACTTCTACACTATGAAGCTGATGAGCTTGCAATGCAATATATCCTTTTAGGATTACCAAACCCAATTCTTCGAAGTGTTGATGCTCAAAAGACTACAAAAGCGATGTGGGAACACATTCATCTTCTTATGGAAGGGATTGCACTCAATCAGGAGGATATGGAATCCAAAATTTACTTGGCTTATGAACACTTCATGATTGAACCTGGAGAGACACTAGAGTCTTATCATCATCAATTCTCAGACATCATAAATGATTTGGATAAACACAACATCATCATGCCAAGAATTGCGCTTAATACTAAGTTCTGAGTAGTCTTGGTTATGAATGGGAGAAGTATGTCATTTTCTCCGTCTGTTTAAGAATTTGCATCATGCTACATACGGATTGTTGTATGATTACTTGAAGCCTCATCAAAAGGAAGTTGATAAGGAAAGGATTCTCCGTGCTCAAACTGTTTCACCTTCACTTCCGGATAATCAACAACTTGCTTTGTGGGCTCAAACTAGTTACCCTCCTCAATCAGCAACTCAACCAACTGCCACAATCACACCATATGATCCTTCACAGCAACAACCTCAACAAACTCAATTGGTTCCATACAACAACAACAATGATCAAGCATTTGTCAGTGAATCTAATGAGGACTCCGATCCGTTCGATGCATTGCAACAAGGATTTGTTATGATTGCTAAAGCTTTTGGCGTTATACAAACAAATCCAACAATCGTATTCGCTCCTCATCTAACACAAGGAATCGTGCTATTGTGAACAATGGACGAGTTGAAGTTCGAATCGTGGTTATGGTCGTCATATGGGCGGTGGTCAAGGGTTTAATGTTATGGGTAGGAATAACAATGAGCTCACGTGGTTGAACAGGAAATGCTCGAGAATGGGTTGAATGGTCTTGATACTACAACCGTAATGAGAAGGGACACACGCTAATGCATGCCTAAAGCCGAGGACTAGGGCGTGCCTATCACAAAGAGGCTCTACTTTTGGCTCTTAAGGATGAAGTGGTGGAACTCTCACGCACAAAGAATGAGCTTTATGGCGGATGCGACTCGAGATGATGATATGGAGGATTTGCAGACCAATTCGTGATTATGTTGATGGCTAATATACATGAGCTACATATGAGTGACACAGGCCTAGTGTATGACATCGATGGCTTGTCTCGGTACCGAACAAACCATATTTATCTCGATCTAATATCTCCGCCAACATCCGAATCCGGCAGGCTCGGAATGTTCAAAATGAGTCATCCACATCTCATTTCGACGATTCTCAACTAGACCCCGTAGTTACATTTGACGATCAAGATGACCTTATGGTTTCCTTTGATAATCAAATTGACTCCATAGTTATACTTGAGGATCGAATAATGATCATGTTGTGACTCGCGTTGAACACGCCGAACTTTTGCCTAGTCCAGATGTTGATCATACTTAAATACCAACAAACCCTAATGGAAGAATGTCGTGAATTAAATCAAGAATTAAAAGTAAAATGCACTTTGTTAACCAAGGATCTTGAATGCTTAAAATGCAACTCAATTTTTCAAAACTCAAGAAAATCGTGAAAAGGTTTTGAAGCCGCTTTTGCTAAATCTCATCAAAACGAACAATATTTAGAGCGACGGATCGTGATCTAGCCGCTTCAAAGAATGCTTTGTTGTGCGAAATAGAACAATCGAAACATGAACATAAACAACAAATTAACACTCTTACCTTGGAAAATCAAAAAGCTAAGGTGAGTTGTTAAATTGTCAAAAACGATTCTCTGCATACAAAAGCATTCAACGAAACGAATAGATCACCATCTTGAAGAAATTATCGACTTGCAAAACAAACTTAAAGAGTTTCAAATGTTGTTTACAAACATGGTGAGTCGATCACATGACTATTCAAAAGTTTACTTTAAAACCCAATCCAGATGGATATGGACCGAATCTTGCGATTACAAACCTAAGCTTTCAACCAAAGCATTCAAACCAAATCTGAAGTTTCCAAAGCGAAATATAAAATGATGATTCATATGAGTGTTTTTGAATATCATCGTCAAGAGGAATTCGATGTAAGACGAGGCGAGTCGATCAAAATTAGAAAAAGTTGTTTACAACAAACCTTTTACTTATTCACAAGCGGTCACTTTCGTCCCACCAAAGGATTCTTCTAACACACCAAGGATTATCACAAAACGCGTCGAGTCTTCTAATGTTAATCCCAAACCAAATTATGCACAAATTTATGGTCCTTTACCTTCCATCGTTGAAGTAAATTCAAAACACGAAAATCGTCAAATTCTTAGATATTTTGACCTTTTCATGGTGACCTCAAACTTTTAGAACATGAGATTGAATTTCATTCGAAATAAAAGTTGAACATTTTCAATCGCCTCTGCGAGAACAAAGAGACATTTTTCGAAAAGACTTTTACCCAATGTTAAAAATTTGAAAACTGTGCATTGTATTGGGAACGGACTTTCATAAGGAACTTGGATTGATGAAAGTCGTTTTGAGAAAACAAAAACATCTATTTCTAACACCAAACGTAAAAAGAAAATGTTACGAAAAGATGTTGATCGAATCTTGGAAGATGTTATATGTGCTGATGTCCATAATGTTGTGTTATTGCATTCTTTGCCATATGCATCTGATTATATCTTTGCTGATACTGTTGATTCTGTTGTAATTGTTGAGAATATAAATAATGTGCATCAGATCGAGTCTTTAAAAGTTAAAAATGAACGATTGATTAACGAGCTTTCAAATGCAAAACGTCATCTTCAATGGTGTCAAAAAGATTGTCAAAATCGTGAACTTGCTTTGCAAAACAAAATCAACCAGTTGCAATCCAAAACGTTTAATCCAAAATTTGAGCAACGGATGATCAAAACGTGTCTTTGAAATGTCAAATCTCAAAATATGAACAAGAACTTGTAAAAGTTAAACAGAATATGGTGTCATATTTGATTTACTTAAAAGACTCGTGATGAAGCATCAAACGAACTTGATCATTATCTTGCACACACTAGAGAAGTCATGAACTTTTACGAAATCTTAGCTCAAAAGCAAGAATTGGTGCACACTATCTTTAAGCTAAGAGAAATGTTAGGAAAGTATGAACAACTTCCGCCTACCGTTATTAAGAGAATAGCACTGTAACACTTAGTAATCGAGACCCTAGAATGCCTACCGCCAAATCACAAGATACTAATGTGCTTCCTCTCTCGAACAGAATAATTGCTTCTTTTCCTAATGTCCGCACTTCAAAGCCTAGGAGCAATACAAGGAAGAATAGGAAGTTGCGACCTAAGAAAAGATCAATAAGGAATCTTTGCAGAGAAGAACACCCTAGGATTTTGAATAAGACTCCCATTGCACCTACTTTAGATATTGCGTCGACAAATGTAATAGAAAAGTGATGTAACGAATGCTAAACCTTTAAGTAATTTTGATATTCGATCGATGCATCTTGTGCTATTTGTCGTAAAAGTATGAATTCTGATTGTCATGACAAATGTGTTGCTAAAGCTATCATTTCTCGTTTAAGGAATCCTAAGAATCGGAATACCTCTAAGCCCACTAATCATTCTAAGTCTGTGCTTGGTAGACCGCCCTCTTTAGATTCTAAAAAACGCATTGATATCCATGTAGTTCCAGTATCACCTCCAAAGAAAGTAGTACCACCTAGTGCATTCACTAAGACTAAAGCAAATACTAGTTGGAGATGGTAGAAATGGATACATAATACACTAGGATTTAAATGGATGCCTAAAGTCATTGATGTGTGTATTTCTACTATAACTACTTTGAAACCCTCTAACATTTCGGGTTCCACATCTACTTCTATTCCATCCGTGTCATCGGTGTAATGCGGTGATATGAGATCATCCTTAGTTGTTGATAGCGGATGTTCCCGACACATGACGATCAATCTTAAACTGTTATCAAACTTTATTGCAAAGTTCATTGGCCTTTGTCGATTAGGAATGATCACTTAGCGACTATCGGGGGCTACGGAGATTATATCAATGGTAATATCGTGATAACGCTACACGCGTCGTTCGGGGTCAAAGGAACTTCCTTTTCTTGAGCAAGTTTTATAACACCCTAGGCAGTGAACCTAATCGTTGTAGTGTAGTAATTAGGGTAAGCCACGGGTATTGATATCGTTCTCTAGGGGAATAGGAATGCTAGTAGGGAGTTACTACGCTAAGGTTAAGGTTGAGGAAGATTATTTTGGTATTTTTATATTTTATGAAAAATGGAAAGGTACGAATCTCGGGTATTGGATTTGGGGGTTGGTATTTCTACCGATTACTCTACTATTATCTAATTATCTAAACTAAGGTTGTGGGAGTCTATGTCTAATTAATGTGTGCTCGTATGATAGTTTAAAGATGTGTTTACTTAGTTTGTATTACTCCTTAATTATCTCCTATTGATGGTTGAGTGTCACGTCTTATTCCTAGTTGCGTTGTGTGTCTAAAGTTGTAGGGTATCGTTTCTCCCTAACTCTTGAACTTACCAAAGGGTCTTGTCTACAAACCCACTAGAGATTATAGACTCCTACTCTAAGGCGCTCTTTGGATGGTTTAGCCTACAATTACTCGGTAATTATACTCTAAGGTTCACAAAGATGAATCAAGCATTAAGTACACAACGAATGACCTATCGCATTACTAGATCATTAATCAACTAAGATAAGAAACAACCAATCAATATTCAATAATTAAGTTTCATACTTCCTAAGCAAACACACAAATAAATTAGCGGGACATGGAGAACATGCAAGCATACACACAAATAATCAAAGACATAATTGAATTAATGAAGTAAAGACTTATCTTGATGTAAGATAGGGTTTAAAACCCTAAAATCTTGTACAAGACACCTTAGGTTCGGTTTTAGGTTTTACTCCAAAGACTCTCCACACAAAGGCGAAAAATTCGGATTCTATATATAAGATTACAATTGCGACGGCGTCACCTTATGTTTAGTGGCGCCGTCGTGTCGCCGCTCATTAGGGTTTCGTCTTGGCGCGTTAACCTTGCGACGGCGTCACCTTATGTCCGTGGCCGTCCTCTTGACTTCGGCGTCGTCGGATTGCATCTAGGCCGTCGAGAGTAGCGACGGCCTACTCTTTCACAACTAGGCGCCGTCTCTTGAAAATCGAGTTTTGGGTTACGGCCGTCACAATAATTTTGGGACGGCGTCGCCAATAACTTTTGGCGCGTCGCCTTCTACTTTCGACAGCTGTGAGTGTCTCGATTTCGACTTTGGCCATTTTCTTCATATATTCGCCTTTTCGTCCAAATAAGTGCCATTCCAGCATTTTGCCTTCACGAGACCTAAAAAGTGAAAAGGAGCGATATTAAGCAATAACGGATACAAAAGTGATCAAATAAGGACTTAAACGACCCTCAAAATGGTACCTTTTAAAACCTTATCAAATATCCCTACACTTGTTATTTGCTTGTCCTCAAGCAAATGTGCTTTTAGATTAATTTATAAGTTAGGGGTCATGAAGCATTAATTCAAAGCGGTCCACAACACATATAAGCCCATAAAAGTCATAACAAGCACGGAAATACATACTAGCACCTCACATGGGGTGTTTGGATACTCACATCTCTCTCGGTGTATATATGAAATATAACAATATAGGAAATGGAAGATAAACACTCATTAACGGTCCTAGTACATAGATTACCATAGGCTTGAGAATAGATCAAACCTCCATCGCTTTGGCGTAAGCACCTAGGAAAGACTATCAAAGAGGTCTTTAAAGGGTTGTAACGTTAGGCTTACGGTAGGAAATAAGGGTTTGGTGGGATAGGCTATTTAGTGGTGGTAAGTCAAAAATCTCTATGTTAAATGCATATGAAGAATGGCGTTGCTAAGCCAAGACTCGACACTCTAAACTCTAGATAAGCGAAATAAACAAACATAAATTTAAAGGATAGATGTAGGATGGTAGCCCGTATTTTTTTTTTTTTTTTTTTTTTTTTTTTTTTTTTTTTTTTTTTTTCTTTTTTTTTTTTTTTTTTTTTTTTTTTTTATACACTTTTACTCTACCATCCTCTATGATAACATCAAAATACTAGGGATTTATAGGCATATCCCTACACTTGAGTTTTATTACTCTAACACTAATTTGACCCGAATTGAAAAGATCAAAACACTTGGGGTACATTATTACGCAAACAAAGGGAATTTGAATTTAACGTTCCTTCCGTCATTTCATAAACTTTAACTTTTCCCATGAATCCCAATCATCCCAAAGCGTATACAAAGGATATGACTCGACTTAGCAACTTATGCAAGCAACTAGATAATTGAACTAAGGGTTTAGGGTGATAACAAACATTTGCACTAAAAGTGAGTGCATAAGGGGTAGGCTAAGGCGATTTGGGTGTATATTTGGGGTGGGGTGTAAACAATGCTCTTCATTGATATTCGGAAAAACCGAAATATCACGAGAACCGCGAAAAGGATAGGCTCGAGGGGTTAACTAGGGGTATCGTGTACTAAAGATGAGTACAACGCAAAGGGTGTGGGGAATTACTCAACCGAAGTGGAAGAAGTAATTATATTACGGTATCAAACAAGGGTTATCCTAATGCCTCTTATCATTTAGTTATTCCTAACTACACAAGTGTAGCCTCACTTGCGATCTCGGAATGCATCACAAAACAAGTTCTAGAATCTAATATACTACGGTTCACACTCTAAGCATTAAAGATGAATGCTTTAATTCCTACTAATCTAAGGCGATCCTCGCATTTTGGGTGGAATTTGGGTGGTAAGGGTTTTGTGCTAGTCATGCAACTTCCTATCCGTGAGGCGCTTTTGTTAAGACTAATGGCCCACTCCTATATGTCATGAAAAATTTTAAATTTGGTGCCAAAATTACCCTAACCGACATTTTCTCATGGTTTATTACACAATCACAATTGGACAAAGCAAATAGTCAAGGATAAGCATAGTTTCAAAGTTCCGTTTATTTTCCCTCCTACACTTAAAGCGAACATTGTCCCCAATGTTCCCGAAAATATCAAAGTTATGATAAAAGAAGGTAATTAAAAGCGAAAAAACTAATACTCCCGATTAGCTCGGTAGGATCCGTGTAAAGTGGTGGTTAAACTCTTTTCAAGAAGAATTATTGCGTGAAAAGCTCCTTCCAATCTTATGTAACTTCTTCTTGACAAACTAAACACTGCACACTTGAAGAAAACAAACGAAACCTTCGCGTAAAATCGGCGGTAATAATATATATAAGACTCGATTTAAACTAGGATATAATGCTTGTGGAATGGATGTTTACAAATTTCTAAGAAAATTAAGACACGGAAAATTCCAAAATTTATAAGTAGCTCGAAAAGCGAGAAAAAGTAATCGATGTTTTACTCCTTCACGGCGCGTCGGTTGCAATCTGACGCCGTCGGTTATCTGACAAAAAGCGGTGCGATTTTACGGAAAAATTTCGGAAAATTTACATCTTTAGAATCGGAAAAATTTACGCAAAACATCCATTATGACTCGATACAAGCATTTGACTCGAACAAACAAACATAAATATCTTTTAATTAATTGTTATTCTCATGTTTACGTTTCTTTTGAAAGCGTGTGTAATCCTCCTACACTTATCCCTTATGTAAAATACCTTTATATGCAATTAAGGCGAGGTTAAAAACAAAATAAAGCATTTTACAAATTTAAACATGAGGATAAACAATTAATAAAAGATATATGACACTAACAAGCAAACAATTAAGCATGGGTTGCCTCCCACGAAGCGCTTTTCTTTATTAAAGAGTCTTGTAGCTAGACTCGTAGTCGTGCTCCTACGTGCCGATATCGTAAGTCTATCCTCAACAATGTCGTAAGGATCAAACTTATCATTCAAGTTCCTAGTAGTACGTTCGGTTAAATATGCCTTTTCAAACATCTCACCATCGGGATCATAGATTTGTATCCTAATGTGCCACCTTCCATTACCATCACTAGGCGGTCTATTCCAATTCCACATGTGTTCGGTTCTCAACTATCCACTTATTCATGACAAGGTTAACGGGCAAGCTTCCTAGGAACTCGGTCATCTTCCTAAATACTAAGGCGTCCTCGAGCGGGTTCACTTCTATGTCCCTAGCCATTTCTTGTTCTTGGAAAGTTCTTTGCACTAGCAAAGGCCTTATCTAGGTAAAAGGTCTTTGGGGCCTATGATGTTCTTATCAATCCAAGGTCCATATCGAGAAGGCTCTCTATCCAACCCTATCTCTTGTGGGATTTCCTCATCCTTATAGTATGTATGCTTTTTAACATCGTAAGCGGATCTAGCACTCCCTCTCCTACCACTATTTTGGACATCTTACAATCGATGATGGCACTAGCGGTAGCTAAAATCCTCTTCCAACTAGTAATGGGCATGTCGGGTCCTTATTCATGTCTAGTACATGAAAGTCGGCCAAAAGAGTCAACTCTCCTACATGTACTACCATGTCCTTTATTATTCCTACGGACGTGCTATACTACCGTCCGCTAGACCTAAGATAGTTTCCGTTGGTTCAATTTTACCTAGGTTGAGGCTTCTATGAAGGGACAACGGAACGAGATTGATGCATGATCCTAAATCGGCTAGAGCATCGAGTGGCTTGGAAGTTCCAAGTCTACGGAAGAGTGAATAGCCGGGATCGTCTAACTTCTTAGGTAAGTTGTTTCGCACAAAGGCGGACCCATGTTTTCAAGCCTAAGTTCTAACTCATATTTTTCTTTTAAAGCATTATAATAAGGTGCATGAGCTAAGACTTCAAGAATCGGTTTTCTTGATGGAGTTCCTTGTACTCCTCCTCTAAACTAGGTTTGGATTCTTGGTGACGGGTTTCTCAAGAGTAGGCTTTACCAAAGGTGCGGGGGCCTTGGTATCTCTTGGATGACTTGGAACCCTTTTGATAGCATTTACCGAGTGAACCGTTGGGTGAGAGGGGCATGGATGTGCACTCTCCATGGTGAACTGGAACATGAAGTCGATGCAATCGAATTCACTTTTGGGTTCTTAATGGTATCACTTGGGAGTGCTCCAACTTCCCGCTCATTGAAGGCTTTTAAGAGGCATCAAGCTTGGTTGTCATCTCGCTCTGTTTTTGCTTAAAATCGGCTTCAAGCTTATTCAATCGAGTTTCTTGGGATGACAAAATCTAGATGCAATTGCCTCAAGATTAGTGGGGTTCCGGTATTAGAAGAATTGAACCTATTAGGCGAACTAGATGAGCTTTGGGGTGTGCTTGAGTTTTGGTTCCACTTAAGATTAGGGTGATTTCTCCATGAGGGTTGTATGAGTTTCCTAAGTTGTTTTGTTCGGGTTTGAAAGTGTACCACTTCTCTCCCTCCGTCGATGCGTATGGGCGTAGTCCATAAAAGCTTGTTCGGAGAGCCTTGTGCAATCACGAGTGTCATGGGGACCACTTGCATAACTCACAAGGTAGAGTGATTTGATTCACTTGTCGTGAGGACTTAGGATTTTGTAGGAACTCATGAGGAATTTAACTTGATCTTCAAGTTCGATCATCCTACGGTCGGGAGGAGGCAAGGAGATTGCCTTGACGGTTTGGGCAGCTCACGGGGTCATCCCACTTTCGTTGTCATAGAGGCGAGGTCCTCTATTATTTCCCATGATTCTTCTGCGGTGAGATCACTAAGTTTTCCACCGGCCGCTTGGTCAATGGATCGCTTAGTGGGAAAGTTGACATGATCATAAAAGATTTGGACTTGGAGCCAAAGATCAATGCCGTGATGAGGACTTTATGAAGTAAGTCCTTGAATCGGGTCCATGCTTCGTAGAGATTCACCTTGGCGTTGTTGGAACATCAAGATGTCATTCCTAAGCTTAGTGGTTCTCCCGGTGGGAAAAATTGAGCAAGGCGAGTAAGATCATCCCAACTTGAGATGGAGCCGTGGGAAGTCGCTCAAGCCAATTACTAGCTTGGTCCCGTAGAGAGAATTGGAAGAGGCAGCGGTAGCGTGGTCTCCCGAGTAGTAGCATCAAGGTCGATGGAATCGGCGATTTTGAGAAATCCCTCGAGATCTTGATTTGGATCTTGAACGAAGTCCATGGAATCACATCCGTTTTGCACCAACCGGATGGTGTCGGATCGCAGGGCCGTAGTTTGGGCTTGGTCGGGAAGCTCAATGGTGTTCCTATAGCCTAGGTGGCTTGGTCTCGAGTATTCACCAAGAGTGCGGGCTCTTGGCGGGTCATTTGGTGGTGGGTTGATGAATGGTAGTGGGTTATCACCTTCCATGATGAAAAGTGATGAGGTTACGAACAAAGGTCACGAAGAAGGGGATAGACTAAGAGAAATCTAAAAATGAGAAAAAGTTTACTTGATAGGAATCAAGCAAAGAAACCTAAGCGAGGTGGACTACTAACTAGCTATTCTATTCCCGGCGTGGCGCCAAAACTTGATAACGCTACAGCGCGTTTCGGGGTCAAAGGAACTTCCTTTTCTTGAGCAAGTTTTATAACACCTAGGCGATGAACCTAATCGTTGTAGTGTAGTAATTAGGGTAAGCCACGGGTATTGATATCGTTCTCTGGGGAATAGGAATGCTAGTAGGGAGTTACTACGCTAAGGTTAAGGTTGAGGAAGATTATTTTTATCTTTTATATTTTATGAAAATGGAAAGGTACGAATCTCGGGTATTGGATTTGGGGGTTGGTATTTCTACCGATTACTCTACTATTATCTAATTATCTAAACTAAGGTTGTGGGAGTCTATGTCTAATTAATGTGTGCTCGTATGATAGTTTAAAGATGTGTTTACTTAGTTTGTATTACTCCTTAATTATCTCCTATTGATGGTTGAGTGTCACGTCTTATTCCTAGTTGCGTTGTGTGTCTAAAGTTGTAGGGTATCGTTTCTCCTAACTCTTGAACTTACCAAAGGTCTTGTCTACAAACCCACTAGAGATTATAGACTCCTACTCTAAGGCGCTCTTTGGATGGTTTAGCCTACAATTACTCGGTAATTATACTCTAAGGTTCACAAAGATGAATCAAGCATTAAGTACACAACGAATGACCTATCGCATTACTAGATCATTAATCAACTAAGATAAGAAACAACCAATCAATATTCAATAATTAAGTTTCATACTTCTAAGCAAACACACAAATAAATTAGCGGGACATGGAGAACATGCAAGCATACACACAAATAATCAAAGACATAATTGAATTAATGAAGTAAAGACTTATCTTGATGTAAGATAGGGTTTAAAACCCTAAAATCTTGTACAAGACACCTTAGGTTCGGTTTTAGGTTTTACTCCAAAGACTCTCCACACAAAGGCGAAAAATTCGGATTCTATATATAAGATTACAATTGCGACGCGTCACCTTATGTTTAGTGGCGCCGTCGTGTCGCCGCCATTAGGGTTTCGTCTTGGCCACGTTAACCTTGCGACGGCGTCACCTTATGTCCGTGGCCCGTCCTCTTGACTTCGGCGTCGTCTGGATTGCATCTAGGCCGTGCGAGTAGCGACGGCCTACTCTTTCACAACTAGGCGCCGTCTCTTGAAAATCTGAGTTTTGGGTTACGGCCGTCACAATAATTTTGGGACGGCGTCGCATGTCTTTTGGCCGAACGTCGCCTTCTACTTTTTCGACAGCGTGAGTGTCTCGATTTCGACTTTGGCCATTTTCTTCATATATTCGCCTTTTCGTCCAAATAAGTGCCATTCCACATTTTGCCTTCACGAGACCTAAAAGTGAAAAGGAGCGATATTAAGCAATAACGGATACAAAAGTGATCAAATAAGGACTTAAACGACCCTCAAAATGGTACCTTTTAAAACCTTATCAACAAAGGACACACGGATTGAATCCATGCAAGAAGAACTCAACCAATTCAAGCGTCTTAAAGTATGGGAACTGGTTTAAAGATCAACAAGGGTTTCGTCATTGATCTCAAATGGATTTGGAAGAACAAATTGGATCTTTGAAGGGCGTAATCGAAACAAGTCACGTCACGGTGGCTAAGGGTTATCGGCAGGAAGAGGATTGATTTTGAAGAATCATTTGCTCCGGTTGCTCGTCTTGAGGTCGTTCGGATCTTTCTCGCGTTCGCGGCTCATATGAACATAACGGTCTTTCGGATGGACGTCAAAGCGCTTTTACGAATGGGCAACTTAAAAGCGGTTTATGTCGACCAACGGAAGGATTCGTTGATCCCGAGTTCCCGAACCATGTCTACAAACTGAACAAAGCTCTGTATGGTCTCAAACAAGCTCCTCGGGCGTGGTACGATAAGCTATCATCTTTCCTCATTGCCAATCATTTTACCAAAGGTTCGGTTGACCCAACTCTTTTCATTCAATATCACGGGGCACATATCTTAATTGTTCAAATTTACGTGGATGACATCATTTTTGGGTCAACACATAAAAAGTACTCAATCGCTTTTGCAAAACTAATGAAGAAACATTTTGAAATATCCATGATGGGTGAACTTACGTTCTTTCTAGGACTGCAAGTTCATCAATCACCCGTGGTATTTTCTTGAGTCGGTCAAATATGCCCTTGAATTGTTAAACAAATTTGGAATGCAAAGCTGACACCTATGACACACCAATGGCTCCTACCAAGAAGCTAGCCGATTTACATGGGAAATTGGTGGACCCTACCAAATACCGTAGTATTATTGGGTCTCTCATGTATCTAACGACTAGCGAGACACGATATTGTCTTTTGTATATCTTTGCTCCCGTTATCGATCGAGACTAATCGAAACCCACCTCTCTCGAGGCTAAACGATTCTCCAGATACATCAAGGGAACCATTAATTTAGGGATCCGGTATCCAAAGGATTACGGTTTTGAACTAATCGCTTTTGAGAATGACCACGCGGGATGCTTAGATTCACGGAAAAGTACTTGAGAGCACTACAATTTCTTGGTGATAAAGCGGTGTCATGGCAATCGAAGAAGCGAGGATTGCACATCATCCTCAGCTGAAGCGAATATGTAGCCATGTTGGCGTGTTGTGCTCAAGTCATTTGGATGAGAACACAACTCAAAGACTATGGTTACGTGTTTGATGAATCCCGATGTCTTTGCGACAATCGGAGTACTATTGCGATCTCGTGCAACTCGGTTCAACACTCAAATCAAAGCACATCGATCTTGATATCATTTCATCAAGGACCACGTGGAGCGGTAATGTTGAATTATACTTTGTGGTGCAGAATACCAATTGGCGGATCTTCTCACCAAAGCCTTAGCTCACCGCTAGGTTTAATGAGTTGGTCCACGGATTGGTATGCGGTGTTTGACTCAAGAGGCTGGATGAACTCTTAAAACATTCTTAAAACCAATCAAACACCAAAACCTCTTTTGTAAATATTTTCAAAAACAAAATATAAAAATATAAAATCGGATCAAACAACAAAATATTCTTCTATCTATATTTCTTCAAACATGGCAAGTACAATTCTTCCATCAACACTCAAATCTTTCAAAATTCGGTATTTTCCGATCAAGTGTTGAGGGGAGAAAATAAATATAGCTGTTTCAAAATAACCGTGTACTTGCATGTTACCTTATCCGGTTGTTTTCTTTAATAATGGTGGTCACATTTACGGTTTCGACACTCCTGGGACTAAAATTTATAAACTTTCATTATTTTTTAAGTCGGGGGAGTGTTGTCATAATTCTTTCAAGATATCCTTCGTTTGGTAACCAAAATGGAAGTTAAAGGCATTGGATGTAAATGGTAAAGGTGGAGGGCTAAAAGCTGTCAAAAGCATAAACTTATTTTAACAAAACTACCCACCAACCTCATTAACTCTTCACATTTAATTTTTCACCAAACAAATCCTCGCCTAAGAATCATTCGTCTAATCCGTGTTTTGATCATCAAAGCGTAAGTGGTTTTATGTTTCTAACATGATTACAAACATTGGTTTTGAATTTTAAACAAATCAGCGGTTAGATTTATGTATATGGTTGATTTTGTGTTCTACGCATATGCGTATGAACACATAATCAAGTTTGTGTGTTTGTGGTTAAAATGACGGTGTCAAAACGTTTTCCTAACATCAATGATTACATTTTCATCACTAAAACACACCCGGATACGAATTGATTGATTTTGGGAATTAGGGTTTATGCGTGAAATGGGTGTTTTCAAATGAGAACGTTTTGGTTGAAAAGATTGTTATGTGTTGTTGTTTACAAGATGAATTGATCATATCCATGTTTAGAATCAACCCGAAACACTAATTGATTGATAATTAGAAATTAGGGTTTAACGTTCTTGATATTTGGGTACTTTTGATTCATCGAGAATTTGATGTTAAAACTTGGTCATAACACTCACATGACTTCTAAGAACTACCGGAAAAGCTTTGATGCATTTTCCATGGCTAAATTTCTTAGGCGTAATTCATGAACTTTAGGGTTTAGTTTTACGATAAGGGTTTTCATAACTTGTTTGAATGATTGTTTGTGATTAAATCATTATAGAATGAATGTGTGCGTTAATATTGATGCTATGATGAACTTATTTCGATTTGTTCACGGTGAAAATTCAAAATCAAGGTTATTAGCAATCTCGCATAAGGATCACCTTACGCGTAGAAGGTTATCGTGAAGGTAATCTTCGCGTAATCATACAGCGTGAAGGTTCTACATAAGGGACTACGGCGTATCACCGTGAAAGATATGCGTAAACGGTGACCTCTGCGCATAAGGTCTACTCTTACGAGTAAGCCTTCGCGTAAGGTTTTATATGCGCTTACGCGTAAGCTCTACGCATAAGGTACCCTTTTCATACGCGTAATATTTCTTACGCGTAAGTTAAGAACCTACGCATAAGCTTGCATTTTACGCGTATATAACTCCTGTTTACGCATAAGCTTGCCATTTCTACGCCTAAGCCTTGTTTAACCTTAATCATGAATTGTTACGCGTGCAAACTTGTAAATAAATAAATCATAACGTTACGAAACCAATAATGTCACTAATAAGCTTAATCGTTTAATATGTTGTGAAAGATAAGTGATAACATGAACTTTAAAAACTTAAAGTTAACTAACTCACGAAACTTATCACGACGTCATTGGACTATTGGACAAACAAGTGACATTGGACTCGTAACAATCATCAACATATCACATTCAATAATTGAACAATAAAACCATCGTTGACTAACATAATGTCTTTCGATATGTTGGTTCTTTTGGCTAAATGTATTTCGAGATCTGACATGGGCGCTCATATGCGAATGTGGATGCACCAAATGTTCTCACCATTGTTGATATCTTCCTAATGGCTATCCGATGAAGATTGAAAGAACAACCTTCGTGTTGACTTTGAAACTCTCACACCTTTCGAGTCTTCTTGCTTGATTCTTTGTGGATATTACGAAGAATCATCCTTATCATAACATGCTCTCAAATTACCTTTCGGTCTTTGAGATCTACATTCATCGATTACGGAACACAATGCAAAGATCAAGGATAGAATCTTGATTGTGACTCTCAACCACAAACAAGTCACCATCACACTGCCGAGACTTAAGGGTTGTTCTCCTCATTCCGACATCGAGCCTACCGATTACAATCTTGCACCAAGCGAAGAGCTGTTCTCCAATTCATGATCGACATTGGTTATGGCGAAGCTACGGGGAGTAATCACTAAGCATTCATACGTGGATCTTAAGAATATTCCTCAACCCTAGAGAACACTCTACATCATCATCACCAAAATCGGTTTACGGTGCGTGATAGTGGCTATGAGCATCCCAAGCTCATGGAGCGCAAATCTTTTGGGCTTTGATCAACATGAAGCACATCGAAATTGAAGCTACGATATGGGACGACATGATGTCATTCCTCAAAAAGCTTGGCTCAAAGATTCCTTATATCGATATACAAAGCTGTTGATCCAAAGAGCTCTTGGACTCAATCCTAATATCCCCAAGAGACTCAATGACCCCAACAATCACGACATGTTATGCGAACCTACCCTAGCTGTCGATTCAAGGAATCAACAATGAATAAGCGGTGTTGTGTTGCGGATCACCTTACATTACGTACGATGAAATCAAAAGCTCTACACATACAAAAGGTATCGGTGGCGGTTGAAGAAAGCAAAGTCGGTTTTCTCGATGACAAGTCTTACGGCACACCCACAAGGAAAACCGAAGAGGAAGTGCGGGAAGTGTTGCAAGCGAGGTAAAGGAAGTTCCCAAAGAGGAAACTTGGACACAGACGAAAAGTTCCCTCACAGGAAGCTGTTCTATTCCCATTCCCAAGCTTGAACCGCCAAGAAAGCTAGTGGATGAAAGCTACGAAGAAAGCAGAATCGACGATGAAATCTTCTACTCAAAGCGCAGCCGATTTAACTCCTTGATGGCTAAACCCCCAGGTCCACCGGTGACAAGGTAAAGGGAAAACTCCTGTGATTGAACATGAGAAGGAGAGCTCTGAAGAAGGACCAATAGATGAGCAAAAGGAATATCAAAGGAAGTTGAAGGAACTCAGACATAAACATCTTGCCGAAGCATTCGTAAAAGATCAAACTCGTGGCCTAGCGGTTCAAGTGGTGGTACTCAAGCAACACCGGTTCTTGATGCGGCTAATCAACCGATAAGGGGCTGGTACAACCATCACCCACGAACAACAACAACGGATTGAGGACTCCATCAACTTTGATATTGAGGAACCGATGTGAAAAAGACCGAGAAAACTCCTGGCGATGATGCAAAGGCGATGAATCGGCTAAGTGCGGAAATGAAGAAGAAACCGCCTATGATCATTTCTTCTAGACAGGTCCCTTGCGTTCTAAGGAGGAAACTTCGAATCACCAAAGGACCCCGAGTCTCCTCACGTCTCATCATCGGACTCGTCTTCTCATTCTTCACCACCACCATCCAAAAGATCAACGGATCCACATCCAATCGGTGAAGAAGCCAACGCCTCTTGGATCTCTCAAGCTATGACACGAATCGTTAAAGGCATTAAGCGGTCGAGGAAAGAAGGCGTGCTTTACAAGAAGTGAATTTTCTCGTGATCGGTGCATGATATCTACATGGCGAGAATGACAAGATGCAAGTTGAAGGGAATCGTCCGAGTTCATGAAGCGTGATCTTGAGGGGAAATGAGCGAGATGATCAAAGGATACACTTACAAGTCAAACCAACATTTGCCTAAACGATCTGCAACATTTGCCTCTTACGAAGGTAAATTGTTTGAAGCATTCTTGGAATACCAACTCAAATCGACATGCGGAGAAGAAGCTCAAAGGCCCAAGCGTTCAAGAGGCGATGAAGATAAGGATAAGGATAAGAATGGCGAGCACGAGCGCCCAAGAAGTCGGTGAATCATCCTCCATGCAACCTCCACCCCAAGGACTCCGGCTCAACCACGATCTCCTCTTCGCTCTTCTCTCGACAAACCTCGGGACTACGAGTTACCACCAGACTCGAGCCGATGATCACTTTGATTATACGGCTGGTGACGATGAGGAAGTCCATGAGCCCCAACAACAACCCACCTCTCCCGACACAGCTAAGAAACCAGAATCCTCCTCTAGGCCAAAGAAAAAGAAGAAGAAGACGCCAATGACTGACGTCGTATCATGGCTAGATGAGGATGACACTGAATTTGACTGGTTCTCTAAACTTGTTGATTCTACTCCCTACCCATCTGAAGGTCAAGATGTTACAGAATGTAGTACTTTGGAGCATGCTAAAATTCTTCAAGATAAGTTTCGGGTAAAGAAGATGACGAAATCGGAGTTGAGAAGAATCAAGAATGAAGCTTTTCAACTACTCAAAGACAGCTCAGAAAGTGCTATTGAAGTTGAGTATCACCTTGAAAACATAGCACGAGCCATGTCTAACAACATTGATTGGCTCAACCCTGAAGCAAACATCGACTTTACCAGAAGAGATAACGCTCCATACTACACCGATTGGTCTAAACCTCTACCAATGATTGTGACGGATCGACCTAAGATTCCATTTCGATACTTCTTCAACAAAGATTTGGAATTCCTTCTACACGGTAGCGATGGTTCAAGAAATCGCTACATCCCTTATACTTCATTTCTCGTGACCATATACTCCAAGCTGTATAGCCATCGAAGAAAAGGCTACTCACATGTTTTCTAACGAGTGTGGAGCGATGTGACATCGATGCATTGTACGGGATTCACCATTGGCCAGAACGCCGACGAATCTACTACAAGAGCTTCCAGGTTCGAAAGTCTCAACATGCAGTGTATAGTACTAAAGGGATCGTTGCTATTAAGCACGTTGATCTTTCGTCTAAATGGGACTACACTTTCCTCAAGAATATCGTGGTCAAAAGGCAAGACGAAAGGGATTATGCATTCTCTGAAGCAGACTTTGAGAATTTGTCTCTCAACAACATTGAAGATCTGTATCTTGCCAAAGTACAGGGACGCATGAGATAATTCTCGACTGAAGTTCAACGTGAATACATCAAGTCCTTGCTTACCTTCATCAGATCATAGTAATCAAAGAGCGTGTAGAAGATCTACAACTTCATTGAGTCGTGTCGGACCGTGTCAACAACCGGACCTCGGCTTGAACTTCCTAACATCAACCGACTTCCACAATACACTCTCATCAAGAAACCATTCGGAGTGGTTTACCGTAGTGAACTACAACGCATAGCTATGATGGTGTGTAGAGATCTTCATAAGTTTGGGGATCACGCATTTGAAGAAGGTCGGGGCGGATTGGCTTATAGGTTGAAGGATATACATGAAGACATTGGGATACCAAAGCGATGGAACTCTCGGGACGGAGCGGGATGTGAAGAGGATCATCACTATGATTGATGAAAGGTTGTCTTGAAGTGACCGATTCGAGCGTTAAAGAGCTTTGTGGGTGGTCGTCGGGGTTACTCTCGCGGCTATCAGCATACATGCGCATTCTGGTGATATTCTTGGACTACACGGTACCCCTTAAGCTGCTTCTTTTCATATTAATTTGGATGTGTGATTTATAATGACTATGGCTTGTGCACAAATATCGGTGTACAACCCGTACTTGTCAAGAAAGGACCACGTGGTGCGCTTGATGCCACAATCCAGTATAAAAGGAGCGAAAGCTTCTTACTTTTGAGTAAAACCTATCAAACCTTTCATTTTTCAAAGGTTTTGCTCAAAAGAACAAGTACTTCCCTAATGATTTTTAAAACCTCAACCGTTTATATCACTTGTTGAGGGGGAGTATTTCACTTCAAAACTTTGTTCACAAATTGTTCTTTGTTGTAATCTTCCCACAAAACTCAAAATGGACATATTTACTCTCAACATTTCTTCAAAAATAACATCTTTTATGCCATTTTTAAGGGGGAGAAAATTATGTGATAAGAAATATGTTGTGAAACTGCAAATGAATCTTTGTGCTATAGACTTAACCAACGAATTGACGAGATCTTAAACGTTAGTAACTCGAAAAGACTTGTCCGGGACGGGTAATAATTTCAAGCTAGTTCGCTAGTGATGTAAACGTGTCTCGCAAAGGACTTGTCTGAGTAGAATGTACCATTTGAGAAACTCTTGGTAGACATGAACTTTGACGGGTTTTACAACCTTTCGAGGATTGTTCACACCTTCAAGATAGTTATTAGAGCTAGTTGTCACCTAAAAGCTGACAATGCAACTCTTTAACTATTCAACGTAACCGTGTCTCGCGGGGATTGTCTATCTTGAGTCGATCAATTCAAAAGTGCGCACTCTTCCTCATCGTGCGATTTCCATAAAACTCTTAAGCACATGTGGAGGGAGTATTCTGAAAATATAAAACTCTTGAAGTGTTCAAACATGTTTTCATTCACAAACACTTCAAGAGATTTTTCATGAAAATGGTTTTATGGCAATGGGTTATAAGGTGATTAAGGTTAGGAATAACCGTCCTATGATCCGCCAGAGCCGGAGGGATCTACCCAAGGACACTACCAATAGTTAGAATTAGAAGTCCTTAGGTATGATTATAAAAGGAGAAATGAGAATCGGAGAAAGAAGGAGTTGAAGAATTAAAAGAAATGCAAAGAAAAGGGTGAAAAGAAATAGCCCTCAGTTATTCAACTTAGGGGCGGACACGGGTTCAATTCATATGCTCTTGGTTGTCACTTGATGATGCCAAGATTGAAGATTAAAAGTCGTCATGGACCCGATGGCGCATGCACTAAACCTTCTTAGCCACTCAAGTTTCTCTCGACGAAGCTTGTTTCATTCTCACGAGGAACCCTACATAATCTATCGGCTTTCTCTTAGAGATGGTGATATTGAAGAAGGAGACCTCTCCCTAGTCTCCTCGGAAAACCAAAACGCACTATTAAGTCTAGAGCCACGAGATTCATCAAAAGATCTCTTAGGTAAACTTGGCATTTTATCACTTGTTGTTCAATAATAAGAACATCGATTGAGTGCGTTATCGAGTCCTTCACGGATCTTAGTAATCTATCGAGAACATTTATGAGAGGTTTACAATTGTGATCCTTAGTGATTGAATGGAAACTCCCGCCGGGTCAACATCAAACGACCACGACGGCGGTTACTTGGTAACTCCTCGTGGATTACGCTTAGTGTGTCTCAAGCGGTCTCTGATCGTGAGTGATGCTTGATGTACCTCGACTCATCGAGCGTAGATGTACCCGATACATCGTGTTATCTCACTTGTGGGACTCGGTTCAAAACGGCCTTTGTAAAATTAGAGTTGTGTTTTCACACTATCTTGTTAACACTCTCGAAGTTCAAACTTGTAAGTGCCGAATCCGCTTATTACTAACCTTTCTTATGTTTTCTTCTTATGGAAGCTCGGAGCGGAAGGATCGTCCTGATTCTTCACATGCTCATGCCAACATCATCACTAATGGAAGTTCTCTCAAAAGGCAACACAAAGTCGAAATGATTCTTCGTCAAGTCAAAGAATCCACAAAGTTTAAAGACTTAAAGAACTTCATCGATCTTGAAATCCAACGTCAAAGAGCGTGTGAGCATGTTGAAGAATGACGTGGAACACTGGAGCAATGAAGCGGACACGAGGCAAACTTGATGCGACAACAACAACATACTATCACTACCATCACAAAGAACAATGATCAAAGAACAAAGATAATGATGACGTCAAAGCGAGCGTTCAAAGAAGACAATTTCTACACTTTGGAGATTGTTCGAATCAAGGTAATTCTTCTCACAAGAAAGAAGAATGTCGGAAGGCGTCAAAGCTACTATTACATCAAGACCTTCACGTTCATATTTTCAATCACTAACACTTAGGGAGATTGTTGGAATCACTCTAAACATGATTTCAAGTGTTAGTAATTAAATGTAATAGTTAGCTTAATTATGGCCTTTATGTTTGTTATTAGCTTAGGCTTATGTAGAAGGCCCATAAGCCTGAGCCCAAGTCCAATAAGGAAAGGAAGGGACTAGGAGTGTTGCCCTAGCTCCTCTCC
The DNA here is from genome assembly GCA_022545495.1 of Chrysanthemum lavandulifolium. Classification (NCBI taxonomy): domain Eukaryota; kingdom Viridiplantae; phylum Streptophyta; class Magnoliopsida; order Asterales; family Asteraceae; genus Chrysanthemum; species Chrysanthemum lavandulifolium. Next base: position 92,676,503 of record CM040240.1, on the reverse strand, counting down.
TATAAATACTTTGTAATAACCCTCACTTGAGGGTTGGTTGTTCAATTTATTCTCTCATTCACTCTACGCATAACCGGTCTTATTCATACGTGTGTGTGTGTGTTTGATTATTGTTCAACCGATCATTCTCCTTCTCTATTTCTTACATATTGATGCTTGTGTTACTAATATGGTGACCTAACAGGAAGGTAATTAAAAATGAAAGAAACTAATACTCCCCTGATTAGCTCGGTAGGATCCGTGTAAAGTGGTGGTTACATCTTTCTTCAAGAAGAACGTTTGCGTGAAAAGCTCCTTCTCATCTTATGTATCTTCTTCTTGGTAAATTAAACATGCACACTTGAAGAAAACAAACGAAACCTTCGCGTAAAATTGGCGGTAATAATATATATAGGACTCTACTAAACTAGGATATAATGCTTGTGGAATGGATGTTTATAGAATTTCTGAAAAATTAAGACTTGGAAAATTCCAAAAATTTATAAGTAGCTCGAAACGAGAAAAATAATCAACTGTTTTGCTCCTTCTGGCCGTCGGTTATCTGAAAAAAAAGCGGTGCGATTTTACGGAAAATTTACATCTTTAGAATCGGAAAATTTCTGCAAAACATCCATTATGACTCGATACAAGCATTTGACTCGAACAAACACACATGTATATCTTTTAATTAATTGAAATTCTCATATTCGTTTCTTTTGAAAACGTGTGTAATCCTCCTACACTTATCCCTTATGTAAAATACCTTTATATGTAATTAAGACGAGGTTAAAAATAAAATAAAGCATTTTTACAAATTCAAACATGAGAATCAATCAATAAAAGATATATGACACAAACAAGCAAACAATTAAGCATGGGTTGCCTCCCACGAAGCGCTTTTCTTTATTTATGAGTCTTGTAGCTAGACTCGAAGTCGTGCCCCTACGTTTTCCTCCTCTTAGAAGCCCATTCAATTATCTTAACTCTGTTCTCATCACGAATATATTCAGGACCCAATCAACTTCAAAGGCCGGAATGCTGTCTACATCTAGATCATCAATACCCTCAAACTTCTTATTTTTGTAGGGCATTATATACTTAACAAATTCGGTCTCATTTGAGAATGTGACTATTCCTTCCTCTTGATCATAAACCATCTTAGATTCCTCAATAAATGGTCTCCCAAGTATCACTTCTCCTAAAACTCCATCAATAATGCCCTTAACATTTTCTAGGATCATGAAATCACACCTATATGTGAAGTTTCCTACGAAGACATACAATCCTTTAACCCTCCCGACATAGTTACTCACCTTCCTAGGGTAAAAGGGGTCCCTCATAGGTCCTAAATTTTCACTCATGATCCAATTGTAGTATAGTCTAGGCATTATGTTCATGGGTGCTTTATAATCTATGTAAGTGTGATCCCTATATAAGTACCCAATCATGCACGGTATTTTGATATTTTTAGGGTCACCAATTTTTATGCATGGTTCGAAAGGTGGTCGCGGGAAGTTAACTACATTATAGTGATAAGCGGTTTCCTTCCCATTAGGGTATGAATCGAAATACTCCCTAAGTTCCTCTTCCTCCTTACTTCCATCCATAATTTCCAAAACCTTATAATCTCCTTCCACAATTCCATCTTCCGAATTACTTGAGGTTGAATCACTATCTAAGGTACTAGTGGATTCCTCAAGGGCTTTCTCAAGTGCGCTTTCAATTATCCTATTTAGTTTCTTAAGTTCTCCAATTTCACTAACAATGCAAGCTCCGAGTTGGTTGGCAAAAGTTGGATCGAGTAGTGGGTATTTGTTTGATGGGGAATTGTTGTTTGGTGGGTTATCACCTTCCATGATGAAAAGTGATGGGTTACGAACAAAGGTCACGAAGAAGGGGATAGACTACGAGGAAGCTAAAAATTGGGAAAAAATTACTTGATAGGAATCAATCAAAGAAACCTAAACGAGGTGGACTCCTAACTAGCTATTCTATTCCCGGCGGTGCCAAAAACTTGATAACGCTACACGCGTCGTTCGGGGTCAAAGGAACTTCCTTTTAGTCGATCAAGTTTTCAACACCTAGGTAGTGAACCTAATCGTTGTAGTGTAGTATTAGGGTAGCAACGGAATTGATATCGTTCTCTAGGGGAATAGGAATGCTAGTGAGAAGTTACTACGCTAAGGTTGGGGTTGAGGAAGATTATTTTTTTATCTTTTTATGTTTTTTAGGAAATGGAAAGGTACGAATCTCGGGGTTTGGATTTGGGGGTTGGTATTTCTACCGATTACTCTACTTATCTAATTATCTAATCTAGTGGTGTATGTAGTCTATGTCTAATTATTGTGTGCTCGTATGATGATTTAAAGATGTGTTTACTTAGGTTTTATTACTCCTTAATTATCTCTTATTGATGGTTGAATTGTCACGTCCTTATTCTTAATCGCGTTATGTGTCTAAGGTCGTAGGGTATGCGTTTATCCCTAACTCTTTGAAACTACCAAAGGTTATCGCCTACAAAATCTCTAGGATTTATAAACTTAACACTAAGGTACTCTTCGGATGGTTTAGCCTACAATGACTCTAGGTACTATAAGCTAAGGTTCAACAAAGATTAATCAAGCATTAACTACACAACGGATGACCTATCGCAATACTAGATCATTAACAATTAAGATAAGAGACAACCAATCAATATTCAATAATTAAGTTTCATATCTCCTAAGCAAACACACAAGTAAATTAGCCGGTCATGGGGAACATGCAAGCATACACACAATTAATTGAAGACATAATTGAATCAATGAAGTAAAACACTTATCTTGATGTAAGATAGGGTATGGAACCTAAAATCTTGTACAAGACGACCTTGGTTCGGTTTAGGTTTTTACTCCAAAAGTCTACAAGCGAAAACTAAAAATTCGGATTCTATATATAGATTACAAGCGCGATGGCGTCACCTTTTGATCTGTGACGCCGTCGGTCGTTATCGTTAGGGTTTCGTCTTGGCGCGTTAGTCTTGCGACAGCGTCACTTTATGCTTGTGACGTGGTCCCCTTCGATCTCGGCGTCGTCGGATCAAATCTAGTCCGTCGAGTTGCGACACCCTACTCTTTTAAAACTTGAAGCCGTCACTTGTAAATGAGCAATTTGACTCTTGGTCGTCACAAAGTTGTCCGACGGCGTCGCGAGATAACACGACACCGTCCCCTTGATTCAAAGACTGAGTGTCTCGATTCTTGACTTTGGCCATTTTCTTCAGATATTCGTGCCTTTTCGTTCGAATAAGTGTCATTCCAGCATTTTGCCTTCAAGATACCTAAAAAGTGAAAAGGAACGATATTAAGTAATAACGGATACAAAAGTGATCAAATAAGGGCTTAAACGACCCCTCAAAAAGGTACATTTTAAAACCTTATCATTGCTCCATGTCTTCATGAGTTAATATAGAGCCATTAACTTGAGTGGAGATAAAAGCATAAAAGGTAGGATCTCTAATACCAACAATCTTCTTCTTTGAACCTGCAGTGGTAACATTAACATTACCAGTGGAAACTGCAGAACCAGCAGTGGCAATATCATCATCACGGTCATCTTCAAATCATCATCGCCAATGAAGTTGACATCAAAGCCAAGTCGCTTGAGCTTGTACCAAGTTTTCGACCTTCTTCAATCTTTGTTCAATAAGTTTGAAGTTGTTGTAAAGATCATTGAGCTTCATAGTTTCAATATCGGTTTATTTTCCCGCATCGTAACATTAGTATGAAACTACGAAGCAAACTTCTTAGAAACTTCAAATTGAGGTCTTCCTTTTCTACCTCAATGCCAAACACAATCGGTTGTGTAATAATCTTACGAAGTTTGGTGAAGATGCTATCAAGTGAGTCATTGCTTGAGCGGAGAATTTTCATAACTTTGCTTCAACAATGTCTTTTGTGTCTAGTTGTAGCATCATTACCACCAAACACCGAGAAAATCTCTTCAAAAGTTCTTTTCTTGTCTTGAACTTCTTTGAAAGCAATGATTTGGTCTCTAGGAAGAGTCATTAGCAACAAACTTCTAGCCTTTAGATCATTCTTCTTGATGCTTTTTCAATATTAGCCTCGAGCATGAAACTGTCACAACATCATGTCACCAACCTTCCGAGTCTTCGTCATGAGGCTTGAAAGAATCACCGATTAAGATGATCTCCCATAGAGCATAGTCTTGAATGAGAAAGTATTGCTCAATCATTATCCTCCACATCTCAAACTCATTAAGTTTGAGCTTAGGAAGTCTTGGAGTAGAAGAGTTGGACCGGTTTCCATCTCCATTGAATTGAGTGAGTAGGTTAAGCTTATTCCTTGGATATTCTAAATCAAAATATCGTAACCTTCGCTCACGATACCACTTGATGGATCTAAACACACACCTTGTGTTAGTGATATTTTGAGTTATATTAATAAGCACGCGGAATATACTTAGTAATACTTAGAAGACAGATTATATGATGTAATGTAAGTAAGAAAAATAAACACAAAGCTCTAATATTATTAAGAAATAATATGAGTGATCTTGCTTATCACTAGGGTTACACCTTGAAGCTAATATGAATAATTCGTATATGAAACAATGACTTAGGATCTCTTTTTATAGCACAAGGAGTCCTTTACAAGATAAGTATAAACCTAACAATATAGAATATACACAAGATCTTTTCTATACTTATCAATACACGGATACATAACAATTATCCTAATAGCGATGGTAATAATAATCTTGGCGGTGTAACGAGTTTCCACTGCTAGTGTAATCTTTAGTAGTGTTAACCACAAGCATATCAGTGGTAACTGTTATCTTTATTCCCAACAAAAGTCAAAGTCGAAAGTCAACTTTAAAAAGTCAAAGGGTAAAATAGTCATTTTATCTTATGAAAAGTTACGGGTTGCTACAGTCTCTACCTCTTAAGGGAATTCCGTCCCGGAATTTAGTGTGTGTTATCCGATGTTGAAGTGTCTAGGAAAATGTGGGTGTATGTGCCGAATTCTAATCTTTACTTTCTCAAGTTTCTGGTCAATTAATGTGTTATGTACCATTCTAAGTTTTTGGTGGTGGCTTAAATTGATAATCTAAAGGGTATTGTTAAAATCTTACAGAGTCCAATATACCTCAAGTTTGGCTTTTCCCGATTCTCAAGACGAATCATATCTTATTGTATTGAGGCTTTCAACAAAACCTCAATTTCTAACATGAAGTTTTTGTTAAATTTTAACGCCTTATATCTATGAAATTTTCATTTCTGGCGATAGTGTGCGGCATGCAGCCTAATTTGTGTTTGTATGGTTTCATTAGTTGTTTCGTGTGTAATCTCTGAACACCTTAGTTCAACAACTGGTTGACTGACACTTTCGTCTATATAGTGCCTTAAATGGAATAGTTTTGTTGTTGTTAGTGTAACTGTTGTTAATCAAAGGTTTAATATATTGTTGATGTGAAATGGTTTATACTGATGTGATAATTGTCGTTGTAGGAAAGTCTTGCTAGTGGCAAGTGGTTATCCAAACCATTTCCAAAGTTGATCGTGTCTTAGGTGGTTTCGGGATGAAGGATATATCATATAGTGTTTATGTCTACTAGTGTTTGAAAGAATCATGATACTATGAAGTTTTACATACTGACTTACAATGGGGTTCGGATAATGATGTGATATGTTGATGATTAGAAGAGTGTAGTGTGTGTTTACCATTATTCTTAGGTAGAGATGTCAAGTTTGCTTTTAAAATCATAAGTGAATTTTAAAGGATTATGGCGGAATGATATCCTTGAAACCTAATCAGGCTATTACTTCTAAGAAATGACGAGAAGATTTGATGATTATCCCAAGATAGTAGTGAGGATTATTTCATAAATGAAAACTTTCAAGAATGAAATTAGGTAGTATAAATAAGTGTTAAGATCTCGCTAAGTGGTAAGACACTATCATGTCTCTAGATCTTTTTAATGAATTCTGGTGGTTTATCGAGTTCAAGTAGGAAATTAACCTGAATATAACCCTTGTATAACTATTCTCAGTGTTTGAAAAATTTAAGTCGAACATAGTTAGTCAGAATATGTTTCACTGTCCCTAGGTTAAATATAGGTGACTAGACTATATTTAGCCGAGGTTCGATAAAATTTTCAAATACCTAAATTAGGCATACTCGTGATATGTCCATAGCTTTTGAGAAAATATCCACAAGGCAAAGGCGATATCAAACCATTCAGTTGCAAGTCCCAGTCATACAAGACTTGTAACCTATGTTTTCACATTCCATTGCATAGAAGAAAGTATGGGTAGATACGCGTGGAAAGGAAGTCTTAAGTAATTCTAAAATAGTCCATACTTGGCCAGGAGTACGAACTTTTAACAATGAAGGTTTCAAAATAGGACTTTGATGAATGTAGAGAAAGTTGCTGAACTTTAGATTTTGTAGATGATGAGTCAGTTTGTCCTTTATAAATCCTATTTCTTGTATTTCCATTAGGGAAATTGTTAGATTGTGACGGGTTTCATGTAAAACAATATCACATAAGGTTTTATAAGATAATTTCTAGAGTCTATTGTATAATTTACAATGTTTGCGACGTAAATTAGACCATTGTGTAACTCACAATGTCTGAGAAGTAGTTGAGACCATTGTGCAACTCACAATGTCTGAGAAATAGTTGAGACCATTGTGTAACTCACAATGTCTAGGAAATAATATAGACGATTGTGCAACTCACAATGTCTGAGAAATAGTTGAGACCATTGTGTAACTCACAATGTCTAGGAAATAATAGAGACCATTGTGCAATTTACAATGTCTGGAAAGTAAATGAGACCACTGTTTCACTCACAGTGTTTGAGGATGAAATAGAGACCATTGTAGGATTTACAGTGTCTGAGAGTGTAATAGAGACCACTGTATCTCACAGCATTTTGAAAAATGAATAAGACCATTGTATCTCACAATGTCTGGGAAGTAGGAAAGACCATAGTAATCAGTTACAATGTCTTGGATAAAGTTTCGTAATCCTAAAATGCACGAGTAGATGCATGATTGGGAGATTGGGGAAAATATGATTGTGCCGTGATGCCTTAGAATAGGCATACGCAGATATGTTTAGTACATTATTTAGCTAAAATTATTGAAAATATGTCGAGTGTATATATCAATATACTAGTATGTTTGTGTAGCATAAACTACCTAGAAGTCACATAATCGTTTGAAGGATGGAAGGCACGGAGAACGGAAGGCTATAAAATGTTTTTGTTTGAAAAAGTAGTTATAGTTTAGGTCTCAATTTAGACCCGTTTCTCTATAATTAAGGCTCTGATACCAATCTGTAACACCCCCAATTTCGTGATACGCAGCGGAATTCAAACTGGGTGTTACTTCATGGCACAACAGTCATAACAATAGAAAACGTACTCTAATGGAGTCGTTTTAAAAACATTTATCATTCGATTTATATAAATATAAGAGTTTACAAAGATGAGGTCCCAACTGGTTCCAAGTTTACAAAATACATTAAATTGGTTTTCGAATGAAAATAAATTTTATAGCCTTCTTGAGTATATGTGCTCCTCCGTGCCAGCCTCGTACAATATGGACCTGAAATACATGCTTAAAACTGTCAACACAAAGGTTGAGTGAAATTCATAGAGTTTAGGAAATCAGTTGAACACATAATGTTTGTGTAGGTTACGTTGTTATACACCCAAAATATTGAAAACAAAATAGATATTATTGCACTAAGCTCATGACACCTAAACGTTAACAGCTTGTCAATAGAAATTGATATAATAGTAACAGTTGCCCTAATAGGTAATTTGCCAATAAACAGATAGATCGTCAAATATAGTGCGTTTGTTTGCCTACCCAGTCAACACAAACGGGATTCGTCAATCCCAATAGGCCTATCCACAATATTCACGTTCACTCGCAAGTGATTAATAGTTCATGATAATAGGGACTTAAGATTGGCAATAGTGGTACTTAGTGCAAATAATACATTCAGATAAGCATGTAGTTTGAAAGCAATGTGTTCGATTTAAAATAAAGCATGTATTTCCCCCCAAGGGTTTGTAAAACAATTAAGTAATAGAAAGTGGGGCTATGAACTCACTGTAGTGATCAACAGCGGAGTGTAACGATATAATGTTTATCAACGGTAGAGTATGAAAAGATCATGATCTTTAACGATTACCTACGAAAGCATAGTATTCATGTTTTAATATAGTGTACGATATAAGTGTACAAGTATATGTAGTTTGTTGGCTTTCAATATGATGTTGTACATGAATCCTTAAGTTAAAGTATTCCTTAAATGTTGTTTGGCTTATAGCCCTTTTATAAATAACCTCGTACCATCATTCAGGCTATCAAAATCAAGAGGTCGTGAGTTAACATATCATATGGTCATTTACTTAGTTTGTCAAAGTCTAGTGAACAAGTTTTAAAAACAAGTTTCGGTCATTAGACTTATACTAGCCGTGCGGCTAAGTTATGGTTAAGTAATAATAATCAAGACCATATTAAGGATGTGTCTAAGTTAGACAACCTCAAGACAACAATCTTGACTCAATCTTGGCTTTATATTAGCCTCAAATGATCAATATATCACTTAAAGTTCTCACTAAGGTTGTTTTCTAGTCAACAACATGTCAGTTTAGTTTTTGCCGTTTTAGTTTTTTTCGTTCACTTTCGGATTATGTGCTCCTGAGTTTTGTAGAAAAAGTCATTCTGAGCAACTTTCGTGTTTTACACTTTTGCTGATAAAATCATGATTTAAAATCGTATCAGCAAGCTTTTGTTCCAACACTATATTTACCTCTAGTCACACTTAACTAGGCATAACTTTTTAACCACAAGTCCTTTTTAAGTGATTCAAAAGCCCAAGTTCATATTTTTATATTCTCTAACAGCTTCTTAAGATTAATCAAGTCTAAGGTCCAAGTTTACCTATATCAGTGGTATAATTACAAGTATATACTTATATTTCATTGCAGAAAGTTTGGCTGCACATTCAATCCTGCCAAAACGACCTTAAGTTGAGTTCTACAACTTGTTTTGACACACGGCTTTCGCAAAACTTCAAGTTTAGGTCTTGGTTACATTTCATAAAACTGAGTCGACTTCCACAAATGGTGAGAACCATGGGCTTTTCCCAAATGACATCTGGTGTGCAGATTTTGATATGTTTTGCCATTTTGGCTCTCATTTACTCGTCGGGAAGAGTTATGAGGTGCGCCACCCGGTGAAACGACCGTAAGACATAGTTCTAAAAGACTATCAAATTTAAGTAACCTCAAGGTTTACTTAGATGATCAGTTTAATCCATCTTTGGGACTGTTTTAGAATTCAGGTTTATAGAACTTACTTAGGACTTGTTTTAGCTTATTTTTATGGTCACAACCTCATGTACAACATCAATTAAGCCATATTACATATAGTACTTATATCAAATTACATCAAATAATTATAGAGATTATTACAATCATATTTAATGACAAGAAAATAAACTCAAATCTTACAAGGATTAGGATGACAAGTTACTAGTACAACAAGAACAATTCAACCCTTAACCCTTCTAGTCTTTAATCCTTGTCTTGAATCTTCATTCCACTTGATTCTAGCCCTTGTTAATCACCAAATAATCCCCTTTATCTCAGTCCCTGACACTTGAATAACTCTAAATCTAACCATGGAATCACTAAAACAACACTAGGACTATGTAGAGCTCACTTAGGCCTTCATCTTCTTAGTGTAACTTGTAGCTTGAATTCAAATGGATGATGAGGATGGAGGAGGGGGGTTGAACGACCAAAGGAAGGGATCAAGAGGGTTCTTGGTCACTTTTGCATGTAAGGGATGAGAATGAAGTGAAATGGTCTTAAGTGGGGGACAAGGACGAGTATGTGTAAGTGTTGGTGTGATGAGAGAAGGCCAAGTGGCCTTGTGGCTAGCCATCGCATGCCACCTCTCATATGAAGTGGTAGTATGTTTTATTTTGTGATAAATATTGGTTTATGAGGTGTAGTTTGGTCCCGGTAATTACTAATGTTAAGCCCTTAAGTCACGAAACTTAAAATCGGGCAACGTAAAAATATAATACTTACAAAAATGTCTAAACTTATCTTTTATTGGTCGGTTGAGTTGTCACGTCCTTTATCTTAACGCGTTGTATTCCTATTAGTCGTAGGGTGTGCGTATCCCCTAGTTCTATGAGGTTATCTCTCGTATAGGATTCGCGGAATCGGCAAACCTAAGTTATTTCATCCGTGCACCCTATCATCATCAATCATACTCACGCAATAAATACAACGAAAGCCTAGATGCACTCCTAAGCCTATATCGATTAAGACAGGAAACAACCTAACAACAATCAATGACTAGGTTTCATAGATCTAAGCAAACACACAAGTAATTTAGCTAGACATGTTAGACAAGCAAGCATACACACAATCAATTGAACATGGGGTAGACATAATGATAAATTGGATTAAAAAACTTATCTTGATGTCTAAAATAGGGTATGGGACCCTAGAATACTGTCCAAGTCGGACTACAACTGAATTAGGGTTTGCTCTCCAAAATTATACCTCCTAAAATACAGAAAAATCGAATTCTATATATAGATTTACAATCGCGACGACGTCGCCTTTTGCTAGCGACGTCATCAGGTCTCCGTCATTAGGGTTTCATCTGGGCCAAGTCATCGATGGGACGACGTCACTTGAGAGTTTTGATGCCGTGGGCCTTTAGTTGCGACGTCGTCTGAGTTCTAGATCTGGCCCGTCTGGAGTGAAAAGTGTGAGTGACGCCCTCCATATTTTAGGCATGACGTCGTCAGGCTTTAGGACCAGAAATTCCACTGAGCCGTCGTGGGCACATTTTGATCAAGTCTTCATAAAGGGACGACGTCGCCCTTTGGATGGGACGCCGTCAGGTTCTGTTAATCAGCTTTGAGTGTCTTCGATCTTGACTTTGCCATTTTCTTCATGTTTTTGCTCCTTTTCGTCCAAATGTGCTTCATTCCAGCATTTTGCTTCCAAAAGACCTAAAAAGTGAAAATGAACGAAATTAAGCAGTAACGGATATAACATGTGTCGAAATAGGGCTTAAATGACCCCCTAAAAGCGTACATTTTAAATCCTTATTAAATATCCCTACACTTGGTATTTGTTTGTCCTTAAGCAAATGTGCTTTTGACCAATCGATTTATAAGTTAGGGGGCCATGAAGCATTAGTTTAAAATAGTTCATAACAATTAAAAGCGCCACAATAGTCATAACAAGCACGGAAATTATACACTAGCACCTCACAAGTGGTGTTTGTATTTTCTCATCTCTCGGGCTTATATGAAATATAAAATGAATGGAAATGGAAGATAAACACTCATTAACTAACATAGTACATAGATTACCATAAACTTTAGAATAGATCAAACCTCCATCGCTTTGGCGTAAGCACCTGGGAACAACTATCTAAGAGGTCTTTACAAGGGTTGTAACATTAGGCTTAGGGTAGGGAAGCAAAGGGTTTTGTTGGATAGGGGATATTTAGTGGTGGTAAGTCAAAAATCTTATGTTACAAGCATGTAAAGCGTGGCGTTGCTAAGCCAAGACTCGACTCACTAACACTAGATAACTTGAAACAAAACAAACATAAATTTAAAAACATAAACATAAAGATAGATGTAGGATGGTAGCCCGTATGTTTTTCTACTTTTTTCATTTTTTTTACATCTCTTTTTCTTCTTCTTTTTTTCTTCTTTTTTATACCTTTTTACTCTACCATCCTCTATGATAACATCAAAATATAAGGGATTTATAGGAGCATCCCTACACCTGAGTTTTTATTTCTCTAACATTAATTGACACGATTTTAAAAGATCAAAACACTTGGAGTATTTAATTACGTAGACAAAGGGAATTTGAATTTATCGTCCTTTTCCGTTACTCCATAAAATATTACTTTTACCCATGAGTCCTAATCATCCCAAAACTGTGTACAAAAGATATGACTCGACTTAGCAACCATGCAAGTAACTAGATAATTGAACTAAGGGTTAAATAATGATAACAATAATGCACTAAAGATGAGTGCATACAAGATAGGCTAAGGCGATTTGGGTGTACATTTGGGGGTGGATTGTAAACAATGCTCTTCTTTGATATTTCGGAAGACCGAAACATCACGAGAACCGCAAAAAGGATAGGCTCTGAGGGGTTAGAGTAAAGTGCTTACGCCCTTTAGAGAGAGGGACGCTAGCGCTGACTAATAGAATAGGGGTGAGAAGCTCTTGCTTGTCGCTCTACTTGCGAGCCTTCACCGCCTGTTGTACTAAAGATGAGTACATTGCAAGGGTGTGGGTAATTACTCAACCGATGTGGAAGATGTAATTATAATACGTGTTTCAAACAATGGTTATCCTAATGACTCTTATCATTTAGTTACTCCTAACTACACAAGTGTAGTCTCACTAGCGATCTCGGAATGCATAACATAACAAGTTCTAGAATCTATTATAAGACTGGTACACTCTCTAAGCATTAAAGGTGAATGTTTTTTATTCCTAAAGATCTAGGGGTGAACCTCACATTTTTTGGGTGGAATTTGATTGGTAAACGGTTTTTGTGCTAGTCATATAATTACTATCCATGAGACGCTTTATTAAGACTAAAGTTTAGCTTATAAATGTCATAAAAAAATTTTAAATTTGGTGCTAAAATTTCCCTAACGAATATTTCTCATAGTTTATTACACTAATTACCAAGGACAAGAAAAATGATCAAGTGAGTGAATAGTTTCTAAGTTCCCGTTTTATTCTCCCTCTATACACTTAAACTGAACATTGTCTCCAATGTTCCCCAAAAGCATCAAAGTTATGATAAAGGAAGGTAAGTAAGGAAAAGAAACTAGTACTCCCCTGATGTATGAAGTTGCGGTTAAATTCTCTTCCAAGAAGAATGCATAAGTAATAAGCTTCACCCAATGTGTGTTTCTTCTTCCTGTTAAAAATAACCTGCACACTTATAAGAAAACAAATGAAACCTTCGTAAAATCGGTGGTAAAACTATATATGATGAATAACTACACTAGAAAGCAAGTAAGATATAATGCTTGTGGAATGGATGTTTGCGCTTTTCCGGAAAATTAAGACCGTGGAATTTCTAAAATTTACAAGTTGCACGAAAACAAAACCGATTATCCTGTTTCTACATAGCTTCGACGCCGTCGCTTGTCCCGACAGAAAGTGGTCTCTGCATTTTTTCGGAAAAATTACATCATTAAAACCTAGAAAATTCATGCAAAACATCCATTATGACTCGATACAAGAATTTGACTCTAACAAACAAACACACACACACACACACACACACACACACATATATATATATATATATATATATATATATATATATATATATATCAATTTCAATAATTGTAATTCTCATGTTCATGTTCTTAAAACTTATGTGATCTTCCTTCACTTATCCTTTTGTAAAATACCGTTATATGTAATTAAGACGAGGTTAAAGACAAAATAAAGCATTTTCACAAAGTCTAACATGAGAATAAACAACAATGGAAAAGATATAAAATACACAAAAATTAAAAAACAAAACAAGCAAACAATTAAGCATGGGTTGCCTCCCACGAAGCGCTTTTCTTTATTTATGAGTCTTGTAGCTAGACTCGAAGTCGTGCTCCTACGTGACTTCCTTACCGTCATCTTCTTCCTCATGACGATCTCTATTGGGGTTTTCCATGGTATAGTTATGTCCTATCGTGCATCTTTCTAAGAAATCATCTTGCCCCCAATTGGTTCTATATTCCGGTCCTAGTTTCATACACTCTTTATAGAACCCAAATATCTTATTCATCACATAGTCTACTCCTCTCTTCTTATCCTCCTCATTCCTATAGTAGACCGATAGCTTAAGTTCCATTTCATTATAGGATAGTGATGAAAATTTCTCAATCTTAAATGGCATTTGGTAGGCAACGTCATCGGTCTCATCCTTGAATCTAACTATCCCTAACGACGGATCATAAGTCATCCCGGTGTTATCTACGAATGGCTTTCCTAGAACTACATGGGACAAGCTAGGATCTATAGCCGTACTAATATCCTCCACAAGCATGAAATCCGTAAGGTACGTGAAGCTACCTACATAGACGGGCAATCCCTTAACTCTACCAAGGAAATTACATCTAACTCTAGGATCATTGGGGTCTTGCCTATTTGGAATAGGTTTTTTCATCACCCAATTATAGTATGTGCTATTCATGATGTTTATTGTGGACTTGTGATCAATATAATCCTTTACCACGAAAAGATGTCCTATGCAACATGGTATGTTGAGATTTCTAGGATTTCCAAAGGTGATTCGTGGGCATCTCCTAGTATAAATGTGATGAAGGTCGCGTACTAGGTGTGGGTGGCACGAAAGTTCCTCTTCCGTAGGAAACTTATTGAAGTATTCATCACCTACTTCGTCTATTTCATCAGTTGATTCATCCTTAGGAGTCTCACTAACCTCGAGTACCGTCTCATGGTTCGCTTCATCACTATTCCTATTTGGTTTCACTAGGGTGATGACATTGACGAAGTGAACATGCTTTGATGAAGACGGGTCCCTAGTTTTGAAGTACTTGCTCGGGTCCTTAATCTTAACAACGGAAGCTTTGGGAGAGTAAGTCGAGATGGCATTAACCTTTTCGGTGGTCGTCCTATCATTATTGGTTATGGCTTTTAAAAGGTTATCTATTTTCCTATCCATCTCGATTTGTTGTTGGTTAAAGCGTTCCGAAAGCTTGGCTATTTGGGCTTCTTGGGATGTAACTAGGTGTTGCATCATCCATTCTAGGTTTTGTTAACTAGGACCATGAGAGCTTTGGTTGTGTTGTTGGGGCCATGGGGAGTCGTTAGCGGTGAATTATTTGGTTTGACCCCAATTATAGTCGGGTTTGCCCCTCCATGCTTCTCGGGCTTCGTTGAAAGTTCTAGGTCCGGGTGTTGTGGGGAATCTTCCTCCCATTCCATTGGTACGCGAGGATGCGTAGTCCACGGAAGCTTGTTCGGGGAATCTCGTGCAATTACGAGTGTCATGGGGACCACTACATACTCACACAAGGAAGAGACCTTGTTCACTTGGCGTTAGGGCTTAGGAGTTTCTTAGGAGCTCATTAGGAATTTGACTTGATCTTCAAGTTCGAGCATCCTACAATTGGAAGGTTGTGAGTCAATGGGAGGCAAGGAGATTGCCTTGACGGTTTGGGCAACTCACGGGGGTCATTCCAACATTCTTTGTCATAGAGAGCAAGGTCCTCTATTGTACCTCACGACTCTTCAGCAGCAAGTTCACTAAGTTTGCCACCGGCCGCTTGGTTGATGGTTTGCCTAGTTGAGAGATTGACATGATCGTAAAAGATTTGGACTTGAAGCCAAAGATCGATGCCGTGATGAGGGACTTTATGGAGCAAGTCCTTGAATCGAGTCCACGCCTCGTAGAGAGTTTTTCCTAGACTTTGTTGGAACATCAAGATGTCATTCCTCAGTTTGGTAGTTCTCCCCGGTGGGAAAAATTGGGCGAGGAAACGAGTGGTGAGATCATCCCAACTTGAGATGGATCCGGTGGGAAGTCCCTCAAGCCAATTACTAGCTTGGTCCCGTAGAGAGAATTGGAAGAGCCACAATCGCGTGGTCTCCCGTGTGGTAGCATCAAGGTCGATAGAGTCAACGATTTTTAGGAAATCCTTGAGATGCTGATTAGGATCTTCGGAACGAAGTCCATGGAATGCATATCCGTTTTGCATCAAGGATCGCAAGGCCGTAGTTTGAGCTTGAATGGGGAGCTCAATGGTGTTCCTATAGCCTTGATGGCTTGTTCTAGAGTATTCACCAAGAGTGCGGCCTCTTGGCGGGTCAAGTGGTGGTGGGTTGAGTGGAAGTGGTTGATGTGGTGGTGGATTATCGTTTGGTGGTGGATTGTCACCCTTGATGATAAGTGACAAGGTTAGGAACAAAAACACGAAGAAGGGGAATAGACTACAAGAAAGCTAATGAAAATGAGAAAAAATCTTACTTGATAGGAATCAAACAAGGGAACCTAAACGAGATAGAAGTCTAACTAGTTATTCTAATCCCCGGCAGCGGCTCTAAAAACTTGATGTGGAGTGTTCGGGGTAAGCCTTGGGGATTGATATCGTTCTTTAGGGGAATAGGAATGTTAGAAAGAAATTTATGACGAGAAAGTGGGGTTCATGATGATTTTTTTTTTTTTTTTTTTAAATCTTTTTTATGTTTTTTTAGAAAGCTAAGGTAAATATCTCGGGGCAATTGGTTGGGGGGTGGTACTTCTACCGATTACTCTACTTCTACTAATTATCAAATGATCTAATTACTACGGATAACTATATTTAATTGAGGTGTGCTCGTATGATGATTAAAGATGTGTTCACTTAGATACTCATACTCCCTAGTTATCTTTTATTGGTCGGTTGAGTTGTCACGTCCTTTATCGTAACGCTTTGTATTCCTATTAGTCGTAAGGTGTGCGTATCCCCTAGTTATATGAGGTTATCTCTCGAATAGGATTCACGGAATCGGCAAACCTAAGATATTTCATCTGTGCACCCTATCATCATCAAGCATACTCACGTAATAAATACAACGAAAGCCTAGATGCACTCCTAAGCCTATATCGATTAAGACAAGAAACAACCTAACAACAATCAACAACTAGGTTTCATAGATCTAAGCAAACACACAAGTAATTTAGCTGGACATGTTAGACAAGCAAGCATACACACAATCAATTGAACATGGGGTAGACATAATGATAAATTGGATTAACAAACTTATCTTGATGTGTAAAATAGGGTATGGGACTCTAGAATACTGTCCAAGTCGGACTACAACTGAGTTAGGGTTTGCTCTCCAAAATTCTACCTCCTAAAATACAGAAAAATCGAATTCTATATACAGATTTACAATCGCGACAGTCGCCTTTTTTGCTAGCGACGTCGGTCGCCGTCATTAGGGTTTTGCTCGGCCAAGTCATCGATGGGACGGCGCCACTTGAGAGTTGTGACGCCGTGGGTCTTAGTTGCAACGTCGTCGAGTTCTAGATCCGGGCGTGCGAGTGAAAAGTGTGAGTGACGCCCCATATTTTAGGCATGACGCCAGCTTTAGGACCGAAATTCCACTAAGCCGTCGTGGGCACATTTTGATCAAGTCTTCATAGAGGGACGGCGTCGTCCTTTGGATGGGACGCCGTCAGGTTCTGTTGATCAGCTTGAGTGTCTTCAATCTTGACTTTGCCATTTTCTTTATGTTTTTGCTCCTTTTCGTCCAAATGTGCTTCATTCCAGCATTTTGCTTCCAAAAGACCTAAAATGTGAAAAGAAACAAAATTAAGCAGTAACGGATATAAAATGTGTCGAAATAGGGCTTAAATAACCCCCTAAAAGTGTACGTTCTAAATCCTTATCATACCACAACCGAGGGATCCTCGAAGATAAACACTCGTTGGACGCCCCAAGAGAAACTATTATTAGTCGAGTGTTATGTTGTTGTTTTCGAGGATAACTAAATCGGAAATGACCAAGATGAGCTATCATTTTGGTTCCGGCTTCTTAGTGAGTTCAACAAAACTTCTCTACACAACGTATCAATGATATTTTAACGGGGAAGATGGCAACATTGAACGATAATTGCCAAAAGTTCAACTCTATTTACAAGCATTTAAAACGTTGAGTAAAAGTGGAGAAAACGAGGTTGATCTTTTGAGCCGTTGTAGGACTTCATTTTTTAACGAGACAAAAAGAAAAACGTTTACTCAAGAAAGGGCCATGGTAAATCTTGAAAAAACACTCTATGTGGAATGCGGCCGAATCTGTTGATCCGGTTGATGACACAAGATTTATTGAGCTATTCGGAGATGTTCCGAGACCACGTCCCTCGACAAACCATGTTCAACGAAAAAACCTAAATCAAAGATCACCTCGGGCACCACGCGGAGTAACCAGCAAGATTTTGGGGAGACTGTCCAACATGAATTAGGATTTAAACAAAAGTCGCTCAAGAGATGTACGTAATGACTAAAGCGAAGGAGACGACAATAATGAGGTTGGAAGAAATTAGGTTTCTCAGCACTAGCACCGCGGGGTTACTAGAGGAGGATGCCTTCATCATCAACATACAAAAAGAAGAAATCCGAAAAAAATATATACGTGATATAAGTCGTCTACGATATTGTAATTTTTTATTCGTGTGTTTTTCTTTTACGTTTTTTTAATTATTTTTTTTTGTAATTTGTATATTTATTTTAATAAATGAAAAATTAACTGATTTGAAAAATATGAAAAAGAAAATAAAATGTTTGATAGCAAAAATGGGTCTTGGCTTGAGTGATGGGAAAAGAGTTTTTTGATGTGTCAGTGATAAAAGAAGTGAAATAGAAAAATACGTGAAAAGTTCAATATAGATCCAATATTCTTTAAAAATCTAATGAACCAATCATGTCTATCAATTTTTTGATTAAATAAAAAGAAAAAAAAAAACCAAAAACTTTCACTCTTTTTTCAAAAACTAAATATATCGCAAACCGTTAATCATTACGTGAAAAGAATCATACGAATTAAATTATCTATCTATGGAGAGACATTTCTATATACTTTCGAGGAACTTTTTTTTGACATTTTTCTGGAGAAATCACATATGATTTTTCAAGAAGCAAATGTTAACACCAAAACAAAACTCAAAAAAGAAAAGTTCGCTGAAAGTATATAAAGTGCCCATCTACTGAAAGATAAAAAACTTCTCGTTACGACGGTGTATTTTTTAAAATATTTTATTTTTACAAAAGAGTAAAAAATGATTTTTTTTAAATTAATTTTGATTAAAAATAAATGGCTGATATCATCTAATTGATGTAATTACGATTTATTTTATTGTTATTTATTTTGTTTTGTTTTTTTCTTGTATTTACAATTGTTTACTTAAAACCAATACACTTTTTCAGTTTTATACAGAACTAATGACGATAAAATGCTTTGCCTATGAACACTTTTCTACTTAACAGAAGAATGTTGGTGTTGAGAAATAGGCATCCACTCAAGCAGTTGTTCTTCATCTCGTCTCAATGTCTAAAACACTTTTGTACTGGTATTTCATCTTCAAATCCAAATGAAGCTCCTAAACCCCATTTCAGTTTCCTGGTTAATTTCTTAATCAATTCAGTTGGTTTCACAAAAGAAGCAGCCATCATCACTTCAAGTAAGGAAAGAAATACAATTTTGATAAACAGAGAGAGAAGGGAAAATGATTATTATCATTGACTTAAAATGAAATGATGGTACAAGTGAAGTATTTATACAAGAAAGGAAAGAAATACAATGCTAACTAACTTTGACTACAGCTTGACTATACTATTATACAAGTTACATATTGCTACATTTGTAAAGACATTTAGAGTGATGAAGATAGTTTGTGGATAATAACAATTGATAACTTTGAGCTTGCTTGTATCTCCATTACCCCTCGCAAGTTGGCGGTGTGTAAGGGTCACAAATGCCAAACTTGGAAATACAATTATGAAATGGAGATCTGCTGAGACCTTTGGTGAGAGCATCAGCAACTTGTCCTTTAGAGGGAATGAAAGTAGGTGAAATAGTCCCATTTTTGATCTTATCTCTGACAAAATGACAATCAATTTCTATATGTTTGGTCCTTGCATGTTGAATGGGGTTTGATGTAGAATACCATGGGATTGAAAGAAATCTGTGAGTGATTGATTAAGAAATTCAGATCCATTATCACTTCTTATGGTTTTGAGAGTTATTTTGAAATGATTGAGAACAAAAGCATAAAACATTTTGATGTGTGAAGTAGTTTGATGTTTAGATGGTAAAAGATATGTCCATGTTGCTCGAATAATCATCCACAATGGTAAGAAAGTATTTGCATTTATTTATAGTTGGATGTCTATAAGGACCCCAAAGATCTACATGAATCAAATCAAACAAGTTTGTTGCATGAGAATTGCTACTAGTAAAGGTAAAGCTTGTTGTTTAGCTAAAGGACGATATTACAAACATGAGAAGTACAAAGTTTAGAGGTGGAGATGGATTTGATTTGTTGCGAACGAGAGATGGATGACCAAGCCTTGAGTGCCAAAGAGTCACATTGTTGTTGTTGATCGATAAGATGGTAGATGGGATGACTTTGGGTTCTTGCTTGATGATGTATAGACCATTATAGAGGCTGCCATGAGCAATCCTCTTGTGATGGTCCCGAAATAACAGAGAAAGGTGTAAAGAGTATGGAGAGTGGGATGT
The DNA here is from genome assembly GCA_022545495.1 of Chrysanthemum lavandulifolium. Lineage (NCBI taxonomy): Eukaryota > Viridiplantae > Streptophyta > Magnoliopsida > Asterales > Asteraceae > Chrysanthemum > Chrysanthemum lavandulifolium. The sequence continues at coordinate 92,656,170 of CM040240.1, read as the reverse complement.
GAGTGCCTAGTTTGCTTAATCGAAAGTAAATTGTATGAGAATGAGGGTATGTAAAGGACATCATGTAGAGTTATGGTGAGTTAATATGTATCGATCCTACCTTAGTCACTTGTGTGTTTTGTCCATTAGGCGTGGTGACATAAATGGGTTGTGAGCATATGTGGATATTGTGCATAGAGGTTAATGATATACAAACATGGTCGGGTTGCTCCACTATCAACTACCCGAGAAATTTTGGTTAATAAGAACAGATGCAATGAATTTGTACCCCTAGCGATAGTATGTGATGCAACAAGTTTGTAGGTTCTAGTTGTGAAAGTAGCTATGAGTTTAGGTATACCTTCCGAGTTCATGTGTCATACCGAGAAATCCTTGTTGTTCTCGCATCATGAGCATCATCCGGTTTAGTTGATTTTGCAACCGGTCCATCCCGGCATTCATAGCGATCACCGACCATTTGGTCATCCCGAATTGCAAGTTGCGCTTGATCCTTGTGACATCGAATTGACAGTTCGTGTTGAGTGATCCTGTCTTTGAGCATTGAGTGATGGTTTAACCTTGCCATGCAAAGGATGACCAACTGGATATCCTACTAGTTGATAGCATTCTTCCTTGAGATGTCCCTCTTTTCCACAATTCCCACATATAACTCCTTTCTTGAAAGAACTTCTTCTCACAGGATTCTCAGAATTGTTGTAACTCCTCACTGATGAGTCTCTTTGTGTAAAATTTCTTCCTGATCGTGTGTTGTTGTATGAGTTTCTGTAGTTGTTGGAATGAGCTGAAAGTGCAGCAGCAGCAGTTGGAATCACAGGAGTGTAGCCTTCTCTCTGTTTTTCTTCTTGCCTTATCATACTGTATGCTTTTGCAACACTTGGCATAGGATTCATTAGTAAGATCTGACCTCTAATATTGGCATAACATTCATCTAACCCCATCAAAAATTGAATCAATCTTTTTCTTTGATCTCTTTCACCATTCACTTTCCCATTTTCACAAGAATGTATACAAACACACATGTGGGGGCTTCTAAAGAGTCATATTCATCCCAAAGACCTTTCAATTTCGATAATAGATTTCAATTGCGAGTTGTTTTGTTTCAATCGAACCAATTCATTTGTGAGTTGGTATATCCTATGTCCATCCAGCTGACCGTAATGTTCTTGTAATTCATTCCACAACTCGATCTTTGTGTTAACAAAACCGAGAGAATTACTTATCCGCTCAAATGGTATTGAGGATCCGTGATATCACCATGTCGTTTGTCCTTTCCCATAGAGCTCGGTTTCTTGAAGTAGCGCTTGGTTCTTCAAATTCTCCGATGATGATTTTCATCTTATTTTTGGCATTGAGTGCTATCATCAATGAACGCTTTCCAAGATCCATAGTTATCGAAACCGCTTAATTTCTTAGAAATCGTAATCAATCTGGATGATCTTGTGGATGTAGATAGAGTGGATGATATGGTGATGTGATATCATCATCCGATGATTGAGTGGATGAGGATGGTGGTGTAGATGAGTGTGTGGTTTGATTATTGTTTGTCATTGTGACCGATAAGGTGTTGAGTTTGTTATGTTGCGGAAAAATCAGTTATATGATCGGAGATGGTAGTGATGATTCTTGATTGGTTATTGATTGTGGCGGAATAATGGTGGAGTGATGGTTATTGCGATCGGAGTTTGTTATTGACCGGAGTTTGTTACTGACGGTTATTGTGGTGGAGTTTGTTGGATAGTTTGTTAGATGATCGGAGTTTGTTATTGACGGTTAGGAGCCACCGGAGGTGGTGGTGGCTCTGATACCATTTTGATAAACAGAGAGAGAAGGGAAATGATTATTATCATTGACTTAAAATGAAATGATGGTACAAGTGAAGTATTTATACAAGAAAGGAAAGAAATACAATGCTAACTAACTTTGACTACAGTTGACTATACTATTATACAAGTTACATATTGCTACATTTGTAAAGACATTTAGAGTGATGAAGATAGTTTGTGGATAATACTGAATTGATAACTTTGAGCTTGCTTGTATCTCCATTAGGTACCATCTCTCAAATCCACTAAAAACCCTGAATTAGTTATCAATATCTTGAAACAATACAAATTAGACAATACCCATATCAGGGACATGATTTTTTTGCTCCCAAGATACTAAGTTGCAGGCCCAATAAAAACCTTGAACCTAAGGTTAAGTTCTTTAAGGAGTATGGGTTTTCAGGGTCTGATCTTGTTCAGTTAATGAAGGCGAATCCGGGTGTTCTGAATGCTGGGCTGCATACCCAAATCATTCCTCTTATTAAATTTATTAAAAGTTTATTACTAGTGATGAAGAATTGTTTGAGTTTATCAAGAAAACAAAATGGTTGTTTTTTCGTCGTCTAACGTTAAAAGATTGTCAACCAATGTGTCCACATTGCAGAATCGAGGTTTATCTAACGAGCAAATTACAATGTTTATTACTAGAAGATTTTCAGGTGCGTTGTTGAGTCCTAAGGATTTTGAGCGTAGGTTGGTTTGGATTGTGAATGAATTAGGAATCTCCGAAAACTCTAGGATGTTTGTCTATGCGGTTTATGCAATTTTGCAGCTTGATAAATCGAATGTAGAGAAGAAGTATGATGTTCTTAGGAAGTATAATTGGTCTGAAGAGGATATAGCTACGTTTGGGAGGGTTAATCCTTTCAATTTGGTGTTATCGGAAGCTAAAATCCGTGCAGGGTTGGATTTCTTCATGAAGGAACTCGGGTATACACCATCCTATATGGTCACTCACCATTCCATGTTGAGATCGAGTTTAGAGAAAACGGTGAAACCTAGATACAAAGTTTTGGAAATTTTGAAGGAGAATAAGCTTGTTAGTAGTAAACCGAGCCTTGCTGCAGTTGTGGCATATTCTGAGTCGTTGTTTCTTAAGTTTGTCAAGCGCTATGAGAATGAGTTGCCTGGTTTGGCTAAAAGTTACATCAATAGTGTCCAGAAAACCAAAGGTAAAATTGTATTAAACTGTTGATTTGACAAGTGTTTTATAGTATGTACTCCATATCTCATCGTTGTTTCCAACAAATTTTGGTTTGTTTTTTTAGGACTAGGGTAGCAAGTATTTGGTAGTATCTAACTATGTATCCTTATGACGAAGTTGATATGGTACCTTTGCATGTAGATGTTTTAGCTTACTATGACAAATGCTTTTAAATATTGTTACAGATTATCTAGATATCTTGTTTTAGGCATTTTATCTGTCTCACGAAAAAGGCAATAAGGTGGTATGTCTTACCTTGAATGAAACAATATTTCTTTCCCCTTTTAGGTAAATATTCAACAAGCTACCTAGTTTAATACAAGGTAAAGAAACCTGAAGCAACTCATTGAAGACCGCCCAAATTTATTCTCGCTGCACAAAACAACTGAGAATTACCTAATTTGCTCATTGAGGTACAAACTTTGCGTGTTTTGATTTAATCTTTGTGCACATTAGTTTTTTTGATTATGTAATCTATGTGCCCAGCATGATATGAGATCTTCTGTTTTATTGAGTTGCATGTAATGCTCTTCTTGAGTAACAATACTGGAAGAAGAGATAAAACTGACTAAAGATTCAAGAACTAGAATAGAATCTCAAGTGGTAGTTTTATTAATTGAATGATTCTGAGTTACAGGAATTAAGAGAGAGGATTTGGGGAAGAAACCACAATCAAAAACATGAATCTAAAAATGAGAACTCTAAGTGGCTTATATTGGAAATTCACTTGTAACTGAATTTCCCGCCAAAACATACCCGACCCTCGCCACTAACACTCACATGTTACTCACGTGACTAATCTAAAAACGGACCATAACAATTCATTCCCCTTAAGAGATTCTTGACCTCAAGAATCGAGTCTAAATTTGCAAGTATTCTCCAACTTACAAAAATCCAGCAAATAAGCAAACATAATCCCCAATAGTGACTGATAGTTTTGTCAGAACCTAAACTCCCTCTCCAGTTTTGAGGCGCTATCTCAACTATATATACAGAAACCACCCCCCGAACTTACACAATGAACTGATCATCCTAGTGAATGAGTCACTCCCTGAATTAATGTAATGAACTAACAGCCCTTTGCATCCTTGAGTATCCACATTTGAAAATTCAGTGTCTTCATCAGTGTCTAATAGTTCAGGCTCTAGTTCATATAATCCACTCTCTTCTTCAATGTTTCTTTCAGTGCCCACTGTATCAAGTAGTGGTTCCAGTACTAGTTGAGGTAATACTTCAGGTAGCCTAGGATCATGTATTGAATGACCAAGACCAGGCACCTTAGTGTTACTTTGTTCAGGTACTAGATCAGGATCAGGTACTGAACCAAGAATTGAACTAGGTACTGGGTGATAAAAATGATTAAGTAACTCTTTCCTTAGTTCTGCATCATGGACTATCACCAACTTCCCATTCCTCTTCAACTGCTCCTTAAGCCAATCAGCAACAACTATCATTTCCTCAATTAACATAACTTTTTTCTTTTTCCTCTTTGGCCATCTCCAAACGTCAAACTCCCATTTCTCATACTTCAGGTTGCACTTACTGTGCCTACTGAAATCAGAAACTCGTTTTCCTCCTGGATCAAACACTAGTTCAACTGTTAAAATGAATTTACTACTCACGTTAGCTTTGTCCACATATCCCTGACTAAGAGAAGATATGTCCAAACAACCTAAACACCCATGTAACTCGAACAATAATGCATCTCTGACTCTTATGATCCAGACTTCACATTTACGCATATCACCAATACCAACTCGGTCGATAAGGCACCACTTATGAACCTTCTTTTTGGCTCGACCAACACCATAATGTTCAAACCATTTTGTAGAACCAATTTCTGCATCATTAAGAACCTCTATAACAGACTTTTTGGAATCAAACTGATCATACCCAAAACCCTTACGAACAACTGAACATTGATTCCTCCCAACCAATGACATTGATTCATCCCATCTTTCATACCAAACATTCCCAAAATCACTACGGCCTGTCTTCACAGAACCAAGCTTCTTGCACCCAAACACATTAGAAGCTTCCCGATATTTATTTTCCCTTCCAACATCAACCAAACATGACAATTCAATGTCACAATCTTCAACAAACATGTCATTTTTTTTAATATCCAAACCAACAAACATCTTGTCAATTCTCAAAGGTGTAATTCTACTTACTTTATCACCTTCCTTAGGAAGCTTTGGTTCATCAATAATCACTTTTGGCTCGTCAACTGATACTAAAGTTTCTTGGTTGTCAACTACACCATCAAGAATCTCATCACTACCAAGAATCTCATCACTATCAAGAATCTCATAACTCAATTCAGTATTCTTGATCAATCCTTCCTGCATAAGCTCATTAGTCTTTTCTTGCATGTTAGCCAACAAATATGCATCATGAAGCGTTTTGGGTTTGAACAAATTACAAATCTTTCCAATTTCAGGATGTAACCCCTCAATGAAGAGAGTAACCGTAAATACATCGGCTACACCTTTCTTTCAACAAATGAATTAAACAATTCATAATACTTTAACCGAACCCTCTTGTTTAGGTTTTTTGATTGCAAGAAAAGCTTCTGCACTAATAGCCAAACAATATGCATCATAAAGCTTTTTCGGTTTGTAAATTCTAACATCTCTTGCAATTTCTAAAGGCAACCCACAAGTAAAAAGATCAGCTAGATACCATTCCCCCAATTTTGTCAACATCGAAGACCAACATGAATTAAATGAATGATAATATTCGCTAACCGTACCATATTTTTCGAGAAATCTACTCATTGTCATTTCGACAAACACCTTATGTGCATCAACTTTATCCTTACTAGTTCCACTATACTGTTCTTGAACAAGTGCATTACTTGTAAGCATTACCATCTTGTAACAGATTACAACAACTTCTGTCGGAAATGTAACAAACTGTGACGGATTTCACCGGAAAACTAACAAACTTCGCCGGAAAACTAACAAACTTCGCTGGAAAACGTAAAATTCACCGGAAAACTTCAAAATGCACCGGAAAACAATCGGAAACGATAATTCAGTAGCCAGGAAAGAGGCTCTGATACCAATTGTAATGCTCTTCTTGAGTAACAATACTGGAAGAAGAGATAAAACTGACTAAAGATTCAAGAACTAGAATAGAATCTCAAGTGGTAGTTTTATTAATTGAATGATTCTGAGTTACAGGAATTAAGAGAGAGGATTTGGGGAAGAAACCACAATCAAAAACATGAATCTAAAAATGAGAACTCTAAGTGGCTTATATTGGAAATTCACTTGTAACTGAATTTCCCGCCAAAACATACCCGACCCTCGCCACTAACACTCACGTGTTACTCACGTGACTAATCTAAAAACGGACCATAACATTGCATTCTTTATAAAATCATATTGTACTGCCCTTATTACCGATTTCAAATGATGCTAGCTAGGCTAGATATGGACTCAGTTAGTCAAACATTCCGGATTCACTTGGTAGGCTTTTCACAAGGCAACATGTCTCATTTATACCCAGGTGTTAAGAATTGTGTTTAGGCTTTTCCTGAATGCTGATAATGATTATGTACTTGCTTCTTCGTTTCATTGTAATAGTCTTCTTTAAAAAGTAAAACAACAAAATTAATAAGTCAAAAGCAGAAATAAACAACTAGGTATATAAATCATACTGTATACAGTCAATTTTTCACGTATACAAGTAATACAACTGGGAAGTTTAAATAATAGAACCTCAGAATATTAATAATGACAACACTTAGAACATTGGATTTCGATAGTAAATTTTACGATTTTTTGGCTTAAGAAGTAATTTGGAACTATATGTTGAGCGATACACATCCACCAAGAGAGGAAACTGCAGTTTAGCATATAAAAGGATTGGTATAACAGCAACTGCACTGATAATAACTGGTATGGAAATCAACTTGTCACGGTATAGCACGAAAAAGCTAATGGTAAAGGTAACCATCATAGTAACTATTGACAGAAATAGTGCTACCAAACCTAGCATCAATTTTTTAGGTAGTGATTCCAAGAAATCGTTTTGAGCATAACGTGAAGTTAGGATGGATAAAAACATGAGGATTGAAGCTGAAGACAGGATTAAAGAAATGGCATCCAATATGACGAATGCTATGAAGGGCCCATCTCGAAGGAAAATGGGAAAACCAGTGTTTTGGTCGTACCCACCTGGAATGGTGAAAGCTACTGAAAATACTACAGTGGTTATAAGTGCAGCAACTACCATGCTTTGATTAGCTGTTCCTTTCATCCACTTTTCCCCTAGGGAAACCAGATCTTTGTGGTTTTCAGTGAATAGTTGACGTGGTGTTTTGCCTGCATTGTTCTTCTGTACTTTATAAGAAGGAGGGATCATAGACTCTATTTCCTACAACACACATATGGGATCATTAAATTCCCTCCTATAAAATCATTTCAGAATGCTGTTGAAGACCTTAAACATAAAAATCCGATGTGCTATGACAAATAGGTTAATCAATTATTTGGATACTCATAAAGTCATAAGTTGTGAGAAGTTGTACCTTGAACCATAACAATTCGCGTTGCAATTGAAAAGCGGCTCCTGAAACATCCTCAAGTGAATTTTTCTCTGCATTCATTCCAACTAAGTGCAGCATATTGTTACCTTCTATGTCTCTCATGGTAGTTATGAGATCCTTGAGCGATCCTATCTCATGTAATAGACTGTATATACCCTCTCGACGATGAGAGACAGCTATGTGGAAGATAGTTTGTCCAAGGTCATTAGTCTTCCATATAAGATCAGGATATTCACGAATCAACTCAACTACAAATTTAGTGTTGCCCACTTCTGCAGCAACATATAGTATTTGAGAAGGGTATATGTGAACTTCTTCTTTCTCAATCTCGACTTCCTGTGGCATGTCACCAGTTTTATCCTTAGGCTTTTCCAAAACAATCTTTGGGCCTTTGAGTAAGTTATCAATATAATCCCTAGGCTTTTCCACAACCTTTTTCCAGATTTTTCTTAGTAAGTGTGTAGCTTCACTTTCCTTTATGGCAGGTCCCATCTTCACATGAAAGACAGCAAAAACTGAAAGCAGCCATCAAATAGTAGAGATCAATTAATTAAACTATATAGTCATATGCATTGAAGAGGTTGAAAAAGTGTAGTTGTCTAGATTCTAGAATAAAGAGATACTCATACAATGATCACCAAATTGAATTCTATAGAGTTGCATGCCTTACTAATTCTCTAAGTACATGAACAAAAATTCAGAAACCCATAATTATATATTCGTAGACTTTTTATAACAGATACAGGGTATATAAATATACTAGCTTGATAACATACAGTGTAGGTTACTTACCTGATTTGATGATTCTAAAGACAGCACATGGTTTTATATCATTAAACGCACAAGGTTTTCGAGCCAAATCCTGCAGCTTATGGCCTACACACTCAAACTTAGATACTGCGTGTTGATGATCGTCCCAAATTTTTAGAGCAACATCTACAAAAGATTTGACACTCACTTAATGAGGCGAAATTCTTCAAAAAGCAACAAGATTTATGCAGAACCTGAGCTCAATGCTCATTAATGAAAGCCTATTACACCCGGTCTCCCAAGGTAGATCATACACAATGCAAGTATAATAACTAATGTAATTAAAAAATTAGAAACTTACATCTTAACCTTTGAAGAATTTTGTCTTTTTAACTAAGTTAAACGAATAAAACTTTGAAAACTAATTGAAGAGCAAGGTACATAAAAACAATATGAGTGAACAGAAGATAGTGTGCGCGCCATAAATACCAAATATATCACGTACCGTACAACTCAGCCTCGATGCATTTCAAGAATATCCAATCCCATTCGTTATATGGAATACAGAAAGGTAAAATTTCCCGAGACTTATCATAAAGATACGTCACCATATCACGTTTTCCGAATAAAGAAGCCAAAAAGAGCGGCTTCATGTCCTGCTTAGTATGAGGAAATATTGGAATATGAGGATGCATCCCTGTGTCCTGATTACTAATACTGATTTCTAGCAGATCTGGCTTCTTTTCAACCATAATCTTAGCCACCTGGACGTTTCCAGCAGCTGCTGCTAAGCAGAGGTAGTATTTCCTTGTTTATTCTGAAGTTGCAAGAGATGTGGCTCCATACCGGACACAAGTTTCTCCACAAACTTTGTGTTTTGTGCAGCTGCTGCAACATGAAGCGGTGTTTCCCAATTTTTGTTGATACAATACCATACAAGAAATGGACGAATTCTAAGGATGCGTAATGCAGCCTCCCAATCTCCTGTGATTGCCGCCTCATGTAGTGGAACACAAATATCAATGTATTCTCTTCGTCTTTCTTCTAAATAATTCAAAATTTTGTTTAAAGTTAGTAACTAACAATATCAATTAATGCAATGCAGTTAGATAGCCACATGCTTAAGACTCAAGAGTACGTGTTAGCTACTGTCATAGGTAATCTTCTTTTCATGATACGACTTAATAATTACCTTTAAGTAAATCTCCACAAGGATAATAGTGTCTTTGTGTTTCTGGTGGTTGCTGTTGGGGAATGATTGCTAGTATCGGATTAGGTGTGTTGTTTGGTCGTGGTGGCTGAGTATTCATGTTTTCGTCGGGGGTTAATATGAAATGTGGATGATCCATTGGTGGCCTAATACTCGAATTTCCGTTCGGGGGGATTAATATGAAATTCGGCTCATCCATTGGATCCATGTCTCTGGTCTTTTTTAACTTCTTGCTGCCTGTTTCTTGCCCTGCATAATCATATTCTACTGTTAATAACTAAAACTGCAACATATTTTTGGTGGTCATGTGCGGAATAAAAATTGAGGCCCCAAACATATAATTTCTAACCAAAGGTTTGTATTAAGCTTATCAGAGACGTGTGTGAGTTATTTGTGGTACATGTAAGAATAGCATGAGACTAGATTTGAGTTACCTAAACCAGCAAGACTAGTGTGTAGGTTTGACTGCCCTCAATGACAGAGAAGAAGAACTTTCTCTTAATAAGTATTTGTGGATGGATGAGAAGCTAAACATGAACTTATATAGCTGATAAATAATTAGCCCTTCATTATTTTAAGCTAAACATACTAATAGTCCTATTATAATGTGTCAAATTTAATAACATAGCGATCTATTCTTGATAGCAAGGTGATCAGAAAATCTCATAAGCGATCCTGGTTCAAATTAACCTTGTAGGTAAATATCTTGTTATAGGTAGGGAAAATTTAGGAAGTTATCACATGAATGCAGCTTAAGCTTCGTACATCGTAGCTAAAAAGATTCGACTTTCCTTAGATAGCTTGAACAAATATCCCTCAGTTTACCCGTTTTATTATGATATAAAAGATGAGTAGTTAGTTGTAGACTTTAGTTACGGTGAGAAATTAAGAAATCATGAAAAACACGATTTGAAGCCTTTCAAAATAATTTTGTTTAAAGTTCTATTTTCGTTAGAGGGCAATATGAATGTTGTATCATGTTCCATCGACACACTAAACGGATTATATGATTATCCGGTGTGGAACTACGCCAACGTTTTTATTGGAAAATCGGGGGTTTCCAAGTCCACGGCCAAGTTTTTATTACTTCTTGGGTTGTAATTTTTGTCTTATTGGGTTCAGCCGCTTTAGCCGTTCGGAACCCACAAACCATTCCGACCGGTGGTTAGAATTTCTTCGAATATGTCCTTGAATTTATTCAAGATGTGAGTAAAACTCAAATTGGGGAGGAATATGGTCCTTGGGTGGATTCATGTTTTTTACGATTTTTTATGTAAAAATGATTCTTTAGTCGATTAGAAACAAATTACTGATCAACGTTTTGAAATTGTAACCTTTGATTTATATTATTTGCAAAATATCATATAAATGTCAAAGTTTTGAAATTTCAATAAATCTACACTAAAATAGCTATTAACTCGTTTGTTTTGAATCATGGGAAAAAATATTTTTACATACAAAAACTATAAATCAACACGACTAAATGCATTTTTCATGTTAAGAATGTCTCGTTTGATCCTGATTTGCTAGCAGTAAAACACAATTTTACATTAAAACTTAACGTGATTACAAGATCAGCCTAAACGATTCCAAAAAGTTGATATTTGTACTGAGGGGCATAGATCGTATAGATTATTTTGCACCTACTAAATGATCTTATATGCTTTGGTGGAGTCAACTACTACCCGGTGGGTCTGGTACATGCATTTATATGCGTCGACATTTAAAGGAATATGAAATAAAAGAACTAGTATCTTTACTCAAATTATAAGTGATGCTGAGCTCATTGTCAAATATGTCAAGTGACAAAATAACATTCTGTTTGGTGTTCAAACCTAATCTCTCGTCACAACTTTGTTTGTATTAGTATATCCCGGTTAACCTTATACTGAAAGGAAGACGATAAATGGCGGTGTGTTCAGATGGAAAAAGTCGGCGACGTGAAAAACATGGGATGATGGACTATAGTTGATGACGAGGTCCATGATGGTTTGGGTTTGAGGAGAGAAGTGTTGGGTATGCATATTATAGTATTCTGTGCGTTTGTTAAAGGTGATTTGGATAGGTTTTGATTTGAGTCATAAATTCAAAATTTTGGATCCTCTCGTATTCAATTAACATGAGAGGTAATGTTGAGTTTGTTGTGAGAGTGAACTCAATTTTTACTAAAACTAGAAGATCTTCACGCAACGCGGCATGCAGACCGATAACTATTTTTATAATGAACAAACGCTTTTTATGTGACCTTTTAAGACAAGATGAGATTAAACCGACATCTTCTTTTTTACGTTCGTTTGACAATAAATTTACTGATATCAACAATTTCATTTAGCGAGAGACTGTCGGCTCAGCCCATTCTACCGTTGCCGCTCAAGATTGAATATCTATACTACTATATTTGTATAATGTCTTTATTATTTGTATTAGTGACATTTAATGCAGAATTATGTTTAATTTGGTTGTACAATATGCTTGATAATTTGTATTTTATGTAAGGTGTTTTAATAATCGTATTAATTATATTTATCGACCAAGAAATTAATCGACTATATTAAATAAGATTAATGATGTGTTTTGTTTTTATTATGTGCATTAAAGTGGTGTACACTATGCTTCTTGTTTTGTCGTCTCGAAAATTATGTGCATTGAATAATGTGATGTATTGAATTTTAAGTCTTCTCATATAAGAAGTGTGTGAGCTTATTTTTAAGAATTCCTTTTAAAGAAAGTCTCAAACACTTTATATAGTAGTATAGATAGAGGTCACACAATAGATTACTTTTTTTTTATTTATTTTTTTTCCCAAATAACTTAACATTAACTCTCATGTTCAAATTGAACATGAGATTATCTCAATTCTAAATTCAGTTGTTTGATTGGAGGGTTTATATTTGAAATGTAACAGGGGCCTACAAAACTAAGATGGATAAGGGCTCACAAAACTCAATGTTGTCAAAGATGGATTTTTGTTGATTGCATTCTTTTACACACTAAGGTGTGCTTGGTTGGGGTTGGGGTTGGGGGGTTCAGGAATGGTAAATGTAATGATTAAACATGCTTTGTTAGGAGTAGTGAATGCAATCATTATTTAGTATTGGGGAATTACCCAGTAAATTGGGAGGTATGGTAATGATTACCCACCACCACCACTAGCAGTAGCCGCCACCACCACCACCACCACCAGCCACCACCACCACCACCATCAGCCACCACCACCACCACCAACAACAACAACATCAGTCACCACCACCACCACCAGCAGCTACCCCACCACCAGCTACCCCACCACCACTAGCCGCCACCACCACTACCACTTTGGAGGTTAATGTGTTTTTCTTAAACCAAGCATTATCAAAGATAATGATAATCTCTATTTAGTTCATTTGCATTCTCTTTGCCTTTCCCTTTTCGCAATCCCCATTTTGAACCAAGCGCACCCTCATTCTTTATATATATATCTCTCTCTCTATCACTTATACACATTTTCATTTTTAAATAATAAGTTTAATTTCTATTTTAATTAGATATATATTTTTTTTCTTTTAAGTCAAAACCAAATCCTAAATCAAATTTAAATCTAATTCTAATCACGTATACAAACCTAACGCACCTGATATAGGAAATATATATAATATATATAATCTTAAAGTTCAAATATAAGATTAATAAGTCACTTAAAAAATAAAAATAAAACCAATTGGCTTTAAGATGTAAGGTGTGTTTGACAACAAGCATATAAGAGCATTTGATGCATTTAACATTTAACGTTATTGGTATAAAGCTTGTTTGGAAAAAAAGTATTTAGCATTTATAAAATTAGAAAAATGCAAGTTTTCTCACTGCTCTTTGAAAAAACATTTACAAATTAGTAGTTACCATTTAAAAGCAGTAAAAGTTTAAAAATTACTTAAATGCCCTTATGCAAAAGTAAAGTTTCTATTTAAATATGTATATTTTTTTATGTAATTTTAAACATTATAATTAACTACAATTACTCTACCAAACACTTTTATAAGATAAACTGTTATTTTGCCAAACATATCGAAACTTATAAGTTGAGCCTGGTGAGATGGCTGACCATAGAAATCCAAACACATTCTTTCGTATCCTAAGACTAAGTCCATTTTTACACTTTTACCAAGTCACCGGCACATAATCAACGCTTAGGGGCTGTCGTTTCATATAAAAGAGCAAGAAATTATATATAATACATAAAAATTGGATACGCGTTCTACCAAAATCAAAACATTGTACACTAATTTATGGTTTGGTTCACACTTGAGGTATAAAATAAAATTTGTGTTGATAGATGGAATCTATCCATCAGTATTGCAATCAAACATAGAAAGAATATATATATATATATATATATATATATATATATATATATATATATATATATATATATATATATATATATATATATATATATATATATATATATATATATATATATATATATATATATATATATATATATATATATATATATATATATATATATATATACGCTTTCTATACTTTAAATCAATTTTCACATATAAGTATTGACGAATGACATAAAAGAAACTCTAAAGAAATTAAAATAGCTTATATGCTATAACTTATAAGAGCTATTTTTAAGTCAAAAAAGAAAATGTAAATTTTTGTAAGCATTTGCAGAATTGTATTTTTTTTTCTCTTTCTGTTGCGTGCTCTAGCTAGTTGCTCTTCTTTTGGGTAAATTACTTCATCAATGCTCTGTAATATGTACGTAAGATATATCCTCCTAAAGTCGTTCATTTGACATACTTGAAAGATTAGGGAGATTTCAAAGATTAGTAGTGGCTGCATGTGAATACAAGAAGTATAAGCTAATACGATGAAGCACATGCATACAATATTTAGTAGACGCGTATTTTATTCGGTCAACTATGTTATGAGAAATAAAATAAGCCAACTTGGAGCTTTATAATTCATGACTTTCAATATTAGAATCTTCTTTCTGGAATTTTAAGATTAGAAAAGTTCGTAGAAACTAATTAAGGTTATAGTATTGTTTATTGAAGTGTCTTTAATTGTTAAATTATGTTAGGGTTGTCTTTAGCTAGGTTGTGTGTTGTTAGTAAGCTGAAGTTTTGTTGGCTAATTGGCTTTCACCTATTTCAGTATCCCAATTTTCTTCTGTACAAAAAATGAAACAAGGCCTATGATTTACACAATCCACCAACGACCCTGAAATGGGCTAATTTTAGAGAAAGGTATAGATGGCTTCTCTCTTTTTTAGAATCAGATTTAAGTTATTGGGCTCTGGAAAACCAACTGAATTATATTCTTTATGCTTTCCTGTTTGTCGGTGTGTTCACGATTAAAATCGAATTTGTCAAAATCAAACCGAAGCAAATTAGATATTCATTTTTTTATATGAGTTTAGGTTTGGAAAACGTAAAACAAACCGTACCGAAAATCGAATAAAAGGTCGAGAACCAATCAAAATTTTTTGGATATTTAAATTTTATTATTTAATTCAAAAAAATGGATATTTATATTTTATTATTTAATTCAAAAAAGTATAATGGTAGAATTACAATATTTTATTTTCTTTCTAAGTCTTTATAATAAAAAACGTTTTTTAGTTTCAGGTAAAGTGCACATGGGTTTTTCTTTTGAGATAATGTAATTTTACATATGTTTTTAGTGTTCAATTACTTACACTTCTAATGTGTTTTGATCACAAATATTTACACAAGTGCATGAAATGTCAAACATAAATATTTTACATGTACTATATACACTTTAAAAGAAAAGTATCATACACAAAATCAAAAATCATGTATACAATTCAAATAAAAAATTCTAAAAGTAAATAATAAACGAAAGTTTAGACGTGTCTCCTAATCTTTAACAGAAATGGTGTTGCTGTATATGCACATGTATTTTTCTTTATTAGAGATTCTCGGTTTTTTGTATGTATATGTGCACTTGTATCTACTGCATGTACTTGTGTCTTTTGCTCATTACTTCTTTATCATATTTATCTTATCGCTAGATAGTATGTACAAAACACACGTGAACTCTTCATATTGCTCATCATACTGTACCTGTAACCACAAGCAATTAATAAACGAATTTTTCAAACATAACAACTAACAAACACATATGCACCATCATTTCCTACATCAAATGATGCAATGAATTTAAGCATAACAAGTAATGTCACATATATACATAATAATCTAGAAAAACACATATGCACACTTACTTATAAGCTATTACTTTACTCACAAGCTATTATTTATTAAAACACATATGCACACCATTTTAAATATATATGCACCTTTCATTAATTTTATATTAACATTGAAACACGTGTGCACAAATTTAAATTAATTTTTCTGATCGTAAACGTAACAACTAGCATAAACCGATCGTTATAGTGCATGGCAATATATCCGAACTATACCGGTAAGAAATTAATTTTAGCATAGAACAAAAATTCGTCACATTCGTGTGTGATCAACGAATGTTCAACAAGGCATATATATATTTATAACTTAATCAAAATATAACTAATTCTATATATATATAGTAAAACACAACGTCGGTAGACCTTAAAATACTAAATATACTAGTTTAAGACCCGTGTAATACACGGGATGTCTCAATTGTCTCAATTTCTTTTACGGGGGTTTAATCGGTATAAAGTTTAGTTAATCAACTTCATTTAGCTTATCAAAATCTCATATGATTATAAGTTGTCCGCACCATTTCGTGTACATCATATAATAAAAGCAATTTGAGTCCAACCATTTACAATGTCAAATTCACAGTAGCTTGCATTTTTCATTCACATGTATGCAAGTTTAGAGATGAAGAAAGAAAAGAGAAAAAACTGTGAATTTCAAAAATAGTTGCAATAGAGATATCAATACAAAGGCCTGCAAAGTTGCAGAGATTTTCAAGATCGTGGAGATAGTTATTGGCGTAATACATTTATAATTGAAGAAGCTCAAGTGGTTTGAAATCTCGACTATAAAACAAATCTGCATATTATCAAAAATTGAAAGAAGAAACACAATAGTAAGATGAATTCAAAATAAGCCGTAAAAAATGAGCTTATGAAAAATAAGCCGAAATCACATAAGCGCACTATATAAGCTTAAACAAACACCCCTAACTTGCTTAATGAGTCTCTTATTACTAACTCACTTTTACATCTCCACAATAGCAAGCCCAATTAGTAGATGCTATCTAAGGTTTTATGTTTACCTGCTAAAGCAATGGTTTCATGCTAAAATCAAATGACCTATTTTTGAATAACTAACCCTTTGAAATCACAAACACATTGGTCTTTGATCTTTAGCATTTGTAGATATAAAAATATATGGAATAGAAGATGTACATATCCACCTTCATCAGAAACAAAGAGCAATCAATTAATTACAGAAACTCGGTGTATGTGACCTATATAATGAAGGTTATCAAATAAGTAACAGGCATATTTCCAAGTTGATTCCTCAATTGTATTTCAATGGGTGACCTCTCTTTTGGGAAGCAAAAACATGAAAGGTTTCGGTTTCACTACTTGTTTATGAGAGTTAGCTTCGTTACGCTTTTTTCTTTATGATGCTAATTGTTTCAACTTTCTTCCATTAAATGACAAAACACATTCCGTATAGCACTTCTTATTTAATTCTAGCTAATTTTAATTATTCTATGACATAACAATAATTAAAACTTGGACATTCTATGTTCTGATTAAAACTTTCCCACATCTCCAATCACAGAAAGTCTTGAAGTTATAACATTATTTGTGTTGACTGACATCATTTTCCGACAAATGGTACCTACACCAACAACTACATAAGCACAATTTTTGTTAAACATTTTATCAAGTACGATGTGTTCGGTCCATTTCATCAAATACATAAACTTTGTTTTTTTAGTTATTCAAGCACTAACCTTTAGGCTCTGCTCACCGCCACTAACAACAATCTCATATGGTTGAAGAATTGAAGAGACTTGTATTCTTAATGTTAACCAAAGCAACAGTGCTATAGCCTTTAAAAAAAGACAACATCATTGAATATGCGAGTTTACAAAGCCAATGAAAAACTATACTACTGCATGCATCTGATTATATTGGGTTAGTAGATTTTATTAGACCTCAAAACACACTTTGGTCACATTTACAAAACTCCACCATAAAAGATATATGCAAAATAAGCCTAAAAAAAAATACCAAATGCTTAGTCATTACTAATCCAATTTCTTACTTGCCATTCTAAAATTACGTTAATCATCATATAAGTAACAACACTACAGAAGATAGCTCAAGTATAGTGTAATATAATGTTTTTGTTCACTAAGCATTCCATCAAGCAACTCATGTGCATAATAAGTTATCACATAAATTTGCTAGGTATCAAAACCATATACTGGAAATCAAACAGTGGTGCAAAATTATCGAAAACATAAAATAAATCCTAGAAAATAACATAACAAATCACATATATGAATATGATCATTGAAAAAGAAAATCAAGTAAAATTTTGAGGCCTTACCACTGGAATCGTTGGTTAGCTTCCAAAACCATCATTCTCAAGAAACAATATGCAATATCATTAGTTAAAGTTAACTCAAAAGTAGTTGAATTTAAATATCATATTAGCGTTTTGAGAACAACAACGTGATGAATGGTTAGTTAAAAAGTTAGAATCGAAGAAAAGAAAGTTCAACTAAGATGAAAATCATACATGAGCACGGGAGAAACCATTTGAATTTTTGAGAAAATGTTGCAAATATTTGTTTTAGCAAAGCCAATTATAATTAGGCGTGTAAAAGTGAAACACGTTCCTTTTACCAATCGATTCAGGCTTGGTTTCATTTTCAAGGGCTTTTGAATTTTAAAGAGATATCAGATATGATTTTCTTTTAAATTTTCACTTTAAATATTAAATAGATTAATGACATCACCATTCCATATTTTTTAATGTAAGCAACCAATAGAAGATTGACAAAAATTCTAAAAGTTGAAATGATGACTTCACCAAAAACCCTCTTTCAATAGAATAGATAGATAGAATAAAAAATTGTTGTTTTCAAAAGTTCGCTTTCTTTTAAAATATTATTTCATATGGGCCGGTATTCTTATCCCATTATCTGCGTTTTCAATTTGCCTACAAAAGCGTTGTTAACTCAAGATGCGCTTGCTTATTCATAGTGAGTTTTTTTATACAATCGAACCACGTGTCTTCAAGATTCATTTACGTAGGACCAGCCGACCAGAGGTATTTCTTGATAGATTCGCACCGCCCTTTGCACCGCTTGACTGAAACTTTCCCACTCACTAGAATCTTCTGTCTCCCCAAACATTCCGATACTGAGATCAATCCGGGTTTATCTAGACTCGTTGTGTTTGATACTGCTAATGCAATTTCATCATCTTCACAACTCATCCGCCAAACGCTTTGCAATCAGGTAACCTAATTCTTAAATTAACAATCTCTTTACATTCTTATTGATTGATGTAATTTGATTTTGACTTTTGTTTGTATCGATTTATACTTTTGTCAGGTTTTAATCATTGTAATTGATTTTTTGGTTCGACTGTTTGTGAATCGAGAATATGTCTCATATCCTTATCGATATGCTTCTTTTCTTCAGTTTCTCGTGTGGTAAGTTCTATTCTGATTTTGAATATATGGTTCAAGTGTTCATATGGATTTTAGTAGTTTTGAAATATTTTTTGTTTCTCTTGTAGCCGACACACGCAACATATATTGTTTGGTGTATGTGGCTGTGGAAATTTGGACGAGGCTTTCAGCGGAATTTATGAGGGGTTTGCTGTCACTAGGATTAATGGCGAACATGTGGGTGATATGAATATAGGGTAAAGTTTGGATTTTTTGGTTTTACGTGTTTATATTTGGTAGAAACAATAAATTAGTACCCCATATGTAGGGTGTTTGGGATTGCTTATTTATTGCATATTGTTATAGAAATATGGTGGATAGGAGGCCCGATTGCAAGTAGTGCAGGTTTAACACCACCCATTTTCTTTATTGTCACAGCCAATACTTACAAGTACGTATGACCCAAATGTGCGTGACAACATAGGTACGAGACCCTGTGCGTCTGGTGCTCGCAAAAAGAGTTTCACTCCAATGCGCGCATGTTTTTTATAAGCTTATACACATCAGTTTTCAAACTTGAGGTTACTCTCAGTTGACTAGTTAGTGGTTATTTTTTGTTGTATTGAATGTTGGCCGATGTGAATCGGGAGAAGGCTGTTCAACCACCGATGACAGTTGACTATTATCAATGATGAGGTTGACGATGATTTAGATTTGAAATGGAGGTGAGTAGTTTGTATTTTGATTATAGCAGTTGCACCTAGATTCAAATTTTGGATGAATTCTGATGTTGATCAGGGAGACAAATATTGATACCCTTGATGTAACTCCAGTGATTAATCCTATACGTGAACCACGTTTGGTTGTCTAAACTATTAGTGAGGCTGACATATGGATGACGGATAAGGGTTTAACTTATGCGGTGATGAAAATAAGGTACTATTGCTTTTATTTGTAACTTCCATGATACTCAATTTTCTAACAAACATTATACGAGAGCCTTACCAGTGGTGCTTCAGTTTCTGAAATCACAGAGTTTAAGAACATACCAACTTATGGAATTTCAAATCTTCGATGCAGATTCGTGTCAATAATTAGCTTTTTTACGCTTGCAATAAAGTCACTTCTCACACACGCGCTCGAGTCTGATTAGTTGTGTCTCATTCAAGGATATACATAATATTATAGAACTTGCAGAAATGTGAGTATATAATATATTATTCGATTTTCTTTATTAAATTATGTTTACTTTATATACTTTGTTGATACTATACATTTTTATTTAACTTAGTTTATTCATTTAACTGGATAGCCATGTGTAACTGTATGTATAAAGAATTTTTATGAAACGCGTTTGAATGTGATATTTAAGTAACATCCATATGTAACTGTATATATAAACCATTGCAGTATCATCAAACAAGTGGGTGCCACTTATTTGACTTCACAACAGATCAATAAACGCAAACGTGTTCTTTTACAAGGTTGTTCTTCTCATATGAATATTAGTTTTTCCTAGCCTTTTAAACAGGAATTATAGTTCTTATCGCCTGTTACAAACTTATTGGTAAATGTCATGATTATAGGTATGAATGAACAATCAGAATCGCTTCCTTCGACATCAAATTGCAACATCGACCGTCTGCGTTTCATTTAAGCAGGTTGTTTAATTACTTATTTGTAATATATTTTAGAAAATGCCTTACGATCATAGTTGGTAAGTACTATGCGTCTGCCTTTTATATTTGGTTAATTAACTTGCGGTTTTGTATATCAACGCAACCCGTCTGTTTGATGTAAACAGAACACTGCAAATTGCAGGTGATAGTTCACATGATCATAATCAATTATCATTGCACACGATTATCAAATATAGGTATCTGGATCCGCAATCCTTATCTCCATTAAATTAATACATGTTTAATATTATCTTCTTTTTTATTTTTTCTTAAACCAGAACACATATTTTTGAATACTTTATATTCATTCATTAACAGTTATGGCCATTATAGGTGTACTCGGACAAGCAGGCCTTACCTTTTTCGGTTCACATGGGAATAGCTGACGCGCACGTGCAATGGCACAAGGTCAGCTATATACTTATTTCTAATACATTGTACATCTTTACAAATACGTGACAGTGACAATCATTGCTTTTCTGAAACTTGATTTTTGTTATACATATGCCAAAATGTTGTGAATTATAAGTTATGAGTGATGATTTTCTATGTTGTGAAATTTGTAATAGGATATGTAAGTCATGCATGCAATACCTACGGTCGACGATGATCATAGTCATGTATTTATCCTGGAGGTGCCTTTACTTTGTCCATGTACCATATTTTCCATCTACCGCACTAGCGGTCGGGCGACGAGTTGAGTTCGGTCAAAATGGGCACAAAGGATTGGATCGGATCAGTTAGATGTAAGATCGTATGGTCAAAATCGATCCTATAAGATCTTAAGCTTGCAAAGATCCTATGTAGGATCCGGATCGTTTTAGCACTGCGTGTCGTAAAATCGTGAAGATCTAAGATCGGGATCGGGATCCCGACAACTATGGTTGTAATAGTTAATTGGGATGGGTAAAATCACAACCCATGGATCTTAACCCATACCAAAGAGACTTGATACAATGTATACTTAGATACATTGAATCTAGATATAACCCATGGACGAACCCATGACCCATAACCAAAAACCCATGGGCAAGAGGGCGTTCCGGATCCCTTTGTGCTAGCCGGATCCCAGTGGAAGGGATCCGTGGGATCCGTGAGCAAGTGAAAATTTGCCTATAAATAGAGAGCCATTTCTTCATTCTAACTCACACCTCTTCTTACTAAATCTCTCATACACTCTCATTCTCTTCTAACATATAGATCACTAGATCTAGAGAGTTGTTCTTCTTTCTTTTATTTGTGATCCTCATATAGGTCCTTCTAAGGCGAGATCACGAGCATTCTACAAGTCATCCAAGCAAGGGTCCTTGATTGATTTGTCACTCCGCTAGATTTACATGGCGAAGATCTTGTATTTGATATTTCACATATTTGTTGTGTAATAGTTGTGTTGGTTTGGTCCACTGTGCTACGGACTCGGTATCTAGCTTTGTACGGAAAAAGTGTAAGCAACGTTGTGAAGGCTTCTCCGTGATGAAGGGTTTGTTGACATAGTGCTTGAACTCTCGAGTAGGTGACTCGGGGAGTGGAGTAGGGCAAGGAAGGTGTCCTTGTAGAACCACTATAAATCGGTTGTGTCATTTCTATCCCTTATCTTTATTTGTTGCTTGCATTATCATTAGATCTATCGTTCTCAACATCCATACGATTTCACATAATATCGAATCTAAAGTTTTGAAATCAACTTAAAATCGGCAAAACTATTCAACCCCCTTCTAGTTTTCCACAATTGGCATCAAGAGCTAAGTTTATAAAAGTTTTAAAATAAAATTGTATTTTAAAACTTTTCGATCACTATGGGTTCGAAAATTATAAGGAAGGGCAATCTATACAACGACCACTACTTGAAACTAATGGTTTTATATATTGGAAAAATAGATTCAGAAACATATGTGAAGTCTAAAGATATTGATCTTTGGTACATTATTGTTGAAGGTGATTTTGAGGCTACCTCGAATGATGATAAAGGAAATTTAGTTCACATACCTCATGATAAACTAAATGATGAAATGAAGAAAAGCTTTCTAAAAATAGTGAAGCAAAATGGTTTTATATAATGCTTTACCGAAAAGGAATTGAAGAATTTCTATGCTTAAAACCTCTAAAGAAATTTGGAATTCTTTAGTTGTAACTCATCAAGGCAACCAACAAGTTAAAAATAATAAAATTGATTTATTTGTTCAACAATATGAACAATTTTCAATATCGGATAGAAACTATAGATCATTCATTTGCTAACTTTAATACTATTATTACATCTTTACAAGCACTTGATGAATCCTTTTCTAGCCGTAACCATGTTAGGAGATATCTAAGGGCACTTCCATCAAGTGGAGATCGAGGTGGCGGCAATCGAAGAGTCAAAAGATTTGACAATCCTCACTCGATGAACTCATAGGCAACCTAAAAGTCTACGAGCTTGTCCTTGCTAAATATTCAAACTTCAAAGGTGAAAGAAACACAAATCTCTTGCCCTTAAAGCCAAAAAGGCTTCAAGCGATGAGGAGAACTCATCTTCGATAGTGACGGCGAAGAGTACGCTATATGGTAAGGGACTTTAAAAGTTCTTTAGAAGAAAGGGTAGATCGTCAAACAACCGTATGACGATAAGAAAGGCTTTCGGAAAAGCAAAGAGGACGAGAAGCCAAAGGATGATCGTACTTGCTTTTAAATGTGGGACCCAAACCACTTTATTAGTAAGTGTCCCAAGCGGGATGATCAAAAGGCATTCGTGGTGACACGTGGGGAATGGCGACGAGGAGGACGAAGAAATTTGTCTCATGGCAAATGACGAGGTATGTCACGAATACTATAGTAGTTCATCACTTGATGACGACTCATTGCATAATGAATATGATAAACTATGCAATATTAGCTTAAAACTAATTAACAAAACAAGCTTTTAAAGAGTCAAAACCAACGTTTAGATAAAGAAGTCATAGAATTAAAAGCAAAACTAAAGCGTTTGGAAAAGGGTAAAATAACAGAGTGGTGAATGTGAACTTTGTGTTCAACTTCAAACACTAGTTGATCATTTAGATTCTAAAATTGCTAGAATGAGTACAAACACCTTAGATACAATACTCGATGGTGTTAAAAAGGCAACAACCAAAAGGGTCTAGGCATACAACAACTTGATCCATCAACTAGTGAAAGTAAAGAAACAAAATTTGTTAAAGAATTAGAAAAACCGACCATTTGTTGTGGCGGATCCCACGGATCCCCTAAAAGGGAACCGAGTGTACAAGCCGGGATCCGTGGATCTGCTGTGACAACTAGTGGTAATAACATAGCCTCATCATCTAGAACCCGGTTCGTTATCGTAAATAGGAAGAAACCAACTCATGTCACCACTCAGACATCCACTCCAAAAATAATCCCTACTTTTGCAGAAACAAAGCACCATCTTTTCAAAAACATAATGCATCTAGGAGACCTAATAACGTTTATCCAAGAAGTAACCATCAAATGGGATGGAACCTAATATGCAAAACGGTTTCTCTTTCAAAACTTTGCTCCATGGAATGCATACTCATCTTATCCATACATGTCTAACATGAATGGAATGTTTAACACTAATGGACCCATGAATAAATGGGGACCAAACTTTGAGTTTATTATTGTTTTAGGTGTGCTTAAAGGTGAGCCTAGACCCCGATGAATGGGTCAAGGATAAGCGGGTGCACGAGGCACATGACCGGCAATAGAATCTATTCTCCACGTATGAATCCAAGTAAATGGAGGTAATGTGGTGTTTGGAAATAAGAAAAGTAGAATCATCGGTAAAGGTACGGTTTCTAACAAATCTCTAACCATTAACGATGTGTGTCACGTGAAAACCTAAACTTTAATCTCTTAAGTATAGGACAAATATATGATAAAAAGTGCAATGTACTTTTCTGGAAACCGTAGAGTAAGAATACTTAAAATGGCATAACCATAGGAAGAGGAATTAGGAAAACATGGAGTCTTGTCATTAAAAT
The DNA here is from genome assembly GCA_022545495.1 of Chrysanthemum lavandulifolium. Taxonomy (NCBI): domain Eukaryota; kingdom Viridiplantae; phylum Streptophyta; class Magnoliopsida; order Asterales; family Asteraceae; genus Chrysanthemum; species Chrysanthemum lavandulifolium. The sequence continues at coordinate 92,631,349 of CM040240.1, read as the reverse complement.
CGGTAATGAACCTAAAGACAAACTATGTCTTACCTCTATGGATGATACTTGACCTTATGGCATCGAAGATTGGGTCACGCCAACATGCGACTTCTTGATCGCTATCATCCAAAGATCTAGTAAGAGATCTACCTAAGTTAAAATATGAACATCATTTTGTGATGCTTGTAATATAGGAAAACAAGCTCATTCGAGTCATAAAGCTAAAAACATGGTGTCCACAACTAGGTGTCTAGAATTACTACATATGGATTTATTTGGTCCATCCGCTATCCAAAGTTATGGAGGCAACTACTATACTTTGGTAATAGTGGATGACTACTCTAGGTATACTTGGACAAAATTTTTAAAGAACAAAGCGAAACCTTTAACTATTTTGAAATATTAAGCAAAAGATCCAAAGACAACTAGGAAAACCCATAGTGTCTATTAGGACCCGGATCATGGTAGGGAATTCGATAATAAGTGCAATTCAGACTTTTGTGATGCTAATGGTATTACTCACGCTTCTCGCTCCACGCACTCCACAATCGAATGGGGTAGTAGAAAGAAAGAATAGAACCCTTCAAGAAATAGGTAGAACCATGCTTAACGAACAATCCATACCTCAAAATTTTGGTGTAATGCTATTGATACTTCAACGTACATACTCGATCGAGTCTTAATTAGACCAATCTTAGGTAAAACTCCATATGAGTTACTCAGGGGCAAAAGCCTACTTTAAATCATGTTAGAGTCTTTGGAAGCAAATGCTTCATTCTTAACACTAAAGATTACCTTACAAAATTTGACCCTAAATCAACCGAAGGTATCTTTCTAGGTTACTCGCATAATAGCAAAGCTTACGTCATATTAAACAAAGAAACAATGAAGGTAGAAGAGTCATTAAAAATTAAATTTGATGAAAGTCCACCCAAACCCTCTCCACCTCTTGTCGATGGCGAGATCATAGAAAGTGAAGCTATTGTAATTAAGAAAAGATAAATGAAGAAGAAGAACCATCAATTAGTGAAATCACAAGCATTAAAGAGTCCAAAGATCACCCGTAGATAAGGTCATAGGAAAGCTAAACGAGCGAACATTAAGGTCTCAAGTTCAAAACCAAAGTAGCTTATTTTGTTTTGTTTCAACTATAGAACCTAAGAACACACAAGAAGCCATAAAAGATGAAAGTTGGGTAATGGCTATGCAAGAAGAATTAAATCAATTTGTTTCTAATGATGTTTGGACACTTGTCCCTCCACCTAGTAATCAAACCATAATAGGAACAAAATGGGTGTATAAAACAAATTAGATGCAAAGCGGAGTAGTATCTAGGAACAAGGCTAGACTCGTTGCCCAAGGGTATAACCAACAAGAAGGAATAGACTTTGATGAGATCGATTCGCTCTGAGCGGTCAAGTTTATCACACAAGTCGACCACTTGTGAATGGTCAACCGTAAAAACTTCAAGCATTTCGAGAAAAGCAAATGCAATTAAGATCGAGGAATATAGTGGATTCCCGGGTCGTTAAGTCCCCGCGGAGGATGAATGGTGTTTAACACAGACGGATGTCGAATAATCACTAAGGATAGTGATCGAGTAAGATTTTGGAATATTTATACCTAAAGAAAAGTTTTGTAAATTACAGGGCTTAAATGCAAATTAAAGAAAATTAAAAGCTAAAATATATTAAATAAACGCTATCACTATTTTTACAATGATGTTTTCTTGATTTATAAAATAAAATAACTTAAATAAACTTATTTTTAACTAAAACGTAAACTTAAATTATCTAAAAAGCGTGACTTAAAATGAAAACGCAGCGTTATGTATAAAATTACGAAGTGCGCAAGTAAAAGCGTAAAATTTATGAAATAAAAGTCCCACGAGTGTAAAACAATTTTCTTACCTACTATGACAAAAGAAAATTTTAGAAAAAGATTTATATTTTTTGACTTTTATATTTTTATTATGAATTAAATACTCCCTCCGTCCCTAAAGTAAGTGTCGGTTTGACTTTTCAAAGTCAACCTGGATCAACTTTGACCATATCTATTTTGCGAGTGTTATACAATACTTGATGCAAAATATATGAATTGATTGGGTTTTAAGTGTTTTTTCATTGATATAGTTTTCATCAAGTATTATATAACACAAAAAATATTCTTCATCAAAGTTGAATCGGTTTGACTCAGAGTCAAACCGGACACTTATTTAGGAAGCGAGGGAGTACTATTTTAGACTAAATAAATGATTAAAAATACTAAAACTATTAAGAAAAATCGAAACTTTTATAAATTACTTTATACTAATACAAAGTTAAGAAAAATACAAAAGTTGAAAAAGCTAGTATAAATAAGCTAGAAATAAGCTAATAAGTTTGTATAAGCTTAAAATGAAAACAAGGGTTATGTATTTAATTATGCAAAGAAAAAGCAGAAAAAAGACCCAAGGGCGGGTTGGTGAGTGTGTTGTGTGGTAAGTGGGTGGGTGGCTGGTTCGAATCCCAAAGAATCGCTTTTGCAACTATTTTATTTTTGGATTTTTCTTTTTGCAACTTATTAAGCTAACTAAAATAAGCAATTTATAAAACTATGACTTTTTATAAAAATGACTAATAAGCTCAGTTTGAGCTTATTTTCTCAACAGTGAGCAAGAAAAAAGAAATAAGCAAAAGGTTTAAGCTAAATGACTTATAAGCTAGAAAATAAGCACAAGTACACTAGAAATAAGCTAAGCTACTGTAAATAAGCTTATACAACAACTGAGAATGCAAATAACTTAAAAATAATCCGATTAAGCCAAAATAAGCACTAGTTTTCTTTGATATGCAGGACACTTTTGTTTTTACTAGACACCTATAAGCTTAATTTTAAGCACTTAAATGAGCTTAAAATTGAAAATGAACACTGGACTTAACAAGATGACCAACTCGACTTTCCAAAGCTAAAGCTCTCACCGTGGGGTCCACTAGAGAGCTTATGGTGAGCTTGAAAAAGTGAAAAACCACTGAGTATGACTCGGTGTATAACGAAGTGTTTTGGTCAAACAAAAGCTCTTGTGAGACCTATCAAATAAGCTAGAGATTGAAAAGCTAAACTTGGAACTTTGAGATAGCTAGGTGAGCTTCTCAAAAGCTAAAGTACATAAGCTGGTGCTCACTAATGAGCTCGAATAAGCTTGTGAACTAGGCATGCAACAAGCAGGTACGAGCGGTTCTTGACTTTTAAGAAAATGAACCAAGTTGACTTTTATGAGATTTAGATCAATCTTATGCACCGATTATGTTATGTTAAGCTAACTAAAACTAGATTGAGCAATTATAACAACTTATGAACAAGAAATCATAATCATAGATCATGAAAATCCAGAGGAGTTAACAAGGTTTGATCAAAGGAATTTTGACTTTTCCCAAATAAGACTTGGTTTTATGATTTGTTTGAGTTATTAAGACCAATGGTGACACAAAACAACTAAGAACAAAGGATTAAACAATCTCCAACACAGTTAAACAAACAAATCCAAAACACCATTTTATACTCGCTTTTGATGTTTTCAAAGCAAAACACAATTTGAGACCATGCCATGTATTATGAGACCTTATAATATCATATGAAGATTAAATAAGTGTAAAACAACAACAATAACAACATAAAACTCTAGAATAACACTAATGCTATATTAATCCTAAACTATGATTTTTAACAACTACAAATTTTAATGAACAAACAACTTGTTTTTAATGCTTAAATATACTTAATTATAACTAATAAACATGAACAAGCAGAAATTTAGGCTAATGAGCAACTCTAACGTTGAAATGCCAAAATGGGTCAAAAGGCTTACAACTTGGATCCAAGCTCAAACTCGAGTCTTCGAGGCACAAGACCACAACCTAAAGCTTCCCAAGAAGCACTAAACCAAGGCCATCCACAATCAACCCCGCTCGACTTCTTGATGATCTTCATTGATTTTTTATTTTAACTAATTTATTTTTATTTTGGTGATTTTTGCTTTTGCTTCTCTACTAGTTTTAAAGTTTCTAATAGCTTAAATAAGCTATATAGAGCTTATATGATCTTATTCAGTCCATAAAAACAACTAGCAACAACATTAGAACACATTGAGATTTTGAACTTGAAAATGCATAAACTGAAAATAGAACTTGAAACTTGAAATTGATAATGGAAAAAGGTTTATAATACACTGAAAACTTGAAATACAAAGCTTGAAAGCTAAAGCATACACTGGAATTTGAATTTAAGCTAAAACGACATAAGATAAACTAAATTACTCTAGATAGATGTCTTAGAGCCTTTTTCTTCCCTTTATATGTGATCATTAGGGTTCCTGTGGAAGCTTACGAGTTTATCCCACCACCATTGGATCTGTCAGAACACATCCTAGCCCTTGATTTGCAAATTGGCGCCAAAAGGTGAAACAGTGGTATGATGGTTTTTTGACCGGAGAGAAAAGGAGGGGACAAGAGGTGATGTATATTGTGTTGGGGAGGAGAAAAGGAGTGGGAAGCATTTATGGTGGAGGCTACAGGTGGAAGGCTATGGCGAGCAAGTGGTGAAGACACAGGGGGAGCGGATTTGACTTTATTTGACCGGGGTTCACAATTGGGGGTCAGGATAATGCCAGGTTCTTTGGGTTTTGGTCAGTTCTTAATATACAAAGGCCGGTTTGTTTTATTAATTATCTGAGGACCATTGTTGTAATTTGTGAATTCTTGAAGGACCAAACCTGCCACTTTTCCAAAGATATTACAAGGACCAAACTTGTCATTTTTGAATAGTACAAGGACCATAGTTGATTATTTTCTATTTTTAAATATCCAAGGACCATTTATGACACTTTTCAAACTTGAAGGACCTTTTACGCCATTTGACCAAAGATTCATTCAAGGACCATTTTGACAACTTAGAATATTTCGTGGACCTTGAATAACATTTTTCTTTATTTTGATTTACCGGGACTAAATTTGACAACTTTTGAAACTTGGGGACTAAAGCGCCAATTAAACGAAACTTGATACGTTTTCATCCGATTTTGATATTTTGCATTTAAAACACATAAAACACTTGTTTGTGATATTTTTATCATTTTGATGCATTTCGAGTGTTTTCGGATGTTTTGGCATTCTAAACGATGACAAAATGATGAGTATTTAGACACTCATCGTGACCTATGTCTGCCCGTGGCTAGATTAGAGTCTATAAGAATACTTCATGCGTATGCTTGTGCTAATGATCTAAAGCTTTATCAAATGGATGTCAAAAGCGCTTTTCTAAATGGTCTTATTAATGAAGAAGTATATGTAGCTCAACCTCAAAAGCTTCATCGATTTTGAAAAACCAACACGTTTATAAATTAAAGAAAGCCCTTATGGTCTTAAACAAGCTCCAAAATCTTGGTATGATAGACTCAAGTCCTTTTAATTAAACATAACTATACCATGGGTTAGTTGACAACACACTTTTACTAAGAAAAGGAGTCACAAATAATCATAGTACAAATATAATAGATGATATTATATTCGGATCCACTTGTCAAGACGTGTGATGATTTATCTAAAATCATGCATAGACGAGTTCGAGATGAGTATGATGGGAGAACTTAGTTTCTTTCTTGGTCTACAATTAAACAAGTAGAAGATGGTATCTTCTTCAATCAATCTAAATACATCAAGAGATGTTAAAGAAATTTGGTCTAAAGAGTCGAAACCAATTAGGACACCCATGTCATCCGACACCAAACTCACAAAAGATGAAGACAGCGAATCCGTAGATAATACTAAATATCGTGGCATGATAGGTGGTCTTCTCTACCTCACGGCAAGTAGAGTGGATATCATGTTTAGTGTACGCTTATGTGCTAGGTTTCAAGAAAACCCCAAAACTTCACACCTAGAAGTCAGAAAAGAATTTTTAGATACATTAAGGGTACAACACAATTAGGATTATGGTATCCTAAGGGCGCGGGTGTAGAAACAATTGTATATGCAGATTCGACCATACGAGGATTACGTTGATAGAAAAAGTACAAGTGGGGTGTGTACTTTCATGGGATGTTGTTTAACATCATGGTTTACTAAGAAACAAACGGCTCTAGCAATATCAACAACCAGCTTAGCATGCGTCTCACGCGGCAAAGCATGCCAACAAGCACTATGGATGAAACAAGCGCTAGTAGACTACGACATTCATCTAGCGACATAGCCATTCTATGTGACAACAAAGGTGCCATCGACTTAAGCAAGAATCTGTATTGCATTCACAAGACCCGCATATAGAGATTCGTCATCACTTCTTAAGAGACAATGTTCAAAAGGGGAACATTTCTATTGAGTAGGTAGCATCGAAGATAACATAGCCGATGTCCTCACCAAACCGTTGAAGCGGGAACAATTCAACCTACTTCGCGTCTTGGTCTTGGTTTAATGGAACACTCGTCATAATTTATTTTGACTCTACAAGGTATGTAAACACTAGCCTTCTTCCTTCCGAGTCTAGGATCTCTATTTCACGCACAACTCACAAACAATACGGGAATTTTCAAAACCCAAAGATAAGTTTTTTCACTTATAGCTTTCCTATTTTTTATATACACATTTTCAAAGAAAACCTACTTTCACAATGTCTTCTAAAAGGATGATACCTTCCTATCAATTTCACAAAAGCAATTTCTCACGTCTAGGACAAATCGCTTTTCATTATCAATACAAAGTAAAACCCGTTATCATTGCATCTCATGTCTTTTGAATGCTAAAGGACACATAACTAATATGTGTTTTCGGGTACATTCATTTAAGCAAAAATGAATTAGGAGCATTGATAACACAATGTTACGTTCTTATGTACCAAATGTTTGTTTTCGAGTTATCTCAATTAGGATTTATTTTCTCTCAGTTATTTTCTTTTCCTTTTGAAATTCGAGAAACCCGACAACTCCATATAGTTTGCATATAGGCACACAATAGGCAAAAATGTTTTCAAAAGAAAAATTTTGTGCTTGCTCGAATCACCATACCCACGGATCCCACCTTGTCTTTGGGACGGATCCCTCAAGGAAGGATCCGTGTATCAGACTGTTTTCAACTTCTATTTTGTCACTTTGGATGTAAAATCCACATTTGCTTCATTTTTGGGAGTATTCTATTTAATGCTTGTGTTCATGATCACATGCCTTGAATTCATATCTAATCATTAGATTTTAATCCACATTTTGGGTCAAGCATTCATTACAATATGTTGGTTTTATATATATATAACTCCCAAAATGCTTGCATACTCCATCTCCTTCTCACAAACACACTTCATCATGTCATCCAAAAACCCTTTAGGAGAATCATCTAGTACAAACAATCATGATATCCAAACCTTTGTACTTCCATCATCCAAAATACCACAATCAAATGCTAGGATATCCGATCGATTAGTATTCGATCTTGTTGTTTAGCAAAACCAACCTCAAATGATTCATCCTCAAATAATTCACCACAAGATGCTTCCATTATAGCACCACCCTCATCACCAACAAGTACACCAACTTCATCACCACCTAAAATAACACTTTTGGAACTCCTTAGGACTCCAACAAGATCTACTCAACATAAAGAAAAGAATTAGTCTTTCCACACCCCACATCACCAAATACTATTTTTCAAGATCTTGAAACATCACCACCTCTAGCTCCCATCACATTACAAGAACATCTAGGTTCTTTTCCACCACCACGCACAAACATTCCAGATT